>CAXAKX010000148.1:37970-269273 GCA_963969525.1 Ontholestes murinus | reverse complement strand
GGCGATTTTAACGTACCACAATACAATGACCACGCACAATCATCTATTCTAATTCCTAAAGTTAACATACTGAATAATTTTATCATCACTTTGGGTCTTCAACAGTACAACATGATTTACAATGAAAATGGTAAACTTCTTGACCTTGTGCTCTCTAATATCGACACTAAATTTGTTATGGAACGTGATAAGGTGCCATTCATCACTGAAGATTTGCATCACCCTGCTCTCTCTGTGTTTATGGATGTTGAGTTGCCCAGGAAGGAAACTTTATTTCCTAGTAATAGCAACAGCCGCTATAACTTCAGAAAAGCCAACTACCTCATTCTATATGATAAACTTTCTTGTGCTGATTGGTCTTTTCTAGAGTGTTTTACTGATGTTAATAAAGCTGTTCAAGAATTCTATAATGTCCTTTATAATATATTTGATGCTTTCGTGCCCAGATATACTTCAAGAAATACAACTTTTCCGACATGGTTTACCAGTGATATTAAAAACTGTATTAAAGTTAAGGAGCAGTATCGCTGAAAATGGAGAGCAACAAATTCTGCGTTTTATCATTCGGAATTCAATAGACTTCGCGCCATAATTAAGATAAAAATTTCTGATGCATATAAGAACTGGGCGAGTGATACGGAACGTAAAATCATTACTGAGCCTAAGGAAATTTGGAACTTCATGCGCAGTAAGTCTGGTAATACTAGGATTCCGTCTCAACTTCAAGATGATGATGCTATGTATAATGTGCCAGAAGATATTGTTTCAGCATTTGCAAAGCTGTTTTCTTCTGACTCTCTCCCACCACCTGTTAAAGAAAGAAGCGATGAGCCAATTAATGCTGTTCCATTTAATAGTAATAGTGTTGTGATTAGTGAAAACGATGTGCTCAAAAGCATCAACAAATTAAAAAAACAATGTTAGTTGTGGTGACGATCAAGTGCCAAGTTTTTTAATAAAAGATTGTAAGTTTTTATTTATAAAACCGTTAGTAATTATTTTTAATTTAGCAGTACGTACCAACTCATTTCCGAATATCTGGAAGCGCGCACGTATAACCCCTGTGCACAAAAAAGGTGATAGGAATAACATACATAATTATCGTCCTGTTTCTATACTTTGTAACTTTGCTAAGGTATTTGAACATATCATCTATTGTGAGTTATTTAGGCAACAAAACTGTTTGATTTTCAAATTGGTTTTATTGTAAACACTACATATGTTTCACCACACTGTGGCTTCTTCAGGTAAAGAAAATATACAAATAAAATACAAATTATTTCTTATATACTATGTTGTTATAAGTGGGGGAGTGAACATTTTTAAGAGAGAGGAGTTGGATAATTCTACTTGGTCGTCGAGTAGATGGCCGGTGTGGAAATATCTATTTATTTCTAGATTTTCCAATATATTAAGTTTTTGTCCTTTTCTTTCTGTGTGGAGGATCTTAAACTCGGGGTTGAATGTATGATCATGCTCTAGAAGGTGATTCGCATATGTCTATGTTTCTTTTTTATTGATGAAACATTTGTGATGTTCTCTTATCCTCTCTTCAAATGCTCGTCCGGTTTGACCTACATAAACTTTAGGGCAGTTCATACATCTTAGCAAATATACTCCACTGTGTTTATTTTTAACTGTTGTATCTTTATTGTTTTTTATTATTTTTGATAAACTATTTTTTGTTTTGAATGATATATTAAAGTTTATTTTTTTAAGGTTTTTTGCTATTTTTTCACTTAATGGACCGTTAAACGTTATGGCTGAAAAGTTTATTTTTAATTCTGGTTGACATGGAAATATTAAATTATTAATTATTTTATTTTGTTTTTGTTGTATAATTTTATTAATAATTGTTTTGTTATAACCGTTTTTAATTGCTATGTGATAGATTATGTTTAATTCTTTCTTATAATTTTGCGTAGACATTGGGATTGATAAGAGTCGATGTATCATGGATCTATATGCTGCTAATTTATGCTGTATTGGATGAAATGATGTATTATTAATAGTAGTGTCAGTGTGTGTAGGTTTATTGTTAAATGCCTCAACAATCAATCAATCTATTGTGAGGTTTACTGTCAAGTTAAGGGCATGATCTCTGAACATCAGCACGGTTTTATGACAGTCGTGGTCAATTAGACGTCATTTACACGGATTTTTCCCGTGCATTTGATACAATTGATCACAAAATTTTATTGAGTAAACTAGAAACATTTGGGTTATGTAATTCTATTATACTACTAATTGCGTCATATTTATGTAATCGTAGGAGTTATGTGCAGTACAATGGTTACAAGTCATTTGAATTTATTTCTACTTCCGGGGTTCCTCAGGGCTCAAACCTAGGACCTCTGTTATTCATATTATACATTAATGACTTAATTAATTCTTTAACCTGTAATGTTCTGGCTTATGCTGATGATTTGAAGATATTTGCCACTATTAAAATTTGAGTGATGCACTTTTACTTCAGGATAATTTAGATATGATTACTAATTGGTGTATGATAAATATGTTAAAATTAAATATAAAGAAGTGCTCTGTGTTTACATATACTCGTAAACGTACTTATTTTAATTTTTGTTATAACGTGGATGGTATTTTGTTATATAAGCTTAGTGAGATGAGTGATCTTGGGGTGTGGTTTGACAGTCAACTTACATTTGTCTGCCATATAACTAGGCTGTGCTTGAGTGCATCTAAATCACTTGGTTTTATCATGCGTATTTGCAAACATTTTACTGATCCTTCTGTTATGAAATCTCTCTACTCTGTTTTTGTTCGAAGCAAACTTGAATATGCGTCTGTTATTTGGTCGCCACACTACGTATACCTAATATTAACAGTTGAACGGATTCAGAGGAGGTTTTTAAAATATTTGTCATTTAAAATAGAAGAAATATACCCGCAAAGAAATATTGATTATAACTTTTTATTGACGCGTCATGATTTTGTGGCACTTTCCAGCCGCCGAGATTATAATAGTGCTGCAGTAATGTACAAACTCATACACAATGTTATTGACTGTCCAGATCTTCTTAGCAAGGTACAAATTGCTGTCCCCAGAATAACATCTCGCTACACAAATTCGTTCCATTTACCAACTGCTAAGTCCAATTCACTTATAAACTCCCCCATTATCAGAATGAGTAAACATGCGAATAATCTTCTGGAAGATATTTTTCATTCCCTTAAGCTTAAGTGAAAATAAGATTATTTGGTAATTATTTATATTTAATAATTTTGAATTTTTATTTGAGTTTTTCTTTTTCTTTTTACAGCAATTAGTAATTTGTTTCAATTATACCATAACATTTTTATTTTATTATTTTTTTTGAACTTGTTTGTTATTATTTTTGTGTAATTAGTAATTTAGCATACTTAGTATTATATTTTATTATAGTTATATTTTCCTGTAATTGGTTTATACCGTTGGGTAATTAAGAATATTATTATTATTATTATTATTACAATAATCACTAAACGTTACAATAATTTGGTTAACTGCGTTTAGCCTAGTTCCCCCTGGCCACAAGGTCAATTATTGTCAAGACTGCTTTAGCGAACCTTGCCATGGCCTCCCAGCAGTCCTCCCTGTCAATTATTCGCCCGACCAGCGTGATCTGCTGCACTGCCCTCAGGGTTTCCGCAAGCACCTCCCTCTCCCTGTTCCATCTCAGGCATTCAAACAGAGTGTGCCTCACATCATCACAGCTCATGAAGCAGCCGTATCCGGTTAAGAGCTGGGTAACGAAGTAATCCAACTCTCCCTGGTCACTGCTGATCCATGACTCCATCCTTCAAATCATCTTCTCTTGGAGACTCCTCTACAGTGGCTTTTTTTATACAGTATTTTTGCCTCTTGCCGATGCTGAGCTTCGTAATCTACCAAGAATTGGTCAATTTGCTTCTTCTTAAGTTGAGTTTCAATGAAACCACTACTTACATCCTGGTTGTAAAAACCTACCCATTTGTATACTTATCCTTCAACGTTTATAGTAAAGTAAATGCCCTATATAGAATGGTCGAATGTATTTATACATAGTATCATGTACTTATAGAGTGCTAAATGGTTGAAATAAGTTGGATTTAGTGTTATAGATAATTATTGATAGAGGAAAGAAAGTATTATAGATTATTTTGTGGAAGATAAAGCCATTGGATAGAGTATTTGCAAAATTTAAGAAGATACGTTTTGATCTTTAAAAGCATATCAAACTCAAAAGCCAAAGGTTTTGTATATATTAAAACAACCTGTACCCCATTCGGTAATTTAAGTTAAATAAATATGCTTAAATTGGTAGAAGCAGTTTAGCTGTTATCCTTTACTTTCGTTATTAAAGCCTGCTAATTTAGAAAATACCTGTTTTAGCTTTGCAGTGTGATGGTGGTATATTTGTCCATCCAGGATCAACTGTACCGACATTCTTGTGCGGTCGGTAAAGCTATTTACAGCCCAGTGAGTGTTACGCTTAATTAAAAAATTTTCTTGCTGGACTTCTTATTTGGTACTTTATTCTACCATGAACAATTTTATGTCTTATATGAAGAAATGCGAACCTTTTCCAGCTTTAGTGACGTAACACCATTGAATTCTACTTACATTCTAGGTTTCCGGTTTTCAACTCTTTGTTGTTGTCCTTTAGCAGAGATTCAATAGATGACGTGGTGAATTTAGGATATGATCACTGATTATAGATAAAGTCCAAAATCAAAATAGATTAGTTGACTTATTGATTATTTTTATAAATTTGGATTTTCGTAACTTTTTTAACATTTGAAATATAAACTTTTTCTCATCAAGAATTTCTTTATGTAGATTTTTTTTTTTGTTGCCACAATATCCATAATCCTCTGAAAGGTTGTAGGGTTTCTTTTAAACCACTGGAGTTACGTATTAATTCATAATCTAGGGATCAAATAGAATGTACTTAAATATTGATATTAACTTAATTTATAAGCATACAATCTAATTATAAAAAAGTAGAACAAACAACATGAAAGTTTGCTATGTTTTAGATTTATTATATTTCACGAATCAAATGAATTTGAATTTATATTAAAAAACGTACGCGGTACATTGTAATTAATTTATAGTACGTTGATTATGATAATACACCGGATATACGTGTGTACCTTTAGGCGCCGGCCGTTCCAGTTATCTCGTTAGGTAACGAATGGTAATAATAGAAAATCGGATGCGTGCGCCATCTGTGGAACGTCCGGCCTTAGGGTGTGGAAAAGTTTAAGACACGCAAGATTTTTTCTAATAATTGGATAAAACGTACTTAACCACTAAACATGTCAGGCTCCTTTGATTAAATAATTTTCTGTGACCTCACGAAGGCTTTTCCTTTTCTGGCAACAGGATGTCGTTGATGATGGTAATTTTAGAAAATTTGAATGCCTTGTCACAAAAAAATTGATAGTAATCTGTGAATAAACTCAAAAGACAGCAATATTTTATTTCTAAAGTAAGTTCAATTTTTTAAAGTTCTTAATAACAATATTTTTACTATATTAAATTATTGTATGAAAATGAGTCAGCTAAATAAAAATTTGGGTCACAAATAAAACAAAGGTTTAATTTTTGTAAATAAAACCTCACCCCAAACCCAAATAATTGATTTAAGTAATAATGGTCGGTATTGGTACTATTTTTATTGTTTACCATAAAAAAAACCTCATGGTACCTATGCTATTTTCTTCATAGTTTTTATTTTATATTATGTGGCATACTTATAATACTTAGATTAGGAAGGTACTATTATAGAAGTTATTATTTTTATGGTACCAAAATTAATAAAAGATCGTTTAATACAACATATAAAAAAGACATTACTTCTGTATCTGAATAAAGATCTCTTGGAGAAATTGAAGGTGTGATCGAGTTTCTGGGTATTCAATTCGCTGCAAATTACAGAGTGTTAAATTCCGATTCGTAGGAAAGTCGGAGAGCAGCTGATGGACAGGTGGAGGTAGCTCAAGGTGGATTCCGCGACGGTACCTGCGTGGCGTGGTGTTTTTACGTTCGGCATATGCGCCCGGTTTGGTAAATTTCGGGCCCGGCGATCCGCTAATTTCCGTAATTTCGCCAATTTACAACCTCCTGTCACGGTCACATTTTTCTTCGCCGGCGTCGGCACATGTTTCGCCTCATCGGCAATTGCACAATTTGACAGTTGGAATTCTGGCATTAATAAAGACACGAGTGCCACATTTTACCTACGTGAGGTTACCGCACGGGTGTTTGTGCGATGTACAATCATTTACTGCCTCCGGTTGATGAGCCGTTTCCTGTACTTTTAACACCTTGATGATACAATTGATCTGTTAACATTGAGAAGTCGTTGGAAAAAGGAAAACATAAAAAAGTCAGAAATAAATGTATACGATAACTAAAATAAAAGTATGGCTGTAAAATATGAAATAAAGTACAATGTAGTAACTCTAATCATTTCTAAAATAAAAAATTAGGACTACTAGCAAAAATTGGAGTTTCTGCTCATTTGCAAGTCTGATACTGTCATATTAGTACTAATCTGAAATTTTATGTTTATAGTCCCATGAATTACCGCTACAATTGTAGTGAATGATCACATATGTTCGTCACTCATTAGTCAAAGTAACAAATCGTTGTAAATATATCCCAAAAAATGGGAAATACAAGCATTTTAATGCATAAAAAGTGTCTTTGAAAATAATTTCCAGTTTTATAAGTCAGTGGAGGAATAGACATGAAAAACATTTTACAAGATGGACTCCGCCCTTCAAATTGCTGTCAAAATTTAATTGTATGTTTTCAATATTTTATATCTATTTTGTAATAACTGCAGTTTTTTGAGCAAGTATGACAAAGAATATAAAAATAAATAAAAAAATATACAGTGCGCGCCTAAAGTATGGAACAAAATCAGTACTTAAATGTTAAACAAAAACTTTTTGGATACAGTGAATAGGTCTATTTCGTTTTATAAAAACTCACATTTTTGCGGAAAAATCTATTTTCATGTCATTTTATTACACTTTAAATAATTTCAAAATTTTCGAGTAAATGGCGATTCAAAGGGGAAAAAAATGGTGATACTTTGTAAAACAGTTATTCTTTGTAAATTAAAGGTAATGCTTGTTGTGCTACATTTTTGATGGAATTATGAAGAAAAGCACTTGTTATGTTTCATATTTTTATTTTCAGTTTTCTGACACGTGTTTCAAACTTTACAGTTCATTATCAAAGCTAATACTAAAGATAAAACGACAAATTGTACAATTGTGTGAAATTCCCGCAATTATGGTGTTGACAGGGATTAGTTCCTGTTGATTATTTAATAAGATGAGATTTTCTTCTCTTTCAACAGATTTGATGATCTCCAATCCTTCAAGGCAATTTAGCTTGGTTCCCTTTTTGTATATCTTAATCGGTATCATCTGCCCCATGTGGTGGATGTTTATGCAGTGTTCCGTTAATCCTGTTGATGGTCTCTGACTAATTGCTTTTTGATGTTGGTTTCGAAATTGCGTAATGTTTGACCTATATATAAACCGCTGCAATTTATACATTGTATTTTGTATATTCCCGATTGTTTTAAATGGTCTTTATTTTCTATTTTGTTATTTACTAGCCTTCTTGATAATTGTTCCTGTCTACAACTATTGTTTTTATGTTATGAGGGGTCAATTGTTTTTGAATTTTTGAGCCGACGTTCGAAGGAAGGTGATCACTGCATACGCATGCTGGTCATTTTCTTCTTCTTAATTAATTTTGTTATCATATTACTCTCGTAACGGTGATCTTTGCTATTTCATATATAGTATTGCTTTCCTTTTTACAGTGCTCAGTTTTCAAGGGTACTGTTAGGAGTCGGTATATGCATTAAAAGTTTACTGTTTTATTTGTATTGATTGGAATGAGTCGCTTATAATTATGGTGATAGTGGTGGTTGCTTATCTATATATATGGAGTAATGCAGTTCATTGTCTTTCTTCTTTATTGTTAAATCCAGGAAATTGAAATTTGTTGCCTATTTCTTTTTTCATAGTAAATTGAATCTGTTGCTTCTTGTTATTAAGGTCTTCAAGAAATGTGTCCACTTGTCAATTAGACCCTTCTATTATGCAAAAAAATATCGTCCACATATCTGCACCAGAATAGGTTTGTATTCTTCTTCTTATTTAACAATTATTCTTCGAATGATTTTAGGTAGGGGCTCCCATCGGTAATCCATCTTCTTGGGCATAGAATTTGTTATTAAATCTAAAATAGTTTTAAGATAAGTAGACGTCTATTAGTTTTTGTAGTTTCATTTATTCGGGCATCTTTTTTTGGAGTATTTCATTAATTATGGCTTTAAGTTCCGCTATTGGAATGGATGTAATATACGTCAAATAATACCATGATTATTTTTTTATCAAGTTGGAGGTTATGGGTTTTGTTGATAAATTCTTGAGTATTTTTATCGAATATTTAGATCTACACGGTATGCTTTTCGGTAGTTTATTGTTAATATATGTGCAGATTTTATAGCAGTATGACACAACCGGACGCATTGGAATGTCTGTTTTATATATTTTTGGTGTCCCGTATAATACTGAAGCTTTCGGGTTCATTTTTCTGAATTTGTATTTTTAATAATCTGCGATATTGGTTGTTGATTTAATTGCGTCTAGTATGTTTTTCTTATTTTCCGGTGGGGACTTTTTTCAATGGTTTGAACTTGTTTTCGCATATGAGTGTTTCCATTTTTTCGATGTATTGTGTTGTAATTGTGTTTCATTTGTCTGCTTTACATTGTATTAGGTGTCCTCTTTGCATTTACTTTGCTTTTCCTCTTTATTATGGTTTTTTCTTCCCATTGTTTGGTCTTTTGTTGGCTGAATTTAATGATGTTGCTTAGTGGGAGTTTTTTCTGGATATTGGTAATGCCGGCTCGATGTAATGCAATTTTTGGACAATTGCGAATTCTTCATAATGGTTTTTAAGCGTTTTTAGTGTAGGTGAATATTTCAGTCCTTTTTTCATTAGTCTCATTTCGTTTGGGTTAAACGTTGTGTTTGAACAATTCATCACTCTTGGATAAAATTTTGTTGGGTTAGACGTCTTCGTCTGTTTGCACATTTGGTTTCATTTTAGGTAGTCAAGTTTCTTGTTCTGGGTCAAGTAGTGTGCATGTATGCTTTGGTGCAATTTCACCATTGTGTCTGATGCGTTAAATACGGCTCCACAAAATCCTTGTAAAAATTGCAAAAAATACGCGAAATCGGGACCAGTGTGTGTAAAGTGTAACTCAAGAGTGCATAATGGGTGTATTAGGTACCTAAAATCAGTAACAAAAATAAGTGACGATAAACTAAACTGCTGCGACAAAAAATGAAAAAGAATGTGAATTGTCTGCCATTTATTTAAATGACCACAACCGTGTAATTATAACAGTTTATAGACCTCCAACAGGAGATATTAATACAATTTTTCATAGTTTAAATAATGTTTTAGACAAAATTCAAATAAACTCTGTACAAGTAATTGTAACAGGTGATTTTAACATTAAATTCAATACTAGAGATCATTTAGCAAATAATTTCCAAGATTTTTTAAGTTCATTCGATTTAACCACAATCATAAATGTACCAACCAGAGGATTAAATACCCTTGATAATTTTATTATTAAAACGAATGATAAACACTACACATTAGTGAGAGATTTATTTCTATTTGACCACTTTGCAATAATTTTGAAGTTAAGTATTAGTGTTAAAATTAGAAAATCAATTATGACAAATATTATTTGTAGACAATTACTAAATTAGGGTTAATCGTTTAGATATTCATAGAAAAATTGATATATTGATGGAAATACTCACACAAGGTACAGAAAGGTTTAAACAAAAAACTTATATGAATAGTACAAATATATTTGATAAATATTGGTTTAACAGTGAACTTAAATTATTAAGGTCAGAACTAAGTTTCTTAAGGGAGGCATATGACAGAGACAATAGTGTGAGAACAAAAATACTAAAAATTGAAAAACGCAAACAATACAGAATCAAAATTAAAGAGGCCAAGAAGCGTGCAAATAACCATCATATTGAATCGCATAACTACTCGCCAAACCATATGGGATGTAATAAAACGCGACAACCCTATTATCAACACAAACCTAAATAACTGTAACATTAGTTCTGATCATTATAATCGTTATTTTGCCCATATAGGTTCATATCTAATAAATTATTTACCTAGAAGTAACTCTTTCATTAATGTGAGTATATCAACACCAGCCACAGTATTTTCATTCAAAGAAGTATCATATAACCAAGTTTGAGATGTAATTTCTAAATTAAAAAACAACAAAAGTAAAGATAATTAAGGCATTAATGCCGCCATTCTTAAAACTATAGTAAATATCGTATTAATATTGTTAACAAATCTTATAAATGAATGTATCAGCACCAGTACATTTCCGGGTTGTCTTAAAATTTCAAGAGTTGTACCTATTTTCAAAAACAGGGGAGATTTTAACGACAAAAATGAGTAGAGACCAATTTTAATAGTCCCTCTATTATCAAAAACGATATAAATTGTTTTAAAAGATCAACTCTATAATCACCTGGAACGCAATAGTATTTTGAGTTCGAATCAATTTGGTTTTTGGCAAAATAGTAGTACAACTACAGCGATATTGGAACTCATGCGGGATATAAGTGATGGTATCGAAAAAAAGGAAATTTCTGCAGCCCAATTCTGCGACCTATCAAAAGCTTTCGACTGTGTGTCCCATGAAATTGTGTTAAATAAGTTACAAAATGCAAATTACGGTGGTGGTATTATTTGCTGACGACACCACTCTTGTCAACAAGAATAAAGATCTTGTTTCATTACAATCCATGGTTGAAAACACACAGGCGAAGGCTCAAAGCTGGTTCGTAGAAAACAAGCTCACCTTAAATAATAACAAGAGTGAAATGCTGTAGTTCACATTCAGGAAAATTGTCTTAGGGATACTTCTTAACTCTAACCTATTGTGGGAGGAGCATGTAAATTATATAAGTAAAAAACTAAGTAAATGTCTGTAGGAATTTACATGATATTACTGATTCTAAAGTTTTGTGGACAACCTATCACAGCCTATTTTCTTCTATAATACACTATGGGGTGCTTATCTGGGGGCACTACTGCCATAGTAAGCGTGTCTTCAATTTACAGCGAAAAGCAATCCGTATAATTACATTGCTAAAATACAAAGACGATGTTAAACATAAATTTATAGAACATAATATTCTGACCTTCCCATGCATATATATTCTCAATGCATTTTTGTACGTGAAATCAAACATCTCACAATACCCAACTCGTGATGAGATTCATAACCATGACACAAGATATTCACATAATTTAAATCAAATAAGTTTTAGAGTCGACAGATCAAGAAACTCAGTAAATTATTTTGGACCTAAATTTTTCAATAAGTTACCATCACGTGCGAAAGAACTGGATTTGCCTCGTTTTAAGAAGGAAATAAAACAATTACTTGTACAGAATTCTTATTATTCAATTGATGAATTCTTGGACCCTAGATTTTAAATTTTATGTATTGTTTTCTTGTTTTTAAAACGCTTTATTGTATAATTTATGTCTTACTTACCTTGTAGAATATTTTTTACCAAGGTTGTCCTTATAAGTTTGTTATATACCTATTTTAAATATTATTTAATTGCTACTTAATATTATTTTAAAAATTAGTTTAATGTTGGTGGCATCAATAAATTATTATTAATATTATTATGTTCTCCCAGAAAAAAAAAAGTCTTGCCTACCATTTCCTGTTTTCTAATTGTTCAAACAGAATTTATTCAACTTTTATTGTCTTCAAATATTACTTGAACATATTTGTTGGATTTTTAACACAAAAAAATTGAAATCAACAAAAAATGTTTAAATAAACACCTACTACCTTTGGAATTGTGAATGAAATGTTCGTCTATTTTTTGTGAAATCTAAATTTACTGTTTCTTAACTTTCAATTGTCATTTAGGAACTCAAATCTTTTTTAAGAGGCAACATTTTTATACTGTCAATTTGACAATAAAAAGGTCTTTCAAAATGTATTATATTCCCTATATTTTTTTTCGAAAACTAAAAGGTTTGCGCTTTATAAATTTCATGTAACTCCAATAGTTTATTAGCAATTGGAAAAATATGTCAATATATTTAATTTTTATTCTTTTTCTTGAAATTTAAGAATTTTATGAAAAATATATTTTAATAAAAGTTGTTCAGTTTTTTATTTCCTTTAACTTTTGTTTGAACCGTTATTTAAAATTTTTAAAGTTTCTGCTCAAAAGAACCATTCGTTTTGAGATATATCGCCCACTGACACGCGCACACACAGACACATTTTTTCCCCAGAAATCAGCGGACTCGGAGAACCTCAAAACGGATATTTAGACTATATAGGGAAAGTAAAAATGCGCAATGATATTTAAATTGGTCCACTAGACAAAAAAATATATGACATATGACTTCAATATTCCTAGATGATGACATTAAGTCAAATAGTAGAAGCTATTTTAATACTAATATTCTTATCGGGATATTATTTATGTTTATTTACACTTCTCGTTAATAGAAAGCAATGAAGATGATATAACTAAATCTATTTGAGAAAATATGTTAAATCATTTTCCCTGCTATCGAATTCAGTATGCTTAAGAGTCAATTTTTTAAGGTCTAAATTGAGCACTTAATGAAAAGTCTACTCCATACCTACTCCAATAAAAGCGCTAAAGTACCTAAACCGTTTTCTAAGGGACCTAATGCTATTTCCCAATCAACTTTGAAATCAGACATCATGACTGCTGATTTAATAAATTAGATCCCAGAAAGAATGCAAAAACATGAATGCTCTCTGTCTGAATCAAAACCTTTCAGCTAGCAAATTGTAGACTGGAACTAAAGAGGGAGAAGTAATAGATTAGGGTTTCTTTCATAGTAGTTTTTCTAGAGTGACTTACCTTAGGACCATAAAACTTTTCAACCATATGTCAGTTATATAAATATGCAATAAAATATCGCGATAACAGTTGATTCGATTTCCTTTGATCTTCGGATCCCCTCTTAAGAGACAGCAACACCTTTAATTCAGATAATCGGTGCCTAATTGGGAACCAATTAGAATTCTAGAATAAGGGGAAAATATCCAAATAGCTTCATCCTCTTCCCCAGAATTCTAATTGGTTATCATATTATTTAGATGTAGATTCTTTGCACTAAAGACAATGTTTTGGACCAAGAAAATCTTCATGCGAATAACGAAAATTTGTTATTTTTTGCATTCATCGATTTAAAAAGACTAATGGTTTGCGTAGGACGAGTTCTATCCTGAAGATAAAGATTTTAGTTAGTAGGATGGTAAATACAAAAGTATTTTCTTAAAGAAGTATCATAGAAACAAGCTCTTGTAAAATTGACGTTCGTCAAATCGAATAATTTGCCATTAATTTTATTTCAAATACAAATTCAAACCGCTTAGATATGGCCGATTTCCCAAGATAAAAAATAATATTTTCATAATTAAAAAAATTTCAGAAAATCCGTATAACGCGTGCAAAATAGAAAATAATAACACCCCGTAAGTTAAAGTAGAGGTCTTCAATGTGAGAGATATCAATGGGCTTCGCGTAAGTACATAGCCGAAGAGCCACACATTTCAGAAAACTGACCATTCAAAATCTAATTTACGTGCTAGTCACGTCTCCGAAAATGAATAGCTTATTATCTTACTGTAGTGTTCCATTTTAGATAACACTCTTAATAAATTCACAGAACACATGCATCGTTTGTTAAAATAAAGTTTGTTATTCCTTCGCTTATTTATAACGAAAGAAGTTTTCAAGCAACTGCTCAATTCTTTTTATAGAAATTAAGATGTTTCTTATTCCCAAGTGGTAGTTCTGATACCTACCTATAGTATCTTAGCTGTTTTTTTTTTATCAGTTGCCACACTTTCAAGCGAACTGGAGGCTTCTAGTTATACATCATAATTCACAAATGAAACACTGTTTAACTTTGTTTGTATAACTATAACTGTGGCTTTAACTATTTATTTCTAGTTTGAAAATAATAAGTTGAAATTATCAAAACTCTAGTTCCAGTTATACAAACAAAGTTAAAAAGCGATTTGTTTGTGAATAAGAAAATTTTATCTGTCTTAAAAGATAACAAAAATGTTTGTAAGAGCAAAGAGACGCAATTACTTTGTTTTGCCGATTTATCATAAAGTGAACGCTTTCACAATCAAACGTATAAAATTTTTTGGATTTTTGGGCTCTCCAGGCTACCTTTCTGATCGCTGAGTTACAATATTTCATGCACATTTTTATTATTAGTTTTCCTATATAGAATATATAGGGAAAGTATTGTTTTCGTGAATGAGAGTGTCTGTGGGCGTTGCATCTCAAAAACGAATGATCCGTTTGAGATGAAACTTTAAGCTTAAGGTTTTATCGTTAAAACCTAAACCTGAAAAGCTTTTGGTAAACATTCATAAACCGGAAGTGGATGTTTACTCGAGGAGTTTTTTTTAATTTTTCTAGATATTTTTTGTATTTGTAAATAATACATTTCAAACAAAAGTTACAGGGAATTAGAAACTGAACAAGTTTTATGAAAACATGTTTTTCATAACTTTTAATATTTTTGCATACTGCTAGTAATTATAGGAGTTACAAGAAATATATATAACAAGTAATTGCAAAGAATCCAAAATTGAGCAAATTATTAAGAACGATCTTTTTGTGTAAACCTCAAAGTTTTCGAGAAAAATGTAAGAAAAGTACTATGATGGCCACATCACCATTTTTTATGTTTCTTTATATTTTCCAACATTTAACTAAATCCCTCGCTTAAGATTTACTGATTTTAGGTTATGATAGAGGCCATCCACCCACCCTACATATACTCGATAACTTTAATTGCTAATCGTTGATGATTTTGCTGCAAAATACAGTAACATGTATATAATGAAAAAACAGTATAGTAGAGATACCTGAAATTGTAATACTAAACAAAATATACTTATAGCATTTTATTTAATTTCTAATATTCTGGCTGAACAGCAAGACCATCAATAGTGATAATAAACTTCTTTTCTGTTAAAAGTCACAACATTAGAGAGGTTAAACAACATTTTTATGTACTATTCTTCGATCTCTAATCGCAGACTTAATGTTCCTAGTATATCTTTCTTCTATTACTTAAACTTAAAACATGATATAACCTTTTTATCCATTAGAACACAGTTATTTTAATTCTTAAATTTTGGAGGTGTTCACTTCGTGGTACTTTTTAATTTCTTTTAAATAAAGGAAACACATAACTTTTTTCATTAAGAGGCCGTTGAAAGAAATTAAGTACACGTCTAGAAGAATTGCCTCTCAGGTCGATCTCTAAGACACTCCTCCCAAGCTTCAGTCCTTAAGTATCGCCCGCCCTACGTTGTAGTGTTACGCTTATGTTACATTCTGTCGCAAGGAATTTTATTACTTAGCTCTTAAAGTCAGACACAGATTGTGTTTGCAAGAAGTTCGAATGCTCAAACTACAATCGATTCATAAAGAATTAACTTGTTTAGTTTAAACTCAATATTACTAAGGCGTTTACAGATTTTTGAGAGTGCCTATTTACTTCTAACTTAAGTAATAGTGTTTAGTAAGTGCTTACGTTTAGATTAACCTATCTAATAATAATCTATTCGACTAATTTTTAAGAGCTAAATTTGAGAGCTGCTCTCTAACTTCAAACACCAGATGTGCTTTTCTTAATCTTGTAAATGCGAAATTGCAAAATCTCAGATCTGTTACATACCAGCCAATCCACTCTTCATAAGCTATGAAACGTAATTGAGTTAATCTTGGTGAAATCTTCGATCACACCAAATACGTTGGCAGTTTTTGCAAAATCTACTCAGAGTACACTTTCGGAATAGAACATTTTGATTTATGCTAATAATTCACGGGCACTGGTTTTTGTGTAACTACACCAACGTCTATAAAAAAAGCTACTTTCGATTTCTATAAAAAAGTGGGCGATTTATGCTGTTAAAAGTTTCACCGCACATTTCGGCGGACCATGTCTTAAAAAAATTAAAACTTATTTGAACGGGAATGAATTCCAACTTAATGCTTGATCAAAAATCTTTTAATAATATCAATCAGTTAGTTATTCAGTATGTTATCTGATCAAAACCATTCTGACCATAACTAATCTATAAAACTTCACTTTGGGTTACCAGGAATTTTTGTAATTTATAGATGTATGTAATCTATAAATTACTAAAATTCCTGGTACGTGTGTTTATAAAACAACTTTTTGTAAACGTTTAAGTAAAATAAATGAGAATTATTCCTTTAGAAAATAAACCTTTGTGTGAGTTTAGCCTTCCCTTGAATTATTCAATTCCATCAATACAGCTATTGAATTTGGCCGCTTAGTGGACGAAATGTACATTTAGCGTTTTATATAAACCAATGAACAAAAAAGGATTACTAATTGTGTCATTTAATTAAATTAATCTTCAGGTTACTCAAATCAAAATATTCGTCAATATTAGTTTTTCATATATTAATTTAGACAAGTGTGTAACTATTTTGACTATTGGTTTATGGCAACGAAAATATACAGCGATTATCTTTGACAGTGTTTTATTCACTATAATTATAAAGAAAATTAAGATTTTAGTAGCACACACAAGCTTAGAGAAAAATATCAGTAACTCATTGTTGTCATATCATTGACAAGCAAATTGACGGCGGCAGCGATACGTCGATCGGTGTTCAGCCTATTCTATTGATTTTTTTTCACTCCTCCTCACAAAATATATGCGACACTCTTCAAATATTGGTCGTGGCAGTGTCTTTGTTAGTATGTCAGCAATCATTTCTTCGGTTCTTTTATATGCAACATTCATCCACTCTGTATCAGTTCCTTCATAAAATGATGCCTGATATCTATATGTTTTGATTTGGCGCTGATTATAGAATTTATGGCTAATTTCTATGCAACTTGATTATCATTGTAGATTGTTATGTTTGGCTTATTTCCTAAATCAGCTTCTAACTTTGCCAAGTGTAATCCTTCTTTTGTACAATTTGTTAGAGCCATGTATTTGGATTCAGTAGTTGATAGGTCTTCTGTTCTCTTGATTCCCAACTGACAGCACCACCATTCTTTATGAAGCAATGACCAGTATAGGATCTTCTATACAGAGAATAGGGTACTCAGTTCGCATCAGCATATCCTTCTATTTCAGCATCTTCATTTCTTAAGAATGTCAACTTCAGGCATTCATTTCATTAGGTACATGAGTACTCTTTTAGCAGCTTTTCTAGTGGCGTGTTGTCACAGATAAATACATTAGGGCTCCAATTAAGTTTCTGTAAGGTAAGTTGATATTTGGTTTTTCTTCTCTGTTTAGTTTAACCCCTGTCTCTATGGCTGTTGAGATAGGCTTTGAATCGTGCATTTTGAATTTCTTTAGTACCTCATCAATATATCTGTTCTGGTCCATTATTATGTATTCTTTTTCACATTTAAAATATGTTCTCAAACAGTATTTCAGTTCACCCAAGTCTTTCATTTTCATTTTCAGGTTTTTCTTTACTTCATTTTATTTCTTTTCATTTGAGTAGGATATTATTAGTTTGATAGATGAATTAAAACACTTGGTATGATTTCACTTGTGAAAAATGTAGGGAAAGTGTTATGATGGCCACGTCACCATTTGCTGATAAATGGTCAGCTTGCTTGGAGATATTGTCGCTACCTCTATAATTTAATATCTTTTCCTGTTTATAAATATTTGTTCAAAGTAGTCTTATCAATATTTAAATTTGTTCTTATCGCCTAAATTTATTTCGTAGTAGTAGTAGTGGTGCTTGGCTATCGACCACGTGGTTCTTCCGCCGTGTGATTTGTGTATTTGTATGTGTGTAAATGAGCTTGTTACTTTAAAGGATCGCCGCGGTAGATGCTTTACCGATTGCGCTACCACCGGCGTGTTTAATTTTGTTTGACTAAGGTCATTGTCAAAGTCGAAACTACAATTGCTGAATAAACCAGGTGTGACATTTTAACAAAGTAAAGTTTCCTTTATCAAGTTCCTGATTTCATATGTATCACAAAGTTATAGCTTCAAGCATCCAATACATTGTACTTATTTAAGTCATACCAGCAGACTAAGTTCATACAATATTCCTTTTATCTCTGTAACAGAACTTAATCCAACTTTTTTATTACTTTTGATCCTTTAGAGAATTTTGACTCACGGTTTTGGACAAAAAATGGCTGTCAATAATTTACTAATATAGTGATATAAATATAACATATAAGAATTTCTTTTAAGCGTCCGTATCTCTTTACAGCCTAATACGGTAGTATTAGAAGAAATTTCCATCAGAGTAGTTTTAAGGATCGAAGGTATGCTGTGGAATTCAATTCACCTAACTTTTTACGGAACTCCGAAACTTCTAACAGCCCCGACTTTCAATTTCGTTTCGATTAAGCCTAATTCATTCTTCTGACATATATCTTGAATCATCTATTTAATTTTATCTATATTTTCGGACTTCGTTGTTTACTTTTAAACTTCTAGTTTCTTATGTTACGTTGTAGATGACTCCATCTTGTTTAAGATCCAAAGGTCATATTTTTGTTACTTCTAGTGATTTCTAAGGCAGATCGATGCTTGATGAAATTCTTGAGATCGTCTGATCATCTGAAGTTAGCTCTTCAACTTTCAGTTCGTTAAATGAAAATAAAATCCAGGTATACAAACAAAATTACCAAGTGTTTTCATTTTATACTTCAAAATGTATAACGAAGTAGAAGCCTCAAGAATTTACGAACTTTCAGTTCCTTACTTGGATCTTCTTGTTGGAGATGACTCCTTCTAATCTAAGTACCAAAGGTCATATTTTTGTTGAGTGCTTTATTTGCAAATATTTACCAACTACATTCTTGTTAATGTGAAAATTCAGTTCAAAAATTCAGATCTCTACTTGTCTTCCTGTGTTTTTTCTATTTCTTCTAATTGTTGTTGACTTTAACAGTAATATTGGTCATTTTCTTGTTAGTGGCGTCTTTAGTGACAGCATATTTCATATTGTGGCAGCGCACAAACTGTATCAACTAACAATATGTTTGAACTTCCTCGGCCCAACTTTGCCTTTACCCTCCTCTAAAAATGTTTGAAGTAGTCTGCGACTTTACGTTAAATCATGAACGGTTTGTACAAATTTTTACTATTTTTTAAATGAATCTCGAATATTTGCTGTTTAATTCGTTTAGAATTTTCTAAAATCTTTATATTTTCCTTTAAATTTTTAGGTTTTTAGCATTTCGTCTTCAAATTTTTCGACATAATTCCACCGTTCCTTGCTTAATGTTATCAGAATTTTTCTTGATCTAATTGTGAGAATTTTCTTCGAGGGTTAAAGCATTTTCTAGTAACATCACTTCCATATTTTTGGAATTTTTAATAATGAACACAAACTTTCTAGATATTTAGACATGAATACGGCAAGCATCTATTTAATTAAATTCTTTGAAATTTCAATATTTATCTATTCTTTTTATTTCTATTGGCCTCTAATGATTCTCTTCCATATTTTTAGTTTTTTTTTTAATTTTTCTTCAATTTGTCAATATTTTCACTATTTCTCACTTTAACTTATGAAAATTTTCCAGGAATCTCTCTTCCGAATTGTGAGAATTTTCTTCAATGGTTAAGAAATTTTCTTTAATGTCTTTGTCATATTTTTAGAATTAACGCGAATTTGCTAGTATATTTTCTTCTCGAATTTTAGAGTTTTTGCAGCTTTATTGTTTTATTTTATCGAAATTTTTCAATAATAATCTCTTTCAAATTACATTTATGTTGAGAATTCTAGAAACGTACATATTTTTGGAATTCTTTCATTTGGTTCAATAATGAACCAATAATGAACCAAATGAAAGAATTCTAAAAATATGCACGTTTCTAGAATTCTCAACAAATATGCAATTTGAAAGAGTTTTCTTAATTTTAAATTACGTAAGTATAACTAATTTCGGGAAAAATTTAAACAAACTTTGGTTTATGATGTTTTCTTATATTTGCTGCTTCATTCTAGCTAGAATAGCCTAGTATTTTCTAGAATGTTTCTTTCAAATTTTTTTTAGATTTTTTGAGTGCTTCTACAATTTTAACTTCAGTAGTGCTCTATATTTTTAGAATGTATTTTATTTGCATCTGAATTTTCTAGAATTTCTTGTTTTATTTTATGGAAATGCTAATTTCTTTCAAATTACATGGATTTTTCTCGATTCTACAAATAATCTCGAATATTTGCTGGTTGAATCTCTTGGAATTTTCTAGAGACTTTCAAATATTACTAGTATTTTTCATAAGTTATCAAATTTTTAGAATTCTTAGCATTGCTTCTTTAATCTTTACAAGATTTTTCAACCATTTCTTGTTTGATTTAATGAAAATTTTCCAGGAATTTCTTTTCAAATTTTGAGAATTATCTTTAAGGGTTTCAGAATTTTTGCATATGTATAGAGTATATACATATAAGTATAATATATTTTCTTCTAGATTATCAAGAAATTTTTGTTTTATTTTATCTAATTTAGCTATAATGTCTATCAAATGGTGTAGATTTTTTTGAGGCTTCTGTAATGCTACTTATGTTTAGATTAACACCCAGTCAGTTAAATACTCCAAATTAAAACACGTTTCCCTGCCTCCAACTGCGCTAGGCTGATAAGATCCAAAATAAATCTAAATCGATCCATGGCTGTTATTGACTGGGGACAATAATTAATTTAAATATATATTATTGTTCTCTTTCCAATTATTAGATTTTAAACACATAAAGTTAATGTAATATATAATTTTGTATTTAACGTTTAGAAAATGTTATTTCAGCCATATATTCATTTTATTCTTCGTCTAGCGACCGAAGTTCGTACAAAGTAAATTATTTTTAAATCGTTAACTTTGTAGAAATCTCTCATTCCAAGAACGACAAAAATCGCGGAAAATGTAATTTCATTCCGCCCTTAAAACGGAATTTCGCTTTTAATTTACTTATATACCTCTCCCGTAATTGCAATTTTCCTGTGCGATAATACTATTACAATTATTTTCTTATGTATAAAAAAAGGCCGAGACCTCGGCAAGAAATGCGGCGCAATGTAGATGGCATCTACCGGTAATTTATATATAAAGTGAAATTCCAATTAATTTCCGCTCCTTTTTTTCCGTCGTTTTTCAGATACCCGAGTTATCCGAGACATTTTAATACTCGCGACCGGATGGATCAAGAGCGATTCCACGGCATTCCGCTTGCTTTATTTCAATTTAAATCATCATCATTATTATTATTATTGGATCGCTTACGTATTAGCATGTTGATGTGTTAATTAATTTAATCGGAAAAGATTCGGCCGTTCGTCATTGGGAATTAAGCCGCCGTCATTCGTTTGATGCTTATTATAAACACCGCGGACGGTGCCAACTAATACATGAATATTAATGAGGTGACACTGTATGTGTGTGTGCATTATAATTCATTCCTCATTGTTTATTAATTGATTCTTCAGTTTGAGGAGTGTGTTGTATTATTTTTTTTTCATTTCAGAAAAATGCCGACGGAAATTTAGTATTCAGTGAGCGTCGCCGGACATAGCTCACGAAGTGGATAACGTAAATAGTGTTAGGTCATGGATACGCTATAAAAAACCGCGAATTTAGGAAACCGCGAATATTATTCAAGGTCGCATAACAGATATTTCCGGTGAATCGTAAAAACAGAATGGAAATTCCATCTATACTATACATCATGAACTAATATAAATTTAGATGAACTACTTTGCATTTCTTGAATAATTTTCACACTTATCTCTTGGTGAAACTTTATGAAATAACTCCCATGCTTACATTTTTTTTAAATTCCATATAGATTTAATAATATTAATAACTCGTCTAGATCAAAAATTTAAATAAAATAACTATACTAGATTATCTACAAGTTATAAACTAGTCTAAATAAAAGGCTGAAATTATCTACTTACATTGCATTATAATTTTCAATGTAAAACCTTTATCTAGACGATCTGAAAATTGCATTCAAAATTATATTACTAACGGTAGGTGTGTATATTCTATTTTATAAAAATCGCAATGATGTAATATTAGATTGTCGTGTGTGCGTAATAGAAAATTGCCATTTAATAATTACGGAGTTAAGTTTACGTTGGAGAGGCGGCAGTTCAATTATCTCCTTCACGCTCGAGTACGCTTAACATAACTTCCATAGTTTGTAAACATATGCCCTGACGAAGGGATGAAGGGATATATATGGAGGGATGCTCAGTCAACAGTGCCAAAACCCCAACTCAAAATTGGAACACGACCGAAGTCTGTTTCTACATCAGCGATCATACAATATTTGTTATTACATTATTAGATTGCCACAGAGATGAAGATAATTATTAATCTATAAACACGTATTAATAGGGTGCCGATCGTCCATGACTATAATTCGAAATTTTAATTGTTATGAAAATAAAGCTGTAAATTAATTGGTTTTGCATATTAAATAAACATAAGTAATAATATTAAATAATTGTTCTTCTATCAACAACAACTACACACCGGTTTCGAAAGAGCCAGCGCAATGCAGTTAAAGACAGGAAAACAGAAAGTTACTAAGGAGTCTATAAAATTTCAGGTTTCGTTAAAGATAGATACACCATTAAAATTATCTCTATTGTATAATAATTCTACTTATTTCCCTAATTTTCCCTTAACAATAGATGCTTCTATTTTTAACAAAAAAAAACTGAAAGTTTTTAAACTCCATAACATTCAATTTTTCTCTTCATAACTATTGTTTATACTGAAACAATATTTCAATATTTAGGTATTAGAAGTACAAATGAATAATTCAAATTATTTTAAGCAAACAGGAAATTAATTTTAAAATCAATAGATTTTTTAGTTAAATGGCGTTGACTTATAGTGATTAAGAATGAGAGTTTGTATACCGGAGAATCTAACATAACCTTTAAAAGTATTCAAGTTAGTACAATAAAGAAAATGCTGCTAGAGTATGCTAATCGAATTGTTCCTTTCTCAACAACAGTTGAGATAACAATGTGAACATATTTTGGCATAAGCGGATTAAACGTGACGATTTATATCTGGATGACAATACCCTGAAGGCTCTAGAATGTGCCACAACGATAAGTTGGAGAATATGTTCACTAAAAATTTAGCACAAAACGCAGAAAGGGCCTCCAAAACAGCTGAAAGTAAGTCAACAATTGATATGGAAAAGATCCAGAAAGAAGGATAATCCATTGTCCTTCTTTCTGGATCTCGCATTTAGTGACGTAACTAACAAAAATCAGCAAGTGGTAACATTTATGCTCAAAAAATAGCGCCGAAGGTTTTTCTTATTGAGAATCGAAACGTAGAGAGTCATGGGTAAATCTCAGCGAATAAAAACCGATCGCAAAACGTAAAGGTTCTTCTTTAACTTGTTGCAAGCGGACAAAACAGTTACAGTAAAAAATGATTATTCATTTATACACCTAACAAATTGTTATTGTTAATAGTCGCTGTTAATATTTCCCTAATTATTTCTCCACTAAATTAAGAAAATCAGTTGAACGTTTAAACAATAGATGTCACCTTAACGGTGCCTCTCTAAGTAATCATAAGTTATAGTTATGTTTGAAGTTAAAGACTATCCAAAAAATATAATTAATACTTGCTACTCTTATACCATACTCTAAGGATTGAGCACTGATTGGTCAATCAGGTAAGATCAGCAACTTAATGCTCCTACTCTATACTGAAGGAATGGAGCACTGTAAATCAGTACAATGATTGCGCAGATGCCATGAGTACCTATGTGGACTATGAAATATATTACAACGTTGTAGACTGCGTCAAGGAAGATATTCTCTACACAAAAATTCATATTTGGCTCGAATTTGCAACCACAGTGATAAGACAAACGATTCGCATTAACGTCTCCGCAAATTAAAAAATACGACCAACCAAATCACTAAGCTAATGAACATCTTCATAAAAAGGAATAAACTCCTCTTACACAAAGAAGATCAACTAAACTAGCTAACTAAGAATACGACTGGCATGTTCAACAATAAACCTTTAGACAGCAATTAAGGATTTAAGAGAAGATGTAAAGAAGTCATCCGTCGCACTGGTCGACATTAAACTCATAACTGATCCTAACAAACTTTGTAATCTAACCAAAGGGGTAATTTTATAAAATGGAACAATGATAACTACTATTACTTTAACTTACTATAGCTTTAAGCTGCATATATCGCAGCATCAGCATATTTACTACCAACCAACCGTTGACAGACTAGATTGCAGCCTCGGCACCTTTACCACCAACCAACCGTCGACAGACTGGACTGTAACGGTTTTACAGTTAAACATTAAACTCCCCTTAATTCATGGTATAAATCGCATTGATGACGCAGCTACTTTGTGAACTATGAAATTTATTACAACATTGTAGATAGCTACTTAACAGAAGCAATTATCTACATACTACATCCACACAAAAGATTATTTTTAGCTCGAATTTATGACATGAGTGGCAAGACCTCCGCATAAATTTAAATAATACAACCAACCAAAATCGCTAAGCGAATGAATACCTTCTTAAAGAAGTATTACCGAAAGAAGTTCAGCTAACCTAGAAAGAATACGACTGGCACGTTTTAATAATAATAATAATAATATACTTTATTGTCCAACGGGATAACCATTTTCAGAACAAAAATTAACAATATAAGCATAATAAGTATGTAAGAACTATGATACAAATAAGAAGGAAAAAAAAAACTAAAAAACTATACTAAAAACGAGAGAAGAAAAAACAGATTAAAAGTACAATACAAGAACATTAATACAAATTATTTACTGTTAGTTAACTTAGTAAAAAGTTGAAAAATAAATCTTCTAGAAGCTTTTATGTTCTTGCTATTGGTCTCTGAAATGTGCAGCAGTCTTTTGAAGCTATCCTCGGTACCCGGAAATTTAGCTTAGATAATAAATATGGCCAATCAATTTTGTAATGCACTAATTTCCATAAGAACTTGGCGCTTAAAATGTCACGCCTCAAAGACAGTGACGTGGAGTTGTGGAGGTTAAAGCCTACTACGGGATACACACCATCCAGTTTGTAACTAAGAAATTCTATAAATTTACGGTGTATTTTATCAAATAGCATTTGTTGACAAGCATAAAATGGAAACCATACCACTATGACATATTCAAGCTTACTAATCAGCATTGAATAGAACAAAGTTTTTAATAGCTCCACATCATTAAAATATTTTGATATCCGCATAATAAAGCCCAGAGGCCGATAAGCAGCCGCAAAAATCAGTTCTAAGTGATTGTTAAAAGACATATGTGAATCAAAAGTTATACCAAGATCTTTAATAGTAGTTTTGTGCAAAAGCTGTTGATTATTGATTGAATATGTGTACAATAGTGGGGATTTACCTCGATAAAAGCTCATTGAATAACACTTGGCAACATTTAGTCCATTGGTGTCACACCAATGAGAAAGTAAATTTAAGTTATTCTGTAAAGCTTCCATATCTTAATATCATCTGCATAGGCAAGAACTTGGCAATTAAGCGTAGAAAAAAGATCATTTATGAAGATTACAAACATTAATGGACCAAGATTCGAACCCTGCGGTAAATAAGACTCCATAAGCGGCACAAACCTATAACGTCAAGTTTCTTGAGCAGCATCTTGTGATTGAGCGTTTCAAATGCGCGAGATAGATCTGTGTATAATACATCCACCTGCCCACGAGTATCTAATATTTCACATATATATTGGGTGAATGACACCAGATTGGTAACTGTGGATCTTTCCGGTATAAAGCGATGTTGGTAAGTAGCATATGATAGAATAAATGTCTAGATATATCACTTGGTCAAACACTTTTGCAAAGTTGGATAGAATAGACATACCCCGGTAGTGGGATAAAACTGACTTGTCACCTTTCTTGTGAACCGTACATATTCTCTCTATCTTCCAAGCCTCTGGAAAAACACCCATGCTTATAGCTCTATTAATTATTATCGATAAAGGTTTTGACAGTATGAACCTGCAATCAAGAACAAGAAAACTGGGTATTAAATCATCACCTGCAGTAAACTTGTTAGAAAACCGAATTTTTACCAAATCATCTTCAGTGATAAATTATGATTTTGAAATTCTCTATCATGGTCCCAATTAACATTTGATGAAGCGGAAGAAAAGTAATCTGCGAATACTCCAGCAAATCCATTGACAATCATCTGTTGATCAGAATATTCGATAGAGTCAAAAATAATTTAAATAATTTAGTTGGAATTCTCGATTGCCCTTATTTACGATTTAGGAACTTCCATAATTCAGTAGGATTGTCTTTAATACTGATTTCAACGTCAGATAGATATCTATTGTACGCCTCTTTAATTAGAAATTTTGACAAAGATCTTAGTCGTTTGAATTCCTTATATAAAATACATTTTTGGTTTTGAACAATTTTTGCTTGAAAAATACTTTATTTTTGAAATGTATGGTATTTTTATCTCAGATGTAAACCATACCGGATAGTTTGATCTTCTATTAACTTTCCTCGGAGTGTGTAAGTTAATAACAGTAAATATGGCATCATTAAATAAGCTCAAATTCGCCTACGTTATTGCACTGTTCTAAAATGAGCAGTCAATTTTACCCAAGTCATGGTAAAATAGCATATAATTTGCTTTGCGAAAATCATAGCGAATATTATTATTATTACAAGAAAACTTGTTCGCTTGTGATACAGTTGTTATATGAAAAGAGATTTCTAGCGCAGGATGGAATAAATCTAATATCTAGTCTATCATTGACATTAGTAACGGTGTTAAGCTGTTTTATATCAAGTGAATTGATAAAGCTTATAAGGGTACTTAATTTAGCGGAGGATAAATTGTCAGCAAAGTTTGGCACATTAAAATCACCAAAGATTAAAAAATCCTGGTTTAGTAGTAAAACTTCTAGAGCACTCGTAAATTGTTCAAGGTCATAATTTTGCAAATCTGGAGGTATATAGATGACGCCAATTATAACATATCTCCATGCAATTATGCAACTACATAGTAATAAACCTATCAAAGGAACCGTTCTAGTTACATGCGATGTATCTATGATTGAGTTCTGATAACACAAATTAAGGGCCATATCCAGAGGTTTGCCTAAGCCGTTGGTGTAATCTAGTTTTCCGAAGTTACAATTGTAGGAAGACCATTTATATATTTTATTTTTAATTTAGATTCACCTTTACATATCTATTTGTATTGATGTTTTATCGTATGATATAGAATGAGAAGACCATTTACTACCAGTTTTATTTTTAAGAAAACCTTTAATAAAGTTTATAACATCTTGACTAGGTGGTAGTTGAACACGAATTTTACGCTTACGTGTTTTATTGGAGGGATCGAATCTTCCCAAACGAGTAGATCTAGCTACTTGGTTTGTTAACTTGAATTCGGATGATATGCCAGTTACGGTATTTACATTCAACCGATGTTGTTCCTCTTTGGATTTCCCCAATTCCACGGACCCATAAATAATAACATTGCAAGAACGTTTATTACGTTCATAAATCTCGTTAACTACAGCTTCAATAATAAATCTTGTGGTGGTGATGGTGGAGCCTGCAGTAACGGTTTCTTCAACGTTTGTTGCCCTTTCTTAAGTTTACGCATATCTTCCTTTAATTCGTTGATCATTGAAATTAATTTTGGTATTTGATGGACACCCTGTTCACAATTGATACATATATACTTAATACGACGTTTAGAATTAGGTCGCAACTCAAAAGTAGTGGATAATTCAGAGCAATTAACATGGACTGATTTATTACACCCATCACATCGTATAAATGATTTCTCTAAACTTTCATTTAGATTTAAGTTACATTTAATGCAAAGCATTCTTCATAACGCCTTCTGTCATCTGTTACCTTCCATATATCTGAAAATGATGGTAGCGACCATTATCAAGTGTTGAATGAAATTCAACACTTGATAATGACCTGCAAAGGTCGAAACTATAGTTGTGTCAAAATTGATAATATATTGTAAACTTTGTTTGTGTATATTATACAATAAATAGTGGTATAAAAACTTAAAAATTATTTTCATTTAACCTTTTTTTTTCCATATATCTTGTAACTTTCAGGTCACATTTTAATTTATCGACATTTTACCAAATACTTATAGCTTTTTGGGAAAAATATTCTTAATAACAAAATATATTGAAAGATGGAATGAAATATACTGGAAACTAGAAAAAAATGAAGAACATTTTAGAACTCTCAGAAAATGCCTAAAAACTAAGGAAAATTTATTAAATCAAAAAATTTAATAAAAGTTTCTACAAATCTACAAAGAAAGTTGGGGAAATTTCTTGGAAGATGAACGTAACTGCAAAGTTCTAGAAATCTACAAAGATTATAAAACAGTCTCTAGAATAATTCTTCATACATGTGATAAAATCTACAAAAAATCTAAAGAAAGTTTTATAACTTTTATAAGAAAATTCTTGAAGGATGGAATGCAAGATACTGGAAAGTTCTAGAAATCTACAAAAATTATTGATAAAATTCAAGAACACCCTAGAAAAATTCTTCAAAAAAGTGATAAAAGTTTCTAAAAACTTCTAGAAATCTACAAAAAAAATGAAGAAAATTGTAGAGGCTCATAAGGAAATTCTTAAAAAATTGAATGAATATTACTGGAAAGTTCTAAAAATCTATAAAAAAAAGCAAATTGAAGAAAATTCTAGGACTCTCCAGAAAAATTCCTGATAAACTGAATGAAACTTTCTAAAAAATTCTAGAAATCTACAAAATTCAAGAACCCGTAAGAAAAGTTCTTCGAAAATGTGATGAATGTTGCTGAGAAGTTCTTCAAATCTACAAATAAATATTGAGAAAACTTCTAGAGACCCATAAGAAAATTCTTGAAAAATGGAATGAAAACATGGTTCTACAATCCAACAAAAATAACTCTAAGTCTATAAGGAAATTCCTGAAAAACTGAATTAAACTTTCTGGAGAATTCTAGAAATCTACAAAAAAAGACAGGAAAATTCTTGAACTGATTAAATTTAATAAAAGTTACTAAAAAAATTTAAGAACTACAAAGAATATTGAGGAAAATTCTAGAGGCACATGAAAAATTTAAAAAAAGGAATGAAACATACTCGAAAAATAAAAAAAATGAACTCTGTACTGTAACTCACTAAAAAAATATAAAATATTGAAATAAACTTTCTAGAAATTCAGGAAATCTACAAAATTTAAGAACGCTTTAGAAAATGTCTTCAGAAAAGGGATGAAACTTGCTAAGAAGTTCTAGAAATTTACAAAAATATTGATTAAAATTCTAGAGGCCCATAAGAAAATTCTTGAAAACTGGAATTTAAAAAAAGTTCTACAAACCTACAAAAAACTGAAGAAAATTCTAGAAGTCTCTAAGAATGTTCATGAAAAACTGAATGAAAAATTCTAGAAATCTACAAAAAAAAAATCCGGACAATTCTTGGACTCATAAAATGTAATAAAAGATCTAAAAATTTACAAAAAAAATAAGATACATTCTCGAGGCATATAAGGAAATTTAAGAAAAATGGATTTAAAGTTAGTGGAAAGTTCTACAAATTTAAGAAAGTCTTTAAGAAAATTCCTGAAAAACTGATTGATTGATACTTTATAAAAAAATTCTAGATATCTACCAAATTCAAGAACCCTTTAGAAGTCTACAAAAAAATATTGAAAAAAAATAATTAATAGAGGCCGATAAGAAAATTCTTGAAAAATGGAATGAAAAAAGTTTTACAAACCTACAAAAAAAAATAAAGAAAATTCTAGAAATCTCTAAGAAAATTCCTGAAAAACTTGATGAAACTTCTGGAAATCTATAAGCAATTTTTTTGATTTAAAACAAAAATTCAGCCCATAAAGGGTTAAGGCACGTTCCATCTGCTCTCATCTATTATATATGAGTATCTTTATTTTTTATTCTTTATGTAATTTTTTTCTTTTATTTTTTATGTATTTTTCCCTTCTATAGTTTATGTGTTCTCTATCATCTATTATCAACTTTCATCTGTCTATGTATTCTATGTGTCATTTATCAACAGATATCTATTTAATGTCATATGACTTTCGACTTTTGTCATCTGTTATGGCTATCCCTTGCCTGACTTCCGTGTACTACATTATCATTATTATAGTAATCTACAATCTTCCACCGTTCTTGTGTGTGATCATATGTGCCATTTACTTGTTTCTGAAATATTTGTTCCCTACATAATATATTAACAAAAATTAGAAAAAAATTGTGGCTGAATCTGTATGTGTGTTTTTCCATGGGTGCTGTATCTCAAGAATTGCAAAAGATACTGAACTAAAACATACTTTTAAATTTAACAAAATTAAAAAAAAAATACTTGTATGTAAATAATGGAAAAGTAAATAACGACTAATGGAAAAAGTTGCAAATTAATGATGTTAGAACAAAAGAAAGAATTGATAAGTCTCTATATCTCTAACTCTTCAATTTTCTCAGACAATGGATATGATTTTCGGAGATGTGTAATAACTCTTTAATCATTTATAATACTCTTCTTTACGATGTAGCACGTGTAATGGCTACTACCTGCACACTATAACTGTTATGGATAACTGTGTAGTACAGCAACGTTCTCAACATATGAATTTCTAGTCAATACCGGTAATAACAAAATTGAATAACCAATATTCATGTAAGATATAAAAAAAGGATCAAACTGATAATTCATCAGTAATAGTACTCTTAACATGAGTTCACAAAGCGTTCTTATAATAAGAACATGCAGCTCAATCTGTAAATTAAAATTCATGACACAATTCTTACATAGCATCATAAAGTAGAAGTTACCACCTCTATTGAAGAATGTGCATTTAAACTAAAGTTTTATCAAATCTCACTGAACAACATCTATCAACATCTTTGTGACATTGTGAACAATATGAATTACGAACTGCTAAAAAAATATTCAGCTGCACTGGACGTAGATATTTTACTTGCAACAAAGCATTACGGAAATTTCATTCTGATGGAAAGCTAAAAGTAAATGCCCCATCAAAAAATATACTTTTGAAAGATACAACAAAGTTATCTACATATACTTTAACGCCCTGCAATAGAATAATCTACTGCAGTTTCATATTCGCTATAGTTGGTAACAACAAAAACTTTCCTTTGAGTAAGGCGTTAGTTAAATTCAAAAGAGAATGAAGAAGAAATTTAATTCAAGTTGACTAAAATCGCTAACGAGATACAAACAAACAACTAAGCAAGAAATAGACAGCAGATATACGGACTATTTGTCAATAATTACAAGACCTTCATTGGTTGAGAATCCAGATAACGCACAATAGCCAGGTTTACAAGATTTATTCAGCAAGAGCAATGGTTGCTAAAACAGCTAAATTCAAAAGAAGATAATTGCGTTTCTATATCTATGCGAGAGTGTAGAATATTCGCTTCTCAAAAACTACATAATGAAAAGTGTTCAACAATATATTGTAGTTATAAATTTTGTTCCATGTCTGTTGCAAAACATCAAACATAGGTAGATACATTTTATGTAGTCTCAGCTGAATTACAACCAATAGTAGTTACTTCAAGCTGATAAATAAATCAAAAGAGTAGTTTTAACCTTGAAAATCGCGCAACAACGTAGCCATCACTATCACTTCACCCACAGAGATAGTTCAGTATACTATCTTCGAGGTACCATGCCTAAGAAATAAGCTCTATTTGGTAACCTGTACATAATGCGTTTCATTTTTAAATATCAACAATATATTATGGTTAAGTGATCCAAATTTATTACCCGTTATGTTAGTACCAATTATTTTTTTAGGGGAAACGAAATAATAACAAGCCACTCGAAAAAAATCACACATTTAATATTATAGGACAACAATAACCAAAATTTACGGCATTACCCAAGATCCTCAATAAACTAAGCAAGGAATATATGGTAAATATACAGTTTCTCTACCACTAATTGCAAAACCAGTAGCGGTGAAGGAATCCAGAAAACGTATTTAGCAGAAAAAAATGGCTGCAAAAGGAAAGTAATCTCAATAAAAATAAATTAAAATATATTTGAGAATATCTTGAATCCGCTATAATATATTCCATACCATGTTCAGTCCAAGGCAGTACAATAAAATTGCAAAAAGTTTAATCAACATAATCCTTTCTTCTACTTTACCTAGAGAAATGGTTAAGCAAACTAACTTCGAGATAGCATGTCTGATAAATAAGCAGTATTTGGTAACCGATTCATAATGCGTTCTACTAAAAATGCACTTGTTAAGTAAAACTATAAGACATTTTGAAAATTTATATTCGAATTAGTAGTTATTAGTTAGTATCCATTATCATAAAAGCAAACATTTTATGTAAAAATATAGATATTATTTGATCATTAAAAATATGTCTGTATTCGGCATACTTTTGATATTACTGTTAGAATATCAAGAGTTTCCTTGCATTTTATTATATCTGGACAATGTGTATTTAACTTTTTTAATTTTGTATCTACTTTTTTTTACTTTTTTGAGTGGGAAATAATTCAATATAATAGCAATGAATATTTCGTAAGCATTATTTACATCGTTAGTAAAGTATACCGCTGTCCAATCTTGGTTTGTTAATAACGTTTTAAAGTTTTTCAAATTTTCTGTGTTATGGATGCGACCAAATTTATATGTATCATTTGCACGATTAAAATTACATGAGAACGTAATCTTTTGTGCACAGTGATCAGATATGTATGGATCAAATACCGTGGAACCATATTCTGTACTTAAATTTGATAGGATATTATCAATTATTGTGCTCGAGATGATTGAGATGAAGCAATTTCATTAGGAATTTCACTAGAATGGACTTATCTTTTCGGCCAGCTTCACCACATTGAGTCTTTAAAACTAAAAAATACATGATGACAGTGATAAAAATCAAAAGAAAAGCAAGTAAAACTTAAATGTCTGTAGAGAGGTTGGCCACTTTGGACTTTAAACTTTTTAAAATTACATAAAATTTATAATACATAGTTAAGTCTATTGCATGATGTTATATAAATAATATAATAATAATTAGTAATATATAACTCAACGAAACATGTATTTAATATTCTTAATACACATATAAATTATACAATTTTTGGTATCTCTGCATTAATTTTATTAAAACAGACGATTTCATTTTCATTACGGCAATAACAATCTTCTATTTGGGTGGACCAGCGGCATCCCTTCGTGCAAGAGTAACCTAAAATAAGTTTTGATCAGAGAATGTAAATATAAATTTTTTCACTAGATTCAAAATAATGTAAATTATTTTTACATTTAAGTTAAAAATAAATGTAGAAGTTAATTTCCTGATTAAATCAGGTTTTTTATTTTTTTTATATTATGATGAAACTAGTAATATAGATATTAATCTACAAAGAAAATTATATTCTAAAATTTTTAATAAAGGTTAAGACAGCTACTAGGTGATAAAGCCACTAAATTGAAAAAATAGCTTATTTTATCACTAAAATTTATTGAAATATATATGTAATTTCATTAAATTTTATTATTAAAAACATAGTAAATAAATTAAAATTTTCCCTTATTTTAATGAAAATATTCGTTTGCTATTGTTTTAATTTAACTTCTCCCGTCATATAAAATGTGCTATAATAACCAATATTAATTTAACTATTATACCCGGCTACGATATAATAATCAAAAATTTGGATATATACTTAACTATAATATTAAAATAACTAACACTTACCAATGCAACCTTTTTTGGTGCATAATTCTAAAAGGCCATCTTTAGTCTCGGAACAACTGCAGCTGTTGCAATTTATTGTGAATTTTTGAGACGGTTTACATTTGAAAACTAAAAATTACATATTATGTCATTGCCATATTTTTTTTAATCTACTTATCATAATACATTACAATTATAAATAAAAAAAACTTACCATCTTCTCCCGAATCGCAAGTGCAATAACATCCCGTTACTGCCAGCAACAAACATACAAGAAGAGTTAAATGCATATTGAGGAATTCTAAGCGAAGGATAAGTAACATTTTGGGCATTATATACCATTTCCATACTATGGCCATTTTAATTTACAAAAAAATTTTCATGGTTATACGCGTATGCAAAAAAGAATAATATGTTGTACACGTTAATATTTAAATTTTCGAACGTGCTTATATAAAATAAAACGTTAAAATATTTCTTTATACTTCCTAAAATAATTTAAATATATTTTTTCACGACATCACGTTTAAAATAAAATAAAATAATTATTTTAAAATATAACAAATTTATAGTTATAATAAAGCATTATAATTCTGCTTTGATGTAATTGAATTATGTAATACTTTTTAAATGTTATAAGTAGATTTTTGAAATGGTTAATATATATTTATCCTTTTAAGAAGACCGCTTATCAATTCCATTTTGAGAGAAACTATTTCAATAAATGTAACTGATTTGTTAATGAGACAGTCAGATATTGAAAATTTATAATTTAATATTAAAGTATAGAGAGCTTCCTATGTTTTCAGGTCAACTAATATGTTCTCCAAAGTGTAGCGAAGCGTATGTAGTATTTAAAAAAAGACAAGAATGACGTTAAGTTAACTTAATCTACAATATACATCATTAATTCATTAACATTCAGCAAATATGCAGAAAAATAATAAAAAATGAATTGGCATTCATTCACATTTTATTTGTCTACATCATAACCGGACTATATCCAAGATTAGGATAATTATATAGCTGTTTATGCAGAAGAAGTAGTGATCGTCTCACAGAAACAATCCCAACGTAATTAAGAGAGACAAACTCACCTCTGAAGCGACGAAGAAGATGTGCGAACGTAAATCTATCAGAAAGGAAAACGGCGCATTGAAGGAAGTTAATCAGCCAGTAATCGGCACGCTCAAGTATTTCAAGATTCAGATATTCATTGATATGGAAAACAAGTGAATCTTATTGAGAAATAAATATTCTCTAAAACCTTCAGAATATCTAAGCCAGTTGATAAGTAGACATCTCCCAGCTACCACCGTTCCAAATTGGTGTCTGACGTAATGATGTGGAGGATTTTGTAAGGGGCCGAAATGAAAAGGATTTAACCGCCTTCTGTGACAGGGTATTTACTTCTATCCATTATATTAAGAGATCATTATCAACAAGGACATAGAAGATTTTTCTAATACTGGGGCAAAGAAAATTCTTAGAGATGAATAATCTATAAAAAAGACACCGTAATGGAGATCCTTGTAAAATAACACTTTATGGAATATATAATACCTCTCATTGAAAATAAAGGAACAATAATAGGTTTGTTTGTAGACCTAATAAAAGCTTATGATTGCATCGACCATAAAATTTTGTTATCAAAACTAGAAAAAGATGGAATTGGTTCAAGTCGTATCTGAACAACCGAAGTCAGCGGGTGGTGGTGAAGAGACGGTATTACAGCCCAATCCGAATCAGCTATGATTATTACCGGGCTAAGCGAAAGAAGCTTAACAGCACCCCAGCTGTTTCTGTTATTCATAAACGACCTAGCATACCAATTTGAAACTAACAACAATAAAAAAATTGTAAATTACACTGACGACACAAATTTACTCAAATAAAAGAATAGTTGTCAAAAAACAAATTAATTATTAACAATGAAAAGATGAATGCACTTGTGTTTGGACCCTCTAATAAAAACCATGATATAGATACCTTAAATTTAGACGACCAAACAGACACCATATCAGATTCAGTCAAGTCTCTATGTGTGTACATTGATAGTAAAATAAACTGGAAAAGTCATATACTTAAAACAGAGGATAAACTAAATTTTGTATTGTATACTCTCAGATAGCTGCCAAAATACCTAAATAAATCGGTATTTAAAACGGCGTATAAGGTTAACTTTGATAGTACTATGCGATATGGCATAATATTTTGGGGTAACAAGTCAGATGGAAAAAACTCTCTATACTTCAAAAAAAAAGCAATTCGCATAATATATATAAAATATAGACAAACAAGCCGTGGTTTATTCCGCACCCACAATATGCTCACCTTCTATGGCATTTGCATTATTGAAAAAAAATCCACAGAAGCTATTAAGTTGTTTAACGTTCTGCCAGACGAAATCAAACAATTTAAAAATGACATAAAATCCTTAAAAATTTACCTTATAAAATATACAGGGTGACTGACAAAAAACCTTTGGTGCAGTATATCTCTTATTTCTTATCCGATTTTAATAAATAAAACATCAAATTAAATCATTTTTAAAAGACTTTAATATGAACTGAACTGATATTTTTTCTTACATTCAGTTTTTGACAAAAGACGATCAACTTTGTTTTTTTTCAAATTGCACTGTATGTATATTTGGTATTGATCCGCAAGGAGATTTTTTCTGAATACAAAATTGTAAATGATTTTATCCATTCATCAAACCAAAGTCGAGAAATTGAGAATTTTCTGAAAATATTTTAAAAATCAAGTACCCATACTAAACAAAGCCTATTACAAATGTCAAAAGTGACAGTACCGTCATTGGTATAATGCTGCACAATGATTTTTAATAATTGCACCATTAAAATGAATAAAGAAGTATTCTATTAGTATTTATAATAGAGAATTTTCTTTCGAATACGAAATCATAAAGAACAACAAAAAATTTATTTTAAAAGGGAAGAAGAAACTACAATAAATATTAAAAAATCTAAATATATGTGGTGTAGCACCATTCTGATCCAACCCGATTGTATTCAGTACTGCTATTGGCAATTTATTCAGAATTTTTTTTTATTTCGTTTGTTAGGTAACAATAACATTTTTTATTAAGGCTGCCTTAAGTAAAAAGGGGCCCACTTCTCTGTCTCCTAATATACCACACTACTCGTTAACACTAAATAGTTTTTGGAAAATATTTTCCACAACAATCATTAGACACCAGTCTTCCAAATTTTTCGGCACATGGAATTACTCTATCAGAAAAACGATTTCTGTAGAGGCACAAAATTCTAGTTCGGTAGTAGTACTGTGTTTGAAATCTTGCAACATTTTAATTATGAAATTATTAAAAACGTTACAGTATTGTAGCAATGGTTGACACTGCCACTTTTGACATTTAAAATGGGCTCTGTGTATAGTTTACTATGGATACTTGATTTTTTATTTTTATTTTTAAATCCTCAATTTCTCGACTTGTTTCTAGTTTGATGTATGGTTAAAATTGTTTACAATTTTATATTCTCAAAAAAATCTTCTTGCGGATCAATTAAAAATATATATGCAGTGCAATTTGAAAAAAATAGTTGATCGTCTTTTGTCAAAAACTGGACGCAAGAAAAAATATAAGTTCACTTCATATTAAAGTCTTTTAAAATGATTTAATTTAATGTTTTATTTATTAAACTCGGATAAAAAATAAGCCAGATATAGCACCAAAGGTTTTTCGCCAGTCACCCTGTATATCTTAACCCTCTATGGGCCCTCGTAACTTTCAGGTCACATTTTATCGACATTTTACCAAATTCTTAATAAGAAAATCTATTGAAAGATGGAATGAAATAGACTTAATTAATCAAAAAAATTAATAAAAGTTACTGTATTTTTTTAAAAGTCTACAAAGAAAGTTGTGGAAATGTCTTAAAAAAATGGAATTAACTGAAAAGTTCTAGAAATCTACAAAGATTATAAAAAAATTCAAGAGGTTTCTAGAATAATTCTTCAAAAATGTGATGAAATCTACAAAAAAATCTAAAGAAAGTTTTATAAGAAAATGCTTGATGGATGGAATGCAAGATACTGGAAAGTTCTAGAAATCTACAAAAATTATTGAGAAAATTCAAGAACACCCTAGAAAAAAACTTCAAAAGTTAGTTTTTAAGAACTTCTAGAAAATTACAAAAAAAATGAAGAAAATTGTAGAGGCTCATAAGGAAATTTAAAAAAAATAGAGTGAATATTACTAAAAAGTTCTAGAAATTTATTTTAAAAAAAGTGAAGAAAATTCTAGGACTCTCCAGAAAATCTCCTGATAAACTGAACGAAACTTTCTAAAAATTCAAGAAAAATCTGTAACTCTTTAAAAAATATCTGAAATATTGAATTAAACTCTCTAGAAATTCAAGAAATCTACAAACTTCAATAACGCTTTAGAAAATTTTCTAGAGGCCCATAAGAAACTTCTTGAAAACTCGAATTAAAAAAAAAGCTCTACAAACCTACAAAAAAATACTGAAAAAAAGAAAATTCTGGAAGTCTGTAAAAAATTCATAAAAATGAAATGAAAAATTTTAGAAATCTACAAAAAAAATGAGGAAAATTTTTGTACTCATAAAATGTAATAAAAGTTTCTAAAAAGATCTAAAAATTTCCAAAAAATAAGGTAAATTCTGAAGGCACATAAGTAAATTTTAAAAAAATGGATTTAAAGTTAGTGGAAAGTTCTAGAAATCTATAAAAACAAATTGAAGAAAATTCTCTAAGAAAATTCCTGAAAAATTGATTTATTGACACTATAAAAAAATTCTAGATATCTACCAAATTCAAGAACCCTTTTTTCTAAAATGAGATGAAAGTTGCTAAAGTTCTTGAAGTCTACAAAAAAATATTGAAAAAAATTAATTAATAGAGGCCGATAAGAAAATTCTTGAAAAATGGAATGAAAAAATTTCCTAACCTACAAAAAAAATTAAACAAAATTCTAGAAGCCTAAAAAAATTCCTGAAAAACTTATGAAACTTTCTGAAAAATTCTAGAAATCTACAAGCAACTTTTTGGATTTAAAACAAAAATTCGGACCATAGAGGGTTAAGTCACGAATGATATGTGTTCTCTGATCTGCTCTCATCTATTATATATCAGTATCTTTATTTGTCGATTGTTACTCTTTATTTTATTTTTTATGTATTTTTTCCTTCTATAGTTTATGTGTTCTCTATCATCTATTATCAACTTTCATCTGTCTATGTGATCTATGTGTCATTTATCATCAGATATCGATCTAATGTCATATGACTTTTGTCATCTATTATGGCTATCCCTTGCCTGGCGTCCGTGTACTACATTATCATTATTATAGTCATTTACAATCATCCAACTATTTAATTTAATATGTCTTTTATCTTTTTGTTTTGCTAATTGTCACTTGTGTGTGATCATATGTGCCATACACTTGTTTATTGATCGTTTTCTGCTTGTCTTCTTCATTGCATCATCTGCTTTATTCCACCTACCTCTATTGTATGTCTTTGATTTAATACGTGAAATTTAAAAAAATTAACTGAAATATTTATTTGGAGGTTCCTACATAATTTAGAAAAAAATTGGAGCTCTATGTGTATGTGTATTTGTCCATGTGTCCTGTGTCTCAAGAATTGCAAAAGATTCTGAACTGAAACTTTAAACTTTTAAATTTAACAAAATTTGAAAAAAAATACTTGTATGTAGATAATAAAAAACTAAATAACAACAAATAGTAAACATTGCAAATAAATAAATGAGGTGAGAACAAAAGAAAAAATTGATAAGGCTCTATATCTCTAACTCTTTAAATTTTCTCAGACGATGGATGTGATTTTCGGAGATTGTATAAAAACTGTTTAATCAACTATAATACTGTTCTTTACAATAAAGCACGTATAATGGCTATTACCTACACACTACAACTGATATGAATAACTGTAAAGTATAAATTTCTAGTCAATACCGGTAATAACAAAATTGAATAACCAATATTCACGCAAGATACAGAAAAAAAGGTATCAAACTGACCATTCATCAGTAATAGTACTCTTAGCATGAGTAGGTTCACAAAGCTTGTTTATAATAAGAACATGCAGCTCAACCTGTAAATTAAAATTCACGACACAATTATTACGCATCATAAAATAGAAGTTACCACCCCTATTGAAGAATGTGCATTAAAACTAAAATTTTATCAAAACTCACTGAACAACATCTATTGACATCGTTGTGACATTGTCTACAATATGAATTACGAACTGCTAAAAAAATATTCAGCTGCACTGGACGTAGATATTTTACTTGCAACAAAGCATTACGGTAATTTCATTCTGATGGAAACCTAAAAGAAAATGCCCTATAAAAAAATATACTTTTGAAAGATAGAACAAAGTTATCTACATATACTTTAACACCCTGCAATAGAATAATCTACTGCAGTTTCATATTCACTATAGTTGGTAACAACAAAAACTTTCCTTTGAGTAAGGCGTTAGTTAAATTCAAAAGAGAATGAAGAAGAAATTTAATTCATACCCCAAGTTGACTAAAATCGTTAACGAGATACAAACAAACAACTAAGCAAGGAATAGACAGCAGATATACGGACTATTTGCCAATAATTACAAGACCTTCATCGGTTGAGAATCCAGATAAAGCACAATAGCCAGGTTTACAAGATTTATTCAGCAAGAGCAATGGTTGCTAAAACAGCTAAACTCAAAAGAAGATAATTGCGTCTCTATATCTATGCGAGAGTGTAGAATATTCGCTTCTCAAAAACTATATAATGAAAAGTGTTCAACAATATATTGTAGTTATAAATTTTGTTCCATGTCTGTTGCAAAACATCAAACATAGGTAGATACATTTTATGTAGTCTCAGCTGAATTACAACCAATAGTAGTTACTTCAAGCTGATAAATAAATCAAAAGAGTAGTTTTAACCTTGAAAATCGCGCAACAACGTAGCCATCACTATCACTTCACCCACAGAGATAGTTCAGTATACTATCTTCGAGGTACCATGCCTAAGAAATAAGCTCTATTTGGTAACCTGTACATAATGCGTTTCATTTTTAAATATCAACAATATATTATGGTTAAGTGATCCAAATTTATTACCCGTTATGTTAGTACCAATTATTTTATAGGGAAAACGAAATAATAACAAGCCACTCGAAAAAAATCACACATTTAATATTATAGGACAACAATAACCAAAATTTACGGCATTACTCAAGATCCTCATTAAACTAAGCAAGGAATATATGGTAAATATACAGTTTCTCTACCACTAAATACAAAACCAGTAGCGGTGAAGGAATCCAGAAAACGTATTCAGCAGAAAAAAATGGCTGCAAAAGGAAAGTAATCTCAATAAAAATAAATTAAAATATATTTGAGTATATCTTGAATCCGCTATAATATATTCCATACCATGTTCAGTCCAAGGCAGTACAATAAAATTGCAAAAAGTTTAATCAACGTAATCATTTCTTCTACTTTACATAGAGAAATGGTTAAGTAAACTAACTTCGAGATAGCATGTCTGAAAAATAAGCAGTATTTGGTAACCGATTTATAATGCGTTCTACTAAAAATGCACTTGTTAAGTAAAACTATAAGACATATTGAAAATTTATATTCGAATTAGTAGTTATTAGTTAGTATCCATTATCATAAAAGCAAACATTTTATGTAAAAATATAGATATTATTTGATCATTAAAAATATGTCTGTATTCGGCATACTTTTGATATTACTGTTAGAATATCAAGAGTTTCCTTGCATTTTATTATATCTGGACAATGTGTATTTAATTTTTTAAATTTTGTTTCTACTTTTTTTTTACTTTTTTGAGTGGGAAACATCGATTGAAATAATTCAATATAATAGCAATGAATATTTCGTAAGCATTATTTACATCGTTAGTAAAGTATACCGCTGTCCAATCTTGGTTTGTTAATAACGTTTAAAGTTTTTCAAATTTTCTGTGTTATGGATGCGACCAAATTTATATGTATCATTTGCACGATTAAGATTACATGAGAACGTAATCTTTTGTACACAGTGATCAGATATGTATGGATCAAATACCGTGGAAGCATATCCTGTACTTAAATTTGTTAGGATATTATCAATTATTGTGCTTGAGATGATTGAGATGAAGCAATTTCATTAGGAATTTCACTAGAATGGACTTATCTTTTCGGCCAGCTTCACCACATTGAGTCTTTAAAACTAAAAAATACATGATGTCAGTGATAAAAATCAAAAGAAAAGCAAGTAAAACTTAAATGTCTGTAGAGAGGTTGGCCACTTTGGACTTTAAACTTTTTAAAATTACATAAAATTTATAATACATAGTCAAGTCTATTGCATGATGTTATGTAAACAATATAATAATAATTAGTAATATATAACTCAACGAAACATGTATTTAATATTCTTAATACACATATAAATTATACAATTTTTGGTATCTCTGCATTAATTTTATTAAAACAGACGATTTCATTTTCATTACGGCAATAACAATCTTCTATTTGGGTGGACCAACGACATCCCTTCTTGCAAGAGTAACCTAAAACAAGTTTTGGTCAGAGAATGTAAATATAATTTTTTTCACTAGATTCAAAATAATGTAAATTATTTTTACATTTAAGTTAAAAATAAATGTAGAAGTTAATTTCCTGATTAAAATCAAATAATTGAAATCAGGTTTTTAATTTTTTTTATATTATGATAAAACTAGTAATATAGATATTAATCTACAAAGAAAATTATATTCTAAAATTTTTAATAAAGGTTAAGACAGGTACTAGGTGATAAAACTACTAAATTGAAAAATATCACTAAAATTTATTGAAATATATATGTAATTTCATTAAATTTTATTATTAAAAACATAGTAAATAAATTAAAATTTTCACTTATTTCAATGAAAATATTCGTTTGCTATTGTTTTAATTTAACTTTTCCCGTCATATAAAATGTGCTATAATAATGAATATTAATTTAACTATTATTCCCGGCTACGATATAATAATCAAAAATTTGGATTTATATTTAACTAAAATATTAAAATAACTAAAACTTACCACTGCAAGCTTTTTTGGTGCATAATTCTAAGAGGCCATCTTTAGTCTCGGAACAACTGCAGCTGTTGCAATTTATTGTAAATTTTTGAGACGGTTTACATTTGAAAACTAAAAATTACATATTATGTCATTGCCATATTTTTTTTCAATTTACTTATCATAATACATGAAGTAAAATAAAAATCACATAATTCAAAAAAGTTATATTTAGCTTTTTCGGGAATTATAAATAAAAAAAACTTACCATCTTCTCCCGAATCGCAAGTGCAATAACATCCCGTTACTGCCAGCAACAAACATACAAGAAGAGTTAAATGCATATTGAGGAATTCTAAGTGAAGGATAAGTAAAAATTTTGGGCATTATATACCATTTCCATACTGTGGCGATTCTAATTTACATAAATTTTTATCATTGTTATACGCGTATGCAAAAAAGAATACTATGTTGTACATGTTAATATTTAAATTTTCGAACGTGCTTATATAAAATAAAACGTTAAAATATATTTTATTATACTTCCTAAAATAATTTAAATATATTTTTTCACGACATCACGTTTAAAATAAAATAAAATAAAATAATTATTTTAAAATAGAACAAATTTATAGTTATGTATAATAAAGCATTATAATTCTGCTTTGATATAATTGAATTATGTAATACTTTTTAAATGTTATAAGTAGATTTTTGAAATGGTTAATCTATATTTATCCTTTTAAGAAGACCGCTTATCAATTTCCGTTTGAGAGAAACAATTTCAATAAATGTAACTGATTTATTAATGAGACAGATATTGAAAATTTATAATTTAATATTGAAGTATAGCGAGTTTCTTATGTTTTCAGGTCAACTAATATGTTCCTCAAAGTGTAGCGAAGCATATTTAGTGTTTAAAAAAAACAAGAATGACGTTCAGTTAACTTAATCTACAATATACATCATTAATTCATTAACATTCAGCAAATATGGAGAAAAAGAATGAAGAATGAAGTGGCATTATTTCACATTTTATTTGTCTACATCATAACCCAACTATACCCAAGGTTAGAATAATTATATAGCTGTTTTATTAATTAAGAGAGACAAACTCACCTCTAGAGCCACGAAGAAGATGTGCGAACGCAAATCTATCAAAAAGAAGAACGGCGCATTGAAGGAAGTTAATCAGCCAGTAATCGGCACGCTCAAGTCATCCAAGATTCAGACATTCATTGATATGGAAAACAAGTAAATTTTATTGAAATAATATAAACCAACTTTGAATATTTAAACCCATACTTTTTATCACTTACAATGGAGTATCCTCCACTCAACGAGAAATATCCTCTAAAACCTTCAGAATGTCTAAGTCAGTTGATAAGTAGATATCTTCCAGATACCACCGCTTCAAATTGGTGTCTCGACGTAATGATGTGGAGAATTTTGTAAGAGGTGACAGGGTATTTACTTCTAACCATTACATTACTGGCGCTATATCATAAGACCAGATTAAAATCCATAAAAATCCGCATAAATATTCAAGAGATCATTATCAACAAGGACATAGGAGATTTTTCTAAGACTGGGACAAGAAAAATATTCTTAGAGATGAATAATCTATAAAAAAAAAAATACCGTAATGGAGCTAGATGCGGTCCAATAGACGTAAACATTCTAAAGGAACAGAAGTTATTATTACGAAAATCTAAGTTTTTTACGCACTATCCTTGTAAAATAAGACATAGTAGAACAGCTCCTGAAAACTATAACCCGACTTACCTAATAATTATAAATGGCATATATTTTCGGTACAGATAAAATTACGAGAGGATTACCGGCAAGCTCAGATGCAGTAGCAAAAATCCAAATGGTTTCTTGAAAACGAACAAAACATTAGTAACCCTGTCTATAAAGAAATGCTTCTCGTGACATCGTTAGCAGGTAAGACGCTAATGTCACACTTTCTAGACTACTAAGTGGATAGGGAATTGGAGTGCGTCGATTAACAAATGCAACCTAATCGATTAGCACTCAGTGAATCAATTAAACAGTTTTGGAATTACGCTTCTTGCACCAACTCCAGCACCACGACAAAGTGAGGCACTGATAACTGAAGAAAACCAGTAATTCCGAATATTATTGGCAGGGAAGGGGGTGTTGAGAAGTAAGCGAGAGGTAATGTTTCTTAAAAACTATAACCTTGAGTACCGATAGTGTTCACAGCGTTATATATGCGCGGTACTAGGCAGAGGTCCCAGACATTACTGGCACGAGATTCGTCAAGATTCCAAGATTAAATAAAGATAGGTCAGTATACAATAAAGCCTTAACAAGACGGAACCTCACAGAAAGAAGGCGTCATATACGACTTTCACGATGCATTCTAAAAATACAGACTAAGAAACAACCCTCCTGTTCAACACGACAAAAGTATTAACGGTCATACCTAATGAAACAAGTTTAAAGGCGAAGGCTACATCTGAACTACTTAATGATGCTCTGAATAATGTTGCCATGATTAAGAGTATAGCGTAGGTATGTGAACCTATACACATCACTAACATTTTTGTTCATAATGGTTATTAGTGAAGCATCGCATTCTGTGGCCATTTTAAAAGCAGATAGGCTGTGCTAAATGTTGATGTAAGAATCAAGGGGAGATGAGAAAGTAGTGGTTCAGAATGCGGTGTCGTGATGATTGTTATTAAGCGTTCGTGTTACGTGGAGGAAATTATCGGACACAAAAATGTTCGATAATATGGCACACAGGACGCAACCTTGCGGAAGGCCAACGGCAGAAATGGAGGAGCTCTCGTCCCTCTTGGAAAATCACCGTGAACTTCCGCAATAAGTTAGTCTAGAAAATTAAAATGAATAACTTCAATTTGCTATACCATATCAAAGGCGCTTGGAAAATCTAAAAGAATAACGACGATCGATTTTTCCGAGTGATGTTGTCCTGCTTTGCTGCATTGCTTTTGCTTTTTTGCCGAAGGGAATAAATACTTCTTTGAAGTTTTTTTAAGTTATTATCGTCGGCACCTCATTCTATGAAGATATGTTCCATGGAAACGGTGTTAGTAGACAGTTTTCTGTTGTTTGAGCGTCAATGACGATCGAACACAATGTAGTCTTCGGCGGTTTGGTAAGTGATTTAAATATATTACAAAAAATTGTGTAATGGCGACAATTGAGCAAGGAGGTTATGTTAGTTTATCTCGATTCAATATGTGCGTTGAAATAGTGATGAGACGAGGAAGAGAAGCGTTAACGTCTTATATGTCTAAAATGGAGCGAAAATTTAACGGAGAGAGAGATACGGTACGCTTGGTGGCAAAGAGTATCTAATTTGTGCTACCGTAGCTTTCAATGACCCTTTAAATCAAAAGTGGTAGAACTGGTTTGATTACATTAGCTAGCGAGCAGGCTGGAAATGGGGTTAAGTTGTGATGCGGCCAGTAGATCAAGGGACAGCGTCCTCGGCTGTTAGTTGTAGGAGAATCAAGTGTAGCTGGCGTTTAGCTTACTAAGACTAATGTCGCTAGAATACCATAATCAGATAATTGGACAAGCAGATCAGAGGGAAAGGGCTATAGAGGATGGACATATATGTGACCTGCGAGGGAAGATAACGAAATGCCCCAAATGGAGACGTTATCAACGATTTTACTCGCTCAAATTAGCGATTCTGACGATCGAATCAATAACATCTATACTGAATATCGTTTATTTTTAGTTTCTCATAGGTACCATGATCAATAGAATAAATACATTTTTTAACAAATATAACTTAATAAGCAAATCCAACACGGTTATAGTAAAGGAAAATCCACATCAACGGCGATGTACGACTTTATGGAAAATTTAATACTTACCTCACAAAAGCTTATGATTGCTTCGATCATATTTTTTTTAATCAAAATAGAAAATAAAACGGAATTAGAGAAATTGGTTCAAGTCGTATCTGAACAACCAAAGTCAGCGGGGTGGTGGTGGATATAGACGGCATTACAGTGATTACTACCGGACTAACCGAAAGAAGCTTGACAGCACCCAAGCTGTTTCTGTTATTCATAAACGATCTAGCACACAAATATGAAACTAGCAACAATAAAAAAGTTGTAAATTACGCTGACAACACAAATAAATATCCTCGTCTCTGGACAACAATTGGACACACAAATTTACTATTTGTTCAAATAAAAGAATGGTTTTCAAAAAACAAATGAATTATTAACAATGAAAAGACGAATGCACTTGTGTTTAGACCCCTCTAATAAAAACCATGATATAGATACCTTAAATTTAGAAGACCAAAAAGTCACCATATCATATTCGGTCAAGTTCCTAGGTGTGTATATTGGTAGTAAAATAAACTGGAAAAGTCATATACTTAAAAAAGAGAATAAACTAAATTTTGTATTGTATACTCTCAGATATGGCATAATATTTTGGGGTAACAATTCAGATGGAAGAAACATCTCTATACTTCAAAAAAAAGCAATTCGCATAATATATATAAAATATAGACAAACAAGCCGTGGTTTATTCCGCACCCACAATATACCCACCTTCTATGGCATTTACATTATTGAAAAAAATCCTCAGAAGACGGGATTCGTTATTCAGCTATTAAGTTGTTTAACGTTCTGCCAGACCAAAACAAACAATTTAAAAATGACATAAAATCCTTAAAAATTCACCTTATAAAATATATAATAGAAAAGGAACCTTATTCAATGCAAGAATTTCTTATGAAGTAGTGTTTCAAATTGTTAATAAACTACCATATATGTATATTTTTAGTTATATTATATTATCTAGATAGCATGTAATTCAAACTGACGTAATATTTATTTTGTATATTTGTTTTCACACCTTGAAAATAAAGATTATTATTATAATTATTATTGTTATTTGTAACATGGCGCGATAGAACTTTTGCTTGAGCTGCGATATGCCTTGATTGCATTTTTTGATGATTGCATTTCAAGATCACAGTCCCGGAGATTTCACAATCAAAGCTTGACCATGGCAATGACGACTAAATAGAGAACTGAAAGAAAAGCATTGGTAGTCCGTGAAAACATTCAAAAGCATATTACAACGTTCTTAAGAGACATTAACGACGAGGAGTTTCAAAGTGCTTTCCAGGCATGGCAGGCACATTTCCACAAGTTTACTGGTGCTGGAAGAGAGTATTTTAAGGAATTTTAAGCATTTGTACCGGTACGATCAATAAATATATTTTTCCCTAAAAACGAGAATTATTTTTATAACCAACCCACTTATTTTTTTTTCTAAATAAACAAAACACATTTCTATATTTAAAGACTATTTAATTGTTGCCTCTTATACCCCACGGAAACGTTCTTACGAATATCAATGTTCTAATAAAAAAACTACTAATTATTGTGAAATTCGCAATAAGAAGGATACTGTATCTAGCATCGCCGTCTGTTATTATAATAATAAATAATAATAATAATATATATTTGATATTAAAGCCATTACAAACGAATATACAAGTCAGAATAAATATAAATATAAATCACATACAGATTGAAATGTAACACAAAATACACAACATATTAAAAATTAAATAATTGTTTCGTTCAGATATTCGTGCACAGAATAATAACTTTTTTCTACTAACAATGCTTTGATTTTTAATTTAAATTGTTTCGCATTAGGTTTTGAATGCGTTTAGGTAAGTGTGCAAACAGTTTTCTACCCATGTAACTTGGTGATTTTTCATATTTTGTTGTTTTATGTTGTTCTATAACAAAATTAGCAGCATTTCTTGTATTATAGCGGTGAAAATCTTGATTTTTCGCATATTTGTGAGCATTATTCTTAGTTAAAATTAGCATTTTTAAAATATAAATAGATGGGACTGTTAAAATTTTATTATTTAAGAATACTGATTTGCAGGAATCAGAGGTTTTAAAATTATATATAAGCCGCAATATCCTTTTCTGGGCAATAAATACTCTTGTACTTGAGGTTGATATTGTAGCAGATATGAGAGTAAGCTAGGCTATAATATATATTTAGTAATGCATTCTGATCAATTGTATTACTTAGTTTCAATATTTCATAGTACGCTTTATTAAGTTTTTTGGACAGGTTGTCAGTGTGGATTTCGCATCTCAACATATAATCAACATCTACACCTAAAAATTTAGTATGATTTTGAGATTGAAGTATCATATTATTACTTATAATGGATATATGATTTTCTAATTTACAATTCTTAAAATGAATGCATACTGTCTTGTTAACATTGAAGATGAGATTATTTTTATTACAATATTCATATACTTTAGTTAGAGTTTTTATATTTTGTTTTAAATCATTTTCTGATGACCCTAGAACAACAGCTGAGATGTCGTCAGCATATAGGACCATTGGATAGCCATATACGAAATCAGCAATGTATAATATATATATATATATATATATATATATATATATATATATATATATATATATATATATATATATGTATATGTACATTAATAAAAATAGAAAAAATTAGAGGTGCCAAGATTGATCCATGAGGGATCCCGAGCACAATGTCATGAAAAGACGAGCAACTGTTCGAGACTTTGACGCATAATCTTCTGCCGCTTAAGAATGAACGGTCAAAGGCCTTAGTTAAGTCAAAAAAGAGACCAGCTACATGCACACCTTTATCCAAGCATTTATATACATGATAAATATAGACATATGCTGCACTCTCCGTTGATCTAGCCTCCCTAAATCCATGCTGTACTTCAGAAAATAAGTTGAATTTGTTTAAGAACTCGGTCATTCTAATTTAAATGGCTTTTTCTATTATTTTTGATAATGCACTTAGGATCGACACGGGTCTATAATTATAAATATTATTTCTATCATTTTTTTGTAGATAGGTAATACTAGTGCATCTTTTAAAAGAGTGGGGGATTCTCCTTTGTTAAAACAAATATTTATTATATGCGCTAGTGGTGTGACTTAACAGGAACAATTCTTTTTATTATATTCGTCGGTATATCTATAACACCTGGATTCGGTTTGTTTTTAAGGGTTTTGATAATTTTGAGTACTTCGTCTGCAGTTATTTCTCTCAAGTAAAAACCGGTTACTGTTCCATTGCCCGTTGTACATTGACTAGATTTATTGCCTTTGAAATGATTGTTTAAGTTAGTTTCAGTGATACTCGAGAATTGTTTTGCAAATATGTCGCAAATTTTGTTTGGATCCCTAATTTCTATTCCATTTTGTTTTAGAATAATAGTTTCTTTTGGTTTCTTTTTTCCTAACTGGCTATTAATTATATTCCATATTTTTCGTTGTCTATTTTCAGAATTATTTATGGATTTACCGAAACATTCAACTTTTCTTTTCTTTATTAATTCTTTGTAGGCTCTCTTTTTATCAGAATATAATTTGTGAAGCTTGGCATCTTTAATTTGTTTGTGGAACCAAAATGTTTTTTTAGTTCGTTGCTTGCTATTATTATTTCATTAGTGATCCATCCTTTGCTATGTCTCTTATTAGATGATTTCGTTTTTATGGGACAATTTACATCAATAGCCCATATTAGTGTTAATGCAAATTCCTCAAACGCTTCATCTACATCATTTAAGTTAATTACTGTATTGAAATTTAATTGATTAAGAAACTCAAACAAAGCCTCAAGATTATGATTTGTTAATTTTCGGTAGTATGTATTGTCAGAGTTTTCATTTGACTTAGTTATGTTATTAGGAATTATCGTTTCATGTAATAATGCAAGGTGGTCACCTACATTGGGCTGCACCACCGTAGTATTACCTAGTACTTTGCTAACATTTGTGGCAATATAATCTATTTTTGATTTGAACATTGAATTAATGTTATTAATAGAGATACGAGTTGGTTCAACAGATGTGCAATGCAGATTAAAACCTGAGAACAAACCCATTAATAGCTGTTTTTGCAAATTATTTTTATAATAATTTATGTTGAGATTTCCACAAAGGTAAATATTTGGAGACAAATTACTACAATATTGAACTATCTCACTTAATTTGAGTAGAAATGTATTATAATCACCACTAGGTGACCTGTAAATATTAGTTATGCAACATTTAAAACTGTCATACTCTAATGCTACCGCTACGCATTCAAAGTGAATATTGACACTTATTTCTTTACAGTATTTGATTTCCTTAGCTGTAAATTTGTTATTTGCTTTTATAAAAATAAGCGAACTGCCATTTTCATGGAATTGTCTACAATAAAATGATTTAATCTGGTAGTTTTTAATGTTCATAAAATCAATATTATTAGTATGACACCAATGTTCGGAAATACACATTACGTCAGCTAAATGTTGGTTAGCAAATATCTCTAAATTATCCGTTTTATTGGTTAGGCACTGAACATTTACACTGCATATTAATTATTTATCGGAATATTTATTAACACTATTATTGTGTGTTAAATTGTCTTCCTCATTGTTATCATTGAAGACTATTTAAACCAGGCATGTGCAACTTCATCAAGACCGCGGGCCGGTAAACAAATTGAACCTAAAGTCGCGGGCCGGACCTTTTATTTGAATTTATAAGTAACGGAGAGATTTGCAGTTTGATTTAAGGAAATGATATTATATTTATTACGTTTTAGCATTTCAAAAAAGTAAAAAATATCAACACGTATGTATATGTATGTAGTCATTTATTAGAACTGGCTTCAAAATAGATTAAAATGAACAAGTGCAAACATATTTAATTGGAAGACTGTATCTTCATTATTTTTCACCAAATAATCAATATTTGATGAAATATCGGATGGCGCAACACGCAGAGTGTTCTTCAAATGTGAGTCTGTTAATCTTGTACGCCTTTATGATTTAACAAACTTCATTCTAGAAAATAGCTGCTCATATTTGTATGTACTTCCAAATAATGACATTTTTTCTGAACCAAAGATGCGAGATTTGGAAATTTATCGGTTGGTAAATATTTTTTATAAAAATCGGTTAACGGCGTGTCTCTAAATATCGTCTCAAGACAGGATTTTTCTTGCAATTCAATGAGTTCCATTTGCAATGATTAGCTGCTAGAATACAAAAACTTATTATTTATTTGTTATATGTGTTAGTCATCTATCATCTAGAATCTGTCATTTGTCATTAGTCATTGGTCATCTATCATCTAGAACCTGTCAATTTTATTTAGTTTAGCTGTCATTTATCACTCTCAACTTTTGTTGACTTATTTATTTATTATATACAGGGTGAGTTTTTTTCGATGTTCTATATGGGGATCTCGGAAACTATAAGAGATAGAGAAACGGTTAAATGGGGAAAGAAGTGTAGATTTACAAGACAAATAAAATTTCACTTTCAAAGTTTTCAAAAAAGTCAAGGGTAACTAGATATTTAAAAAAAAGTAAAAAGTGTCAATTTTTTCAAATCAATATATCTCGGTTATTATAACAGATAGAAAAAAACTGTAAAAGACAAAGTTTTAGATAATTTTATGCAGATTAATAAAAAATAATCAGAAATTTTTTATCGCCATTAATTTTTGAGATATGACGCAAACTTACATTTTTTTAAATGGAAACCATAGTTGGCTATGGCCTCATTGAAAAGGTAAATTTTTTCTCTTTAATCCAATATGGCATACGACATAGTTATTTCTAAAAATAAGTGAGTTATAGTAATTTTAAATTTTATTATAAATAAAAAACGGGTAGCCATGAAAAAGATGAAAGTAAAACAATTGCAGTTGTTTATAATAATAGCAATATTGTAATTATTAGTTTTACAAAGTTAAACAAAAATGAAAAACCAGCATAAGAATAATAATTTTGTAATTATCAAATGGCTTTCTGTATGTGGTATAAAGACATTTAAAATATTATGAACAGATGAATCGCGATTCACTAATTGTGGTATTTTTAATCGCCACAATGAACATAGATGAACTTGGATAAGAGAAGTTTCACAGAGAAAACTACAAATTGAATTTGGGTTTAATCTATGGTGTGTTTGAATTAATAATTCTTGGTCCATATATTTTTGAAAGCTGATTAAGTGAAAATGATTACTTTCATTTTCTTCAGAAAACATTTGAAGATACGCTCGATTGTTTAAATTTATTATTACAAGCAAGATTGAAATGGTTCCAATATGACGGTGTCCACCTCATAACATGTTGGCTTTACAAATTATTTAAATTATGATTTTCCTAACTCATAGATGGGAAGAAATAAACCAATCCCAGGGCCACCTAGATCTCCCGATCTGCGCGTTTTAGAATTTTTTCTGTGGGGTTATGTAAAAAACAAACAATATGAAAAATCATATCAATCCGTGGAGGATCATAAACTAGCTGTTATTGATACATTTAATTCAAATTACATGAAAATAGTCAAAAAAGCCATAAATTCAATTTTAAAAATATATAATTTATATCATAATAATATTAATAGTGGACTCTTTGGCCATATTCTTTTAATATTAAAAATTCTCTCCCATTGATATACTGATAATATAGAATTACTTTATGCTGTTGTTTTATTTTGGTTTATCTCTGTAAAACTAATAATTATAATATTGCTATTATTATAAACAATTGCAATTGTTTTATTTTCACCTTTTTCATGGCTACCCATTTTTTATTTATAATAAAATTAAAAATGACTATAACTCACTTATTTTTAGAAATAACTATGCCGTATGCCATATTGGATTAAAGAGAAAAAAATTACCTTTTGAATGAGGTCATAGCCAACTATGGTTTCCATTTAAAAAAATGTAAGTTTGCGTCATATCTCGAAAATTAATGGCGATAAAAATTTTCTGATTATTTTTTATTAATCTGCATAAAATTATCTAAAACTTTGTCTTTTACAGTTTTTTTCTATCTGTTATAATAACCGAGATATATTGATTTGAAAAAATTGACACTTTTTACTTTTTTCAAAATATCTAGTTACCCTTGACTTTTTTGAAAACTTTGAAAGTGGAATTTTATTCGTCTCGTAAATCTACACTTCTTTCCCCATTTAACCGTTTCTCTATCTCTTATAGTTTCCGAGATCCCCGTATAGAACATCGAAAAAAACTCACCCTGTATATAGATGTCATTTGTCATTAGTAATTGTTCATCTATCATCTAGAACCTGTTAATTTTGTTTATTTTAGCTGTCATTTGTCAACTGACAGCCTTAGTTGACTTATTTATTAATTCATCTATCATCTAGAACTGTAATTTTTTTCAAAAATCATTTGACAACTGTCAACTTTTGTTAATTTATTTATTTATTATATTTGTAGATGCTATTTGTCATTAGTCATTATTCATCTATCATCTAGAACTCGTCAATTTATTTTGGCTGTCATTTGTCAACGGTCAACTTTTGTTGTCTTATTTTTTATATGTGTACTTGTCAAGTTTGTTTATTTTAGTTGTCATTTGTCAACTGTCAACTTTTGTTGACTTATTTATTTATTATATTTGTAGATGTCATTTATCATTAGTCATTGGTCATCTACTGGCTATAACTTGTCAATTTTGTTTATTTTAGCTGTCATTTGTCAACTGTCAACTTTTATTGACTTATTTATTTATTATATGTGGAGATGTCATTTGTCATTAGTCATTGTTCATCTATCATCTAGAACTTGTCAAATTTGATTATTTTAGCTGTCATTTGTCAAACTGTCAACTTTTGTTGACTTATTTATTTATTATATATGTAGATGTCATTTGTCATTAGTCATTCTATCATGTGGATTCTATCATTTTTGTTTATTTTAGCTGTCATTTATCAACTGTCAACTTTTGTATGTACAATTAAAACAATTTGTCCATAAAACAATAGACTGACGGCAGATGGCAGCTGAAATAGAATACAAAGATTAAAAATGATAGATCACATATTGCACATAATAGACGATAACTAAAAACCATACATAAATTAACAGATGATAGATGATAGCCGAGAAACCACAAATGATAGATTATATGTAACAGATTGTAGTTGATAGATAACTAATGAGAACTAAACATAGAACAAATGAATAAATATGTGTATGATAGATGACTGATGATAAATCACATCTTAAAAAATACAATAAATGTTTAAATGACAGTTAGTAGATGGCAGATGGCGAGTGAAACAAAAAAACATAAATGACAGATCATAAATAACTGATTGTAGAAAACAGAAAACTTAAGGCAGATGGCATCTAAGCTAATAATAAATGCCAATATAAATTGACAGATGATAGCTGAAAAATGTAAATGATAAATTCTGTGTAGCAGATTGTAGATTACAGATGGCCAATGATAAATGACATATAAACGTAGAATAAATAAATAATTTAAGGAAGACTGATAACAGATTTAGAAACAAATGATAGATCATATATAACAATTTGTATAACATAGATAGGTAATGACAGATGACATATAAATGAAAGTTGATAGATGATGGATGATAACTGAAACAAAAAACATAAAATACACATCATATATAACAGTTTCTAGATGATAGATACCTAATGGCAGATGACTTATAAACATATAATAAATGAATGACAATAGGTTAGAAATAATAGTTGACAGATGACAGATAGCATGTGAAAAAAACACAAATCTAAACATACAACAAATGATACTATGTGATAAATTACAGTTGACAGATGAAAAACATAAGATACAAGTCATATATACCAGTTTATAGATGATACATGACTGATGACAGTCGAAATCTATACATAAATAACAATAGGTTACAAATGACAATTGACAGATGGTAGATGGCATCTAATCATACAATAAAAGACAATAGATTACAAAAGAAAAAAAAACAGTTAAACAAATTAAACCACACACAGATTATGTATGATAGATTGTAGATGACAAATGAGTAATGACAGGTGACATTTAAATAAAAAATAAATAACAATTAACAGATATTGGCTGAGAAAAACATATATGTAACTAAAAAAGGTTAAATGAAAATAATTTTTAAGTTTTTATACCACTATTTATTCTATAATATACACAAACAAAGTTTACAATATATTATCAATTTTGACACAACTACAGTTTCGACCTTTGCAGGTCATTATCAAGTGTTGAATGAAGAAGAATACAGGGTGTTAACAATTTATAGGGGAGGTATGAATTTTTAATGAACCTTTTTTAAAATGAACTACCACATAGTAACGGTCGCTACCATCATTTTCATCATATATGTAACTGATTATAAATGACATCTAAAAATAGAATAAATGATTAAATAACAGATAACTGATAATACTTAAAAAAAAAAACAAATGACATATCATATATAACCGATTGTAGAAGATAGTTAACTAATGAGAGACGACATCTAAATATATAACAAATGACTTTTTGTTGCAAATGCAAAATGACAGCTGATACAAACACATATATAGCAAATTATATATGATAGATGACTAATGACAGATGGCATATACAATTAATGGCAATATGTTTTATATGAGAGTTGACAGATGACAGATTGAAATTAGAAAAACAAAAGAAAGACAAATGACAACATATCATATAAAACAGATTATAGATCGGAGATAAAAAACAACAAATATCATCTAAACATACAATGCACATGATTATTGATGGAGGATAAATTACATATGAAAAATAATACAAATGATGATAGATCATGTAAATAATAGATGACAAAGTACTAAAAAATTTATAATTTAGTGAGAATGAACAATAAGAATCAAAAAATGAAACAGAGAAAGGAGAAAAAAGGGCCCAGTGCTAGAAGGCAGTAAAAATTGGATTCTGGAAAATGGAATTTATACAGCTGACAGAACTACTATTTGCAGATGACATGGTGATAAATGGAGCTTCTTTTATTTCTACATCAAATAGGGAGGAAAAAATTTTCAGACTTGCTTCTTAGGAGCGAAAATCTTTAAATCTGGTGTAAATTCATCTCTTAAAAATTGTAACTCGTTTGCAAACGTTTTGAAGTTAGCATGATCTTTATGATTTGCAAGAGTGGGATGTATTCCCTGTTCGGAGCTAATATTCCCAAAGTCTTAATTTATTTTGGAATGACTTGACGTGACCATACAATTCATGAACATGTTGTTCTTGGGTTTGCAACTTTGTATTTAATTCATTCATATGACTTACATCAACGAGAAACGCAAGATTGCAGACCCAATTTGTGGTCTTTAGCTCTTGTACAGGCTTTTCTTTCATATCCATAAAAACAAATACCTCATCTTTCAAATCATAAAATCGTTTTAACATTTTTGCTTTACTTAACCAGCGCACTTCACAATAAAATGTAAGATCTTCAAATTCAAACTGCAGTTCTTCCAAAAATGTTTGAAACTGATGTGGTGAAGTGCTCTTGATTTAATGAAATTTATGCAAGAAACTACTGTTTTCATTACATGTGCAAATTTGATCGATTTTGCACACACATTTTGTTGATAAAATGCAGTGAAATACATTCAAATCTTCACTGTCAATATTCGTACGTGATATTATTATAAATAGTGTTTAGTAAATATACTCATAATGTTATTGTAATGAAATATAATAGTAAACAGGTATTGACGCAGCAATAAACATTCCTTGAGGGAATGCTGAGTTTGTCAATACCTGGTTCCCATGTACTGATAACGACCTAATGCAAGGATGTTTACTTGCATCAGGCTCGTGCCCTAGAAATAGTTAGTATATAAGACATTTTGAATTAGATTAAGATATAGACTGTTAGAGACTGATATAGACTACGCTAGACTAAGAACGACCATGTACTCGTCCACATAATTGTGTATATTATACTATGTATAATAAATTACTACTGGTTTGTAATATCCGAGTATATTTGATGTTAACCTGAGCCTAAGCTGTATCACTGGAAGAGTTTGCAGTTAACCAACCGATCCCGGCATATCATACCTACTACATAGTTCCAATTTAATTCTAGTTAATCCTAAATTAGAACCAACCATAGCTGGAGCAGCATCAGTAGAAATTCTAAATTAGAATTCCAAGAGAAAGGTTTAGTGAGATTTGAAAATTGTGCTGCGGGCCGGATAAAATGAAGTCAGGGGCCGGATCCGGCCCGCGGGCCGTACGTTGCACATGCCTGATTTAAACTCTGTCAATAACAATGTTTTCGACAAAAACTTGGAAACCGATGCAGTTACTTTACTAAATCTATCAGCTCCAACAAAAACCCGCGATAAAAGTACGGTTGATGGAAAGGACAATATTTAATTGATGAATCTCCCACTTCTGTTCACACATTCAATAAAATCGCTTTAATGACTCCGTCTCAAGTAGACCAGTTAATTACTCAACCACCATAATCTAATAACCAGAATTTTAATTTTACGGCTAGTGGTGTATCTAGAAAATAGATTCACATTTAACGTGTCGATCTGTGTCAAAACTATTAGCGCTCATGTTAAGCGTATCATCGGGTCAAATTCTGAAATAAAGTATTATCAATTATTTAAAGATTATATCACTTCATCGTTCAAAGTAGGTGTTATGGAGACTGCGCTTGCATCTGTATTAAATCCTGCTAAATGCGAAAACTTGAATATATCAATATACTATCAGAATACAAGAGGACTCCGAACTAAATTTTTATAATGCGATCCTCGTTGAAAATTACGATGTCAAAACTTGGCTACAATTTTCGACAATAAAAGTATTGACAGCCGTTACAATCTATATCGACTGGACAGGAACTTCACCAATAGCGATAAGCAGATAGGTGGAGGTGTCTTAATTGGCATTCATAAATGTTTTCATACCAATATTATAATTGAAAATTCTTATGACTTATTAACTACACTGGACGTAGAAAAACAAAATTCCTATGCCAAAAATGTACTTTTGGAAGATAGAACAAAGGCACCTACATATACTTTAACACGCTATTATATAATAATCTATTATAATTACACAGTCACTATAGTTTGCAACAACAAATCTTCAAAAAGAAATGAAAGAGAAATTTAATTCATACCCCAAGTTCACTATAATCGCTAAAAAGATTCAAACAAACAACTAAGCAAGAAATAGACTGCAGATATATGGATTCCACCAATCCACCACCATCGATTGAGAATTCAGTCAACGCACAATAAGCCAAGTTTAATCATAAGGAAAAACGTTTGCTAATAAAGTATTGTATAGTATATATACCATATAATAAAAAGTGATCAACATTATAGTTATAAGTAGTGTTCTCTTGCAAAACATCAAACAGCCGAGGCTGTTTGGTCGATAATATTTGCAAAATCCTACTATCGAACTATCCCTCATTGCGATTTCACCTACAGAAATAGTTTAATAAACTATCTTGAAGCTAGCAAGTTATTATAGATGGAAGAAAGGGATTGTGTTGCTAGTTCCATTGCAGCACTAGAAGAAATGGACTTATCTTTTCCAACACATTCTTTTACTCTTTTAGAGTCTTTAAAACTAAAAGAGTATGCCACATAAATTTAATGACAAGAAGGGTTAACTCTAGAACAGTGTTTCCCAACCTTTTTTGTGCCATGCCCCACCTAAGCCTTTCTAAAACTCTTATTCCCACCCTTTGTAACAAATATATAATATTCAATATTAAAAAAATGAATTGTTCGCTTAAGAAACTTAAATGAAAGGTTTTAGGAAGAAGTCTCTAGGAAATTGTTAACGAAACACAGTAAGTAAGCATCAAAACATACGAGGGGGCTCATAAAATTTTCTGTTTCTGTTCAAACACTTTTGCAGACGATGCTTAAGTTTTTCTATCCCCATGTCATAGAATTCTGTCGCCAATCCTTGAGAAATCGAGTAAATCTTATGAATTGTAGTGTTGGAACTCTCAGAAATACGAAAAGCAAGTTCGTCAATGGTGACATTCCAATCTGCAAGCAATATTCTCTCAACTTTTTCGATAATTCCATTTGCAACTGAAGACCTTCCGCCCCTGTGTTGATCGTGAATTTCCGTGCGGCCTTCACTGAATTCTCTGCACCATTTGCGAACATGTTAAACAGATATGCAATTTTAACCATAAACTCTGATTATCTGACGATGAATGTTAATAGGTGAAATCCGTTTTGCACTTAAAAAACGTATCACAGTGCGAATTTCGCATCTGGCGGTAACAGCGATAGGGAGCTCCATCTTCGAAGGCTGCTAGGCCGGCATTGAGCGATGTAACGTGGCAAGAGAGGTGGGAATAGGTAGAGGGCGATTTAACAGTGTAAAACAGTGTTTTACATTTCTCCCAGCACGTCGCAATATTTCCCAACAGCATAGGGAACCTTATTTTACGAACCCCCTCATATAATTTTAATAAATATTTTTTTTATATTAATTTATTATTTCAATTTAGTGAGATCTTTGCGCTTGATGCTTGCTGAACAGAAATTTTATGTTGGGTTCCAATTTGGTTAGTTTCAGTCTCAAGTCTTCCCGTTGTGTTGTATCCAGACGATTTTTTTACCAATAAACTATTTACAGCACTAAGTCCACATTCTGCTAAATATGAACACATTTGGTTATCAAATTAAGTTGTTTTTTTTAATTTTTGATCCGTTGTCATTTTATTATTTGAAACAATAAAAAATAATTGTAAAGTTACTTTTAAAACTTTATTGTTTTTTTTAAATAGTCCTTCAAATAAGGGAGTTATAACAATTTTTAGAAAAACAAAAGAACTTCAACTCCGAACCGGAGCACCAAATCACAAATTGGACCTAAGAAATGTTGCCATTTTCGGGTGTAACGACTTAGTATTAACAACCTGTATATATCTTTGGAGATAGTGGGGTTTTCTAATCTTTTATTGAACAGCATTTCTTCAGAAAAATGCCCTTTATCAATTTCTCTCAAGGTTTTTCACGATTACAGCTTTTCAACAAGTTGTTTTTCAATATATTCACTCATTTCCTCTATTCTCCTGCAAATCCAGCAAATAGTGACTTTATTGTGGTTTTGTTTTCAAAACTTTTCTTTAAAGTTTGAAAGTAATAAAAATCTAAATTAATATGAACACTATGTTTCGCCTTCAAATGTTCTTAGGTTTTACCCATCGCAATCCGATTCCGATGGAAAATCGGATTCTAAAGTCCATTTTAGAATTTCTCCCCTTAATAATCAAATTGCCTCCCTGCGGGGCGTAGGCCCCACGTTGGGAAATACCGCTCTATAATCATCCATAATGAATCGTCAATAATATCATCACTTTTAGTAAAGTTAAAAGAAGTGCTAATAAAAATCAAGTACCTCTTAAAATGAACAAGTTTTTAACTTTGTGTAACACCTTTTATTTAACGTTGACTATAATTTCGGCAACTTAACGTGTCACTATCAGAACTAAATGTAATTTCAACTAGAAATTAAGTATTTATGTATATGGAAAATTGTAACAAAATTTTGTTAAGTATGGCACGTTAAGGTGCCGAAACTATAGTCAACGTTAAATGAAACATGTTATATAAAGAAAAAAACGTATTTTTATTTAATAGTAATTGGTAACGATTACTATACGAAACATTTATTTAATATTCATAATGATTTTGTTTATACAGTTTTCAATATTTCTGAATTAATTTTTGGATAACAGACGATTTCATTTTCATTACGGCAATAACAATCTTGTGTTTGGGTGGACCAGCGGCATCCCTTCGTGCAAGAGTAACCTAAAACAAGTTTTGGTCAGATAATGTTAATAAATATATATTTGGCTTGATTCAAAATAATGTAAATTATTTTTTGATTTTTTTTTTATAATAAAGGACAGTTAAGTTTAAAGTAAACGTAGAAGTTTCTACTTTTATTCAATCAAATAATTAAAATCAAGTTCTTTTTAATATTTTTTTTATATTAAAATTTATGAAATTTTAAAACTAGTTATACAGATCATCTTTAAATAAAGTGATATGCTAAAATTTTAATAAATGTTAAGGCCGGTACTTCAAGAAAGACCACCGGTCGATATCCAATGGAAAAAGCGAGAAAAGAAGAAGCATAGTAATTGTTCTAATATCAGATGTAACACTATCTTCCAATAAAGTTGTTTATTATAATTAACACTTTTAATGACACTTTCTTGATGGAACCAAATTTTCAGATTAGGTATAGTAAAACACTTTTTGTTCCATATTTTTATTTTCAGTTGCCTGACAAGTGTTTCGATCCTTTACGATCATAACGGTAACCTTTGAAAATGATCGTAACGAATCGAAACACGTGTCAGGCAACTGAAAATAAAAATATGGAATAAAACAAGTGTTTTACTATACCCAATCTGAAAGTTGTTTATCTCACTCTCTAAAAATGTTGGCATATTTTATTAAAATTGATTGTAATTTTATTAGTAAAAACATAGTAAATATTTTAATTTATACTATTGCTGTTATTTTAATATAACTTCCATGTCATATAAAATGTGCAATAATAATCAATATTAATTTATCTATTATATCTGTCTGTAATATAATAATTTAAAAAACAGAAATTATATTTGACTAAAATAGTAAAATAACTAAAACTTACCGGTGCATCCCATTAGCGTGCAGTGTTCAATAAAACCATCTTTAGTCTCGGTACAACCGCATTTGTTGCAATTTATTGTAAATGTTTGAGACGGTTTACATTTGAAAACTAAAAATTCGATATTATGTACATATTTCATTACCATATGTCTTTCAATTTGCTATGAATATTATCAAAATGCAATGAGAAAAATAAAAATCATTTTATGATTCAAACAAGTTAATTTTTCTTTTTTTGTGAATTATAAATAAAAACTTACCATCTTCTTTCGAATCACAAGTGCAGTAACATCCTGTTACTGCCAGCAACAAACATACAAGAAGGATTAATTTCATATTGAGAAGTTCTAAGTGAAGCATAAGTAAAATTTTGGGCGTTATATACAATTTCCATTCTAATTTACATAAATTTTATCATGTGTATGCAAAAAAGAATAATTTGTTGTACATGTAAATATAAAATTTTTCGAACGTGCTTATATAAAATAAAACGTTAAAATATATTTAAAATATGTTAATAAGTATAAAACTTCTTAAGATATTTTAAATATATTTTTTACGACTTCGTGTTTAAAATAAAACAAATTTTTAGTTACAATAAAGTATTATTATAACTTTTGTTTGCTTTGTTGTTATTAAATTATATAATATTTTTTAAATGCTATAAGTAGATTTCTGAAATGATTAATGAATATTCATCCTTTTAAGAAGTCCGCTGATTAATTCCCTGTTGAGAGAGGTATTGAAAATTTATAATTTAATATTGAAATGAAGCAAGTTTTGTAAGAGGTCGAAATTTAAAACAATTACACTAAAAAATAGTAACTATTTAATAAACATTGTGATATTAACTAATTAAAGTATATTTTTTATTTTTCATCTAATTAAAATGTTTTACGAAGTAAGTGCCTACAACCTCAATCAGTTAATTACACTAAAAATTTTGAAAAATCGGTAAAATTATTGGACCTTAACCGAGAACAAGAAGTGGGTAGTTTTATAAGGTAAACGGTAGCGAAGTCCCAAAAGCGTACATTGATGTAGATATTTGGTGGCTAAACAATGAAACGAGACTTCCCACCTGGAAACTACAAATATGCTTGATAGAAAATGGCCTCTGTCAACTAAAGTAGGCATCAGTCAGTACTCATTCATATCCATCATGGCCGACGACTCTGATGGTCATCAGAAAGCGATTATTATTAGAGGTGAAACTAGTGAGCAAATTAAAAAATCCTGTGCATGTGGACATATAGCTAGATCGTAATTACAATATGCCGTTTGCAAATCGTATTATCACATAAGCTGCATGAAAAGAGTGAAAACGTGCTGTGGTTCGGCGATTGCGGACAGCGGTAGTATCTCACCAAAGGCTACGCCAATTGATGGCATCGATTGTCAAAAGGAAGCCTATAAAGGTTTGAAAGAACTTTTGGCTGAATTGAAGGTGGTCATTTCACTACTTCAGGAAAGGGTTGATCGATTGGAAAATGAAAACCAATCTCTCCGTCTAGAGGTTACCTGCCTCCGTCCAAAAACCCCAACGGTAAAAATTTCATGTCCAGTTAAATAGTTACCGCATAAATGCAAATCCAGTTAAAAAGACTATCCGCCCAATAACCAAAGCCCGTATGTTTAGACTGTACTATCTTGAAAAAACTGACTGGAATAATCTTGAGAATGTCAGCAAAAATACTAAATTTGATTCTTTTATTAAAATTCTGCAACATCATATATACAAATCATTTCCAAATAAGCAAATTTCTGGTAAGAAAAATAAAATAAATATTAGGTGGTTTAACAATAGCCTGAAAAAAATGAGGGAAACCTTATGTTTATTGCGAAATAACGCTGATATAGTGCCGTTAAAAGTAATTGTATACAATACAACTTATCATTTAGCACTCAAACAAGCCAACCATAATTTTCTAAAAGTGTGAAATTTTACACCTAAATCTATGTGGTCCATTATCAATGCTGGTCACAATACAACCAAACCTAAACTTACATGCGATATTGATCCTGATGAATTTAACCTCTTTTTTTAGTAACATAACCGAAACACTTATTACTAACTTGCCTAACACGGAAATTGATCCCATCACTCTATTGATTAAATCAGGTTGATGTGGTAAGCCACCTTACTTTTCATTTAGAGAGGTAAGCTGCATTGCAATTAGAGACATAATAGTCATTAAAAAAACACCACCGCGAAAAACATTTACGGAATTAACATTGGCCTGCTTAAGAGTGTTTAAAACGTGATTATTGAGCCTCTCACTAAGCTTATAAATGACTAATACATTCATTTGGCATTTTTCCTGATGCACTCAAGCAGGCCCCAAAACATTGCATCCGTTTCCAATACATGTTGATTTAAAATTAACCGGAAGAAACATAATGACGAACTCTCAGCCAAATTTTCAAAAAAATGTTTATGTACTGAGGAGACCTAACAATTCCTTGGCGCAAATAGCTTTTCGATTAGCATACTTAGCACTAGTACAGCCACATGTCACAGCATTTTGGTTTGAGGACATTCTGGAATATTTAATCGTATATTCAAATTGCAAAGAAGAACTATTCGAGTAATTTGCAATTTGTCATACAGAAGTTCTTACACTACCAAGTACCTTTGCACTCGAATGCTTAGTATACATATTACAAATCTAATTTTTATACTTATCAAACCCATGATCAAATTCACGAGTGCAGTACAAGGCAAGCTAAGAAAATGTATCCAGGCTGTTTAAGATTAAGTAAAGCCTAAAATGGCCTAAATTTTTATGGGCCAAAATTATTCAACATGCTGCTGGAAAATATTAAGAGTCTACTGCTAAAGAAATTTAAACTTCATTTGCAGATAAGAAGCACATGTCGGACTTTATTGACCACTAAGTGGATATGGGTTTGGGGCGCAGGGTGCGCCAATTAGAAACCTCAACCTAATCTTTTAGCAATCGGTGGATCGATTAAACAGTTTTGGACATTGTGCTTCTTGCGCTAGCTCCAGCACCACGAGAAAGTCACGCACTAATCACTGGAGTAAACCAGTAATTCCAAAAATTACTAGCAGGAAAAGGGAGATTGAGAAGAAACCGAGAGGTAATGTTTCGGCAAAACTATAACACTGAGCACCGAGAGTGCGAAAGAAGTGAGGGCAGTTAAAAGGCGCAGGCTTTAGCTGCACTGCTTGGTGATGCACTGAATAATGTTGCCATGATTAGGAGTATAGTCTAGGTATGTGATCCTAGGCACAGGACTAACGTTTTTGTTCACAATGGTTATTAGTGAAGTATCGCATTTTGTGGCTATTTTAGAAGCAGATTGGCTGTGCCAAATGTTGATGGAAGAATCAAGGGGAGATAAGGAAGTAATGGTCCAGAATACGGTGTCGTGAAGATTGTTATTAAGCGTTCATGCTACGTGAAGGAAGTTATCGAATACAAAAATGTATTGGAATTTTGCGAAAGGCCAACGGCAGACTGTCAAATTAGCGGGCACTTTTGCAAAAAGCTGGTCTAGAAGAAGAAAATTAATAACTCTATCTAATGTGGTATCCCATATCAGAAGTGTCTAAAAGAATAGTGTAGCACGCGTGCTTATGGTTGGTACTTCTAGTCACATCATGAATAAGCCTGACGACGATCGATTTATACAAGTGGCGTTATATTGCTTTGCTGCATTGATTTTGCTTGATTTTTTTGTTGAAGGGCGCAAGTACTTCTTTGAAGTTTTTTAAGTCATTATTATCGGCACCTCTTTCTAGGGAGATATGTTGCATGGAAACGGTATTAAAAGGCATTGGGAAATAGATGTTAACAGAGCATAATTTTAATCATCGATTTAATGATTGGTCGATCTCGCTGTTATCTGCTATTTGAGCGTCAATGACGATCAAACACAATCTACTCCTTGACTGTTTGGTAAGTGATTTTAATTTACTATTCGTGATGATTGTTGAGTGTTATATTATTCCATTTCTATTCAAGAGATACGTTGATCACGAGTTTACGCTTTTGTGTGGTAGAATAATCTACAGTTTTATGTCATATGAAGAAGCGGCATATTTTTTCATGTAGATGAGATGGTGTTGATACGAGGAAGAGAAGCGTTAAATTTTCTCGTTTTATATGTCTAGAGTGGAGCGAAAATTTAACGGAGGGAGAGATGCGGTGCGAATGGCAGCAAAGAGTTGCTACCATAGCTTATAATAATCCTTTAAATCAAAAACAGTATAGCTAGTTTGATTACTTTAGTTAGCGAGCACTCGGTGAAAAGGAGAATATGGTCGTCTAATGGTGTTGATGAGGAAATCGGCTTGTCCTGTAAAACTTATCTCTGGAAATAGGAATCGCGTCGTCGTTTTTTAGTGGTAGGAGAATCAAGTGTAACTGGCGTTTAACTTTCTGAGACTGGCGAAAGAGTAAACAGATAATTGGATAAGCAGGTCAGAGGGAAAGGGCTAAAGAGGAAGGATATATATGTGACCTGCGAGGGAAGATAAGCAAATGCCGCAGATAGAGACGTTATCAGAGATTTTACCCTCTTAAATTAGCAATTTTGACGATTGAATCAATAAAATCCATACTGACTGTCGGTTCTTTTAGTTTCTCCTACATGTTTTTCGACAATGTAACACGGAGCGATGGAACGTTTGCTTGAACTGCGATATGCAATCTAGTATTATTGTGCGGCTTGGCAATAATGCAACCGAAACATTCCATGTGGTTCAAGAGGCCTTTAAGTATGACTGCATTTTAAGGTCATAGTCCGGGAAATTGCAAAATCAAAGTCACGGCCAGGCTATGACAATGCCTCCAGCTACAAAACCTTCATAAGCGATTTTTTTTTGTTTCTACGACCGAATTTAGAGCTGAAAGAAAAGCATATAAAATGGAGCAAACCTCATATTATTTATTTCAATCGCACACATCATTTAGACTCCGTATTTTTAGTGCATCTTTTCCTCTTTCTAATGCATATTTCAGTTTTAAAAAAATTGTAATAGTTTTTTTGTATAGGCGATTAAGTGAGACCATGGAAATCAGCGAAATTATTGTGTTGACGTAGTATCAGTTCCAGTGTGAAGCCACAACACAGTTGGCAGTCGACATTAACAATAGTGCATTCGGCATTCAAGTGGCTACAAACACAACTATAGCTCGTTGGTTTAAAAAAATTTCGACCTGTCTATTGAACCATGTGGCCGACTCAAGATTCAGGTGAATAATGACGTCCTAAAAGCCACTGTGGAAGCGAATCCCAGCACATGAATTATCATTAATGTACAATGTATCAAAGCAAACAATCTTGTCTCATTTGGCACAAATCGGAAATGTGAACAAGCTAGGCAAGTGGATACTGCATGAATTGTCTGATGCACAGAAGGAACAAAGACTCGACGCATGTCTTTCTCTTCCTTCTCGCAATAAAGCCGAACCATTTTTAATCGAATGGTTACGTGTGATGAAAAATGGATCATGTACCATAATCGTAAGCGTTTATCGCAATGGTTGGACAAATATGAATTGCCAAAACACTGTCCGAAACGAGACATCCGCCAGAAGAAGCTGATAGTCACTATTTGGTGGCCTTGCTCAGGTGTCATCCACCACAGCTTTATGGAACCTGGCCAATCGATCACGACGGATGTCTAATGTTATCATCTAGAAGAAATAATGAGAAATCTTGCGACTAAACAGCCAAAATTAGTTAATCAGATTACTCCAATCCTGCTGCATGACAAGGCTCGACTTCATGCGCATGAATGACCGTGTCAAAGCTACAGGAGTCGGAGTTGGAAACTCTCCGTCATCCAACGTACTCGCCAGACCTTGCCACAACTGACTATCATTTCTTTTAAAATTTAAACAACTTTTTATCTGGATAAAAATTCAATTCCGAATAGGCTGTCAAAATTGCATTTCAAGAGTTCATTGACTCCCATTATTCAGTTTTCTGCAGCAAAGGGATAAATGAGTTACCTCTAAAACGGAAAAAGTGTATCGATAATATGGGTGCATAATTTCATAATTTGATTAAAAGTAAAGTTTCTATTGGAAAAATATGGAATTTAATTAGGTGCATTTTTTGCTTCATTTCATACTTGACAACCTAATACGTTCATAAGAGTTTGCAGACACGTTTTCTCAAGTGTACTGATGCTGGAAAAGAGTATTTTAAAGAATTTTAGGCATTCCGATAGAATCAATATTTTTTTTTCTGAAAACGCGAATTACTTTTGTAATTGATCTTGTATTTCTATCAAAACACATTTTTATATTTAGAGACTATTTAATTGTTGCATCTTATACCTCACCAAAATGTTCTTAATTGTTATTAGTAATCTTATATTGCAAATGCTTGGGCAATCTCGCTGTTTTCTGGTTGTAAAACGTCAATGAGGATCAAACACGAACTAGTCTTCGACCGATCGGTAAGTGGTTTGAAATTTTGATACAAAATTTTGCACCATGGCCGTTGATGAATGAGGCGGATAAGTTACTTCATCTAGATTCGATATGTGAGTTGACTGCTAAGCGGGTTCTGTCATTTAAAGCAGTTCTAGTTGTTTTTTAGATTGTCATTCCATGATATGCTAAATTTTTCGCGAATAAATTAAATAATATAAGGAAAAAGAAGAGTGTGGGAGTTCGATTATTGTAACTGGAATGGCAATATCGACAAGAAATGGTGTAATAAGAAGCGTTGACTTACTGAACAACATCTTATTCACCTTTATCACATTGTGTACGATATGATAAAGAATTACACATTGCCCATAAAATATTCAACTGCACTGGACGTAAACAATTTACTTGAAACAAATTATCATTCTATTCTTATGAAAACCAAAATGAAAATTGCCACACCAAAAATGTACTTTTAGAAAATAGAACAAAAGCACCTACATATACTTTAATACGCTATAATATAATAATCTATTGCAATTTCATATTCACTATAGTTTGCAACAACGAAAACTTCCCTTGATGGAAGGCGTTAGAGTTAAATTCAAAAGTGAATGAAGAAGAAATTTATTTCGTACCCCAAGTTGACTAAAATTGCTAACGAGATGCAAACAAACAACTAAGCAAGAAATAGACTTCAGATATACGGATTTATTGCGAATAATGACAAGAGCATCATCGATTGAGAATCTAGCCAACGCATAGTAGCTAGGTTTATTCAACAACAGAAATGTCTGCTAAAAAAGCTAAACTAAAAGAAGATTATTCCGTTTCTATATCTATGCGAGAGTATAGAACATTCGCTACTTAAAAACTGTATACCATTAATGAAAAGTGTTCAACAATATAGTTATAAGTAGTGTTCCATGTCTCTTACAAAACATCAAACAACCGAGGCTGTTTGATCGATAATATTTGCAAAATCCTACAGCCATCTATCAAAATATTATGTCAAAAATGGTGCAACAACTTAGCCCTCATTGCGATTTCACGTACAGAAATAGTTTAGTAAACTATCTTGAAGCTAACATGTAATTATAGATGGAAGAAAGTGATTGAGATGATAATTCCATTGCAGCACTAAAAAAATGGGCTTATCTTTTGGGCCACTTTCATCATTTTTTCATACCAGTAACTTGATCTGCAATGTTGATAAGCATCATCCACCCCAGAATTGAAATAAATATTTCTAATGATTACCAAACATATATTGAAAAGTAGGAATCGTCTATAAAAAGCGATCCGATGAAGTTATGGTCTTTTATACGTTCCAAAGAGGCATCGTCTCGAATTCTTGGAAATATGTGTTATTGTAACAATAATTTGGAGACCGAACAGGATATTGTGAATAGTTTTGCTGACTTTTTCAAGAGTGTCTTCAGGCCTGTTTCTGTCTCAAGAACTAATACTAGGATTTCTTCATGTAGTAATTCTAACTTACTAATTAAAAAGAAAAGGAGATCATTGAAGCTGGTAAGAATTATAAATCTAGTTTTACGTGCGGCCCTGAAGGAATACCCTCTTTCATTGTGAAAGACTGTATAACGTGTCTTGTTACTCCATTAAAACACATTTTCAATTTAATTCTAACAACTGCATCATTTTCCGATATTTGGAAACTAGCTCGCATATGTCCAGTTTTTAATCTGGAGATAAAAACGAGGTGACTAATTATAGGCCTATCGCCTTGATAAACATCTTTACTAAACTATTTTAAAGCATTATCTCAAAGAAAATCTATCAGCATATCTTTAATTATATTGCACCGCACCAACACGGCTTCGATAAAAACCGATCAACAAAATTGAATTTCAACCAATTCATATCACATGTTCTTGATCGGCGTGGACAAGTAGATGCAATATACTTAGATTTTAAAAAAAGCATTCGATAGCATTAGCCACAGTCAAGTAATTATTAAACTATCTGACCTTGGGTTTTCTCCAATATTATGTTCCCTTATTGAGTCATACTTATCTAATCGCACTCAAGACGTGGAAAATAATGGTTCTACGTCCCCTAAATTTTTTGCTTCTAGCGGTGTGTCTAACCTGGGGCCTTTAATTTTCATTTGCTTCATCAATGATATTGTTTCGAATATTAATTCTAAAATACTATTTTATGCTGACGATATAAAATTATACTATGAGATTAAATCGGAGGATGATTGCCTAATGTTAATGAGGGACTTGCAGATAATTGATGCCTGGTGCGTTGATAATGTTCTGCAACTGAATCTTATCAAATGTACACATATTACGTTTAACCGAAAGGAGAATCCCATATTATATAGCTACTCTATTGGCAGTCATCTACTCTCTCACTGTAATGTGGTCAAGGATTTGGGTGTCTTTCTAGATAAAAAATAACTTTCGAAGCTCATATTAATGAAATTTGCAATAATAGCTATAAAATGTTGGGGTTTATCATGACAAACTCCAAAGATTTCAAAAACAGGGACTCTAAATAAAATATTTTACGCTTTCATTGGATCTAAATTAGAATATTGTTCTATCGTATGGTCGCCTTTCCATTCTTGCTACATTCAGCAAATTGAATCTATTCATCTAAAACTTCTAAAGCTTCTTTATTTAAAAAAAAATACAAAGGGTATCCGATCCAAAATTATGATTATAATTTGTTTCTTTCGAAATGTCCTCACTAGAAATGCATAGAAAATTGGGATCTCTGATATTCCTCTACTACTTGATTCATAATCGAGTTAATGACACTCACTTACTCGCGCAACTAAACTTCTAGGTTCCGAGGTTAAACGCCAGGTGTCCTAATTCTTTTACGCTTCCTACTGCGCAAACCAATATTTTATCTATTCGCCTATTTTCAATATGGTAAGAAACTGCAACAGTTTTTCAGATTTGGATATATTTAATACCTCTTTATCAGAGATTAAGACACGTACACTAAACTATAATTAAAATGTTTTTTATATTGTTGCCCATAAACTAAGTTACTTGTATTTGCCTTTTTGTAATAGTTTTCTATTACTAGATTTATAATGTTTGTATTTTATTAGGTTTGAACTTTTTTAAATTTTTTATGTACTATGTTATGTTTAAGTTTTGTTTATATTTCTCTGTTAATGGATGTTGTATCTGTTGAGAAATAAATCATTATTATTATCATATAGAGTCTTTAAAAAAAGAGTCTGCCACATAAATTCAGTGATAAGAAGGGTTAACTCTAGAATCATCTATAATGAATTGTCAATAATAGCATCACTTTAAGTAAAGTTAAAAGAAGTGCGAATAAAAATTAAGTGCCTCTAGCAAGATTTTATTATGTCGAATATAAATGAAACAACTTTTTCTACTTTGTGTAGCACATTTTATTTATCGTTGACTATAGTTTCGGCAATTTAACGTGCATTATCAAATTAACTTTAATTTCAACTACAAATTACAAGTATTTATCTATATGGAAAAATCTTAACAAAATTTTGTTAATGATGGCACGTTAAGTTACCGAAACTATAGTCAACGCTAAATAAAAAGTGTTTTCATTTAATAATAATTAGTTACGATTACTATACCAAAATGCATTTAACATTCTTAATGATTTTATTTATACAGTTTCCAATATTTCTGCATTAATTTTTTTATAACAGACGATTTCATTTTCAGTACGGCAATAACAATCTTCTGTTTGGGTGGACCAGCGGCATCCCTTCGTGCAAGAGTAACCTAAAACAAATTTTGGTCAGATAATGTTAATACATATAATTTGGCTTGATTAAAAATAATGTTATTTTTTGAAATATTTTTTAATAATAATTAATAAGGACAATTAAATTTAAAGTAAATGTAGAAGTCTAGTTTTATTCAATCAATTATTAAAATCAGGTACTTAAAAAAAATTATATTAAGATTTATGAAATTTTACAACTAGTAATACAGATATACATATCTAAATAAAGTTAAATGCTATTTTTTAATAAAGGTTAAGGCCGGCACTACTTGAGAAAACCACTAAATAAAAAACAGTAAATATTTTAATTTATACATTTATTTTAATGGCAATATTCGATTGGTATTGTTTTAATTTAACTTCCCCGTCATATAAAATGTGCAATAATTATCAATATTAATGTATCTATCTGTCTGCGATACAATAATTTAAAAAATAAATTACTAAAATAGTATAATAATTAAAACTTACCGCTGCAACTCATTTCCGTGCAGTATTCTAAATAGCCATCTTCAGTCTCGGAACAACCGCAATTGTTACAATTTACTGTAAAGCTTTGAGAGGGTTTACATTTGAAAACTAAAAATTACATATATATTATGATTAAAACAAGTTAAATTTTCCTTTTTCATGAATTATAAATAAAACTTACCATCTTCTTTCGAATCGTAAGTGCAATAACATCCCGTCACTGCCAGCAACGAACATACAAGAAGAATTAAATTCATATTGAAAAGTTGTAAGTGAAGGATAAGTCAAATTTTGGACGTTATATACCATTTATATACTTATCTAGCAAAATACTGTGGCCATTATAATTTACATAAATTTTAATATAGTTATTCGCGTATGCAAAAAATATAATGTTATACATGATAATATTTAAATTTTTCGAACGTGCTTATATAAAATAAAACGTTAAAATATATTTTTATAATTCTTAACATATTTTTAATATTGTTTTCATAACTTCACGTTTAAAACAAAATAGAATAAACATTTTAAAATAAAACAAATTTATAGTTATAATAAAGCATTATAATCCTAATAATTTTTAAATACAATAAGTAGATTTTTGAAATTATTATTGTATATTCATCCTTCTAAAAAGACCGCTGATCAATTGCCTGCTGAAAGAACCTATTTCAATAAATGTAGCTGATTGATTAATGAGACAGTCAGGTATTAAAAATGCATAATTTAATATTGATGTAAGTCGAGTTTCATATTTTATCAGGTGAACTAATACTTTCCTCAGAGTGTAGCAAAACATATGTAGTGTTTAAAAAAAACAAAACAAGAATGACGTTCAATTAACTGAATATACAATATACACCATTAACTCAATAAAATTCAGCAACATACAGAAAAAGAATGATTTTGCCAAAGTAGCATCCCTTCACATTTCATTTGTCTACATTATAACCCGATTATAACCAAGCTTAGGATAATTATATAGCTGTTTGTGCAGAAGAAGCAGTGATCTCCCACAGAAACCATCCCAACGAGATTAAGAGTGACAGACTCATCTCTAAAGCCACGACAAGGACGTGTAAATGCAACCTTATCAGAAATAGGAACGATATATTGAAGGAAGCAATCTATAGAGTCAAGATAATCAGCCAGTAAACCGCAGGCTCAAGTCACTCAAGATTCAGACATAAATTGATATAAAAAACAAGTAAATCTCGTCGACACAAGATAAACCAACGTTAAATATTTAAACTCATACGTTTCATCCCTTACAATGGACCAATATTGTATAAAACCTACAGAATGTCTAAGCCAATTGATAAGTAGCTACCACTACTTCAAATGGCAGTCTCAACGTAATAGCGTGGAGAATTTTGTAAGAGGTCGAAATGAAAAAGATTTAAAACACTTATACTCAAAATTTTCTAAAATCGGCAAAACTATTGGACCTTAACCAAAAACAAGAAATGGGTGGCTGCTAGGCCGGCATTGAGTGATATAGCCTGGCGGGAGAGGTGGGAATAGAGAGAGGAAGACTTGACAGTGTAAGACAGTATTTTGCATTTCTCCCTGCACCTCGCATTACTTCTCTTCAGCATAGGGAACCTTATTTCACGAATATCCCTCGTATTTCTCAGGAGATCCCCATTTTTCAACGATTTTTGCCAATTTTGAATTTTTTCGATTATAGCGTCGTCTGTCACGAATACAAAAGTAATTTCAGATAAAACTTTCTTATTTTTTCCCGGAGTATTCAAATCCGTACAAAAAATGAGGGTTCCTATTTAACTTTTCTATTTCTCACCCCTACTCCCTAGGGGGTTGAGGGTAGTGGGTCAAGTTTCATATCATTAGATGTCCCCCTTCGAGGCGAACAAATTTTAATTATTTTTTTTTTATTCGATGTGTAGTTTTTGAGATATTTCAATGTCTTCACTTAAATTGAACACCCTGTGGCATGAGATTAAGCAAAATTATAAGATTAAATAAAGATGGCGCAGTGTGCCAAGGATGCGCAAGACGGAACCTCGCAGAAAGAAGACGTCATATAAGACTTTCACGATGTATTCTAAAAAGACGGATTCTCCTCAAATATTATTAAGGAGCCTATTAATATCAGAAATAACTCATATATGCGACAAAAGATCGATAAAATGTCATACCTAATGAAAGAAGGTTGGTGATAGAAGCGAGTGAGGTTAAAAGGCACGAGCTTCAATTGCACTACTCGGTGATGCTCTGAATAATGTTGGCATGATTAAGAGTATAGTGTATGTATATGCTCCTAGACACAGGACTAACGTTTTGTTGATAATGCTTATTAGTAGAGGATTCCATTTTGTGGCTATATTAGAAGCAGATAGGCTGTGCTAAATGTTGATGTAAGAATCAAAGGGAGGTGAGAAAGTAGTGGTCCAGAATACGGTGTCGTGATGATTGGTAGTGTTTGTGCTATGAAAAATAATTTATCGAAACTGTTTAAAGAAAGCCAACGGCAGAAATAGAGGAGCTTCCGTCCCTTTTGACAAATTACCGTGCTCCTCCGCAATGAGCTAGTCTAGAAAAAGAAAATAAATAATTCCAACATGCAATTCCATATCAAATACGCTTGGAAAGTCTAAAAAAAATAGTGTAGCACACGTGCCTATGGTTGGTGCTTCTAGTCACATCATGAATAAGCCTGACGACGATCGATGTGTGCTAGTGGCGTTGAATTGCTTCGCTGCATTGATTTTGTTTGATTTTTTGTTGAAGGGCGCAAGTACTTCTTAAAAGGTTGTGAAGTTATTATAGTCGGTATTAGTAGGTATCACAAAATAAATACAAACCATAATTTTAATTATTGCAGGTATTTTAGAGATGGTTAGCAAATGCTTGGTCGATCCCGCTGTGTTCTGCTGCTTGAGCGCCAATGATGATCGATCACAATCTAGTTTTCCTCCGTTTGGTAAGCAATTTGAATTAACTTGAAAATTTTGTATCATGGCTATTGTCGAGTGTTATATTATTCCATCTCGTTAATCTATAGTTTTATAGCATATAAAGAAACGGCGCTTTTTTTTTCGGGTAGATGATATGGTGAAGTCTTGAGTGCAGCAAAAATTTAACGGAGGAATGAATGTGGTTCGCTTGGAGGCAAAGAATGGCCAATTTGTGCTACCTTAGTTTTTAATGATCCTTTAAATCAGACGCGATATAAGTGGTTTGATTACTTTGGTTAGCAAGCAGGCAGATAAAAGAGCAATGTATTCGCCGGAAGAAGCGAGTGAAGACTAATATATGATTGATGGCGAAAGCGGCTTGTCCTGTAAGAATAGTAGATTCGTCGCTGGAAATGGGCTTAAGTTACGATGCGGTAAGTAGTTCAAAGAACAACATCCTCAGCTTTTGGTGGTAGGAGTATTAAGTGTAGCGTTTAGCTTGCTGAGACTAATGGCTTAAGAGTAATCAGTAAGTCAGAGGGAATGGTATAAAGAGGATGGATGAGATAGAGTAAATGTATATGTGGCCTACGAGATAAGATAAAGATATGCCCCAAATGGAAACGATATTTGCAGTTTTACTGCCCAAGTTAGCGGTTTTGATGATTCAAACAATAACTTCTACAGTGCCAATAGTTTTTTTAGTTTGTCATACGAGATATACAGGGTCTACAGGTATTATAAAAGTAAAGTGAATGATTTTATTGTGTCGCGACTGTCCATCGGAGCGGGTTAAAATGGATCGGGAAACGTGGTTTATCCTTCCATTGCAGCAAGTCGTCAATGGCGAGACGTGCCTCCGCATTAAGTGTGTTGCGATAGAGAGTTCGCTTGAACAACGTGCGGCTTTGAAAGAATGCAACCGAAACAATCCAGATGCTTCGAGAGGCCTTCAAGTATGACTGCATTTCAAGGTCACAGTCCGGGAGAAGGCACAAGATGATCAAGGAGCGCCGATCGGATATAGCCAACGACCCCATTCTGAAAGCCATGCAACGGCTTTTTTGACCTCCGAGAAATCGTCCATTTTGAGTTAGTACCACCGGGAGAAATTGTTAACTCAGACTTTTACCTGCAGATGCTCAAGGCCAGCATAACAATGCCTCCAGCTCGACAACCTTCATCGTTACCAATTTCCTGGCTCGGAGAAACACTTTGGTCGTTTCCAAGCCCCTTTATAGTGCCTTTTTTTGTTTTTCCTAATAAAGAGAGAGCTGAAAGGAAACCGTTGAGAGTCGATGAAAACATCCAAAAGCATGTTACAACATTCCTAAGAGGCATTCAATCCCGTCGTGGAGTTTAGGGTGCTTTACAGGCACGGCAGACACTTTTCCACAAGTTTACTGATGATGGAAGAGAGTATTTTGAAGAATTTTAAGTTGTACCGGTACGATCAATAAATATATTTTTCCCAGAAAATGTGCTTTACTTTTATAATTGACCGTGTCTTCTTCTTTTTTATGTGCCGTCTCCATTCAGGAGGTTGGCTATCACCATTACTATTGTAACGTTTTTGCACGTTATACGGGTGTGTAAATAATTGCAAATGATTTATTGAAGTCAATTAATATTACCTGCACGTATTTACATCTGACATTTCTATCTGACACTTATATCTGACACTTGTTTTTTTTTATATCGATCCAGTCGGCACGTCCATGACGCATCCCCTCTCTCCACGCGTCTCGTGACACTGCCCCCTCCCTAAGCATGTTTCGTCCCAAAATGAGTCCTCCGGCACCTTATGACGATACCTGCACTGGGACCCCTTTTTACATTTTGACGTTCGAGAGAAATAGCAGTCTATGGGTTTCTCATGTCGTATAGCACTGGAATTATAACAGCATACCAAAATCTCGATCCGAGAATTGGCAAAAAGGACTTCCACCATGCTTCTGATTGTTCTCCAGTCCAATTGGTCCAACCCACAAGCTAGTTTCGGTATTGCCAATTTCTTGATACCCTCACGTAGAAGTGAATCCCTCAACTCATTTAATGATAGCCATACATCCCTGTAGTTTGGCTTCTGATGAGAGTACTTCTTCGTTACCAGATAGTAAATGATCCTTTTCGGTAGGTGGCTACTAACATCTAGGTGGACTATGCTTCCGCCTTTAGGACATTGAGTGCGAAGTTCCTCCAACCTTCCAAATTTCTTCCTGAAGCCGCAAGCAATTCCTCGTGACATCTTCAAATCCTGGGCCACACAATGGGCAAGACAATAGTCCGAAGGTACTTGGAATAGATCTCGTTATTCTTCTCTCGTAACATCAAAATGACTCTTACGTCCATCAGAATGCTGAACCATGAAGACACATTGGATACCTTGGCTGGATCTACTATTTTCTCCACACTGGATCTTAAAAGCGGATATTGGCAAATTGAAGTAGCTCCCGAGGACAGAGGAACAGCATTTACAGTAGGCAATGGATTATGGCAATTCAATGTTATGCCATTTGGACTATGTAATGCACCCGCGACATTCGAGAGACTAATGGAGACGGTACTAACAGGACTATCTTGGAAAACATGTTTGGTTTACCTCGACGATATAATTGTAATGGAAAAATCCTTCGAAGACCACATGAAGAACTTAGAAGAGGTGTTCCGACGATTAAGGGATTCTGGACTGAAACTCAGCCCGAAGAAGTGTTACCTTTTTAAAATTCCAAAGGATTTACACCAACTCCGGAGTTTTCTTGGATTATGCACGTATTACCGTCGTTACGTTGCGGGATTTTCAAACATCGCTAAACCATTAACCCGCCTCACTGAAGGAAAACAACGGTTCTTCTGGAACGGGGAATGTCAGGAGACGTTCCAAAAACTGAAAAACGCACTTGCTAGCGCACCAGTTTTAAGTTATCCGTTGTCAGAGGAAAGGTTCTTGTTGGATACCGATGCAAGCAATGTAGGAATTGGAGCTGTTTTATCACAAATACAGGATGGGCAGTGATCAGCTATTTTAGCAAGACTTTATACAAGCCGGAGCGGAACTACTGCGTAACGAGAAAAGAGTTGCTTGCAGTAGTCAAATCAGTAGAACACTTCTATAAATATTTATATGGAAGGAAATTCTTATTGAGAACCGATCATGCTGCTCTTAAATGGCTTCTTCAGTTCAAGAATCCGGAAGGACAAGTCGCAAGATGGTTGGAAAGACTTCAGGAGTTTGACTTTGACACTGAACACAGAGCTGGAGCGATCCACAGGAATGCAGATGCTTTGTCGCGAAGGCCATGCCCAGAAAATTGCAAGCACTGTAACAATTATAATAATAATAATAATAATATATTTATTGGTGCCACAAACATAAGTTTACACAAGTCAGAGTAAGTAGTTAAATTTAATTTAAGTAATTTATATATAAAAGTGACATTTTAAAAAGACTATAAAAATAAAATTTTAAAATAAAAACATATACATGGTAGAATTGGACAAACACAACATTTAAAAATAGTGATAAATATTAAACTTCAGTGTGCATGACACAGTTCAAAATGAATAATTAAAATACAATAAAAGTAGATTAAGGTAAAAATGGCGATAAAAAAAAAAAACAAATTCCACAGGCAGCCAGCCACTGAGAAGCGAGTAATAACTTAACCTATTTCATAATTGTCATTCAAGATATCCTCAATTGTGTAAAATGCCGTACTAAGAAAGTATTCTTTCAATCTTTGTTTGAATTGCTTGATGCCTAGTGACTTGGCTGATTCAGGCAATTTATTAAATACAATTGGTCCATAGTGACTTACCCCGGTTTGTGTTGTTGATAGGCGTGAACGGTACAAACAGATATTTCCACTATTTCGCGTGTTATGCGTATGTATATCATTATGCCTATGATAAGATCCAATATTTCTGCGAATATAGACGAGAGAGTTTAGTATAAAAATACATGGTAAGGTTAAAATTCCTAGTTGGATATATATATGTCTGCATTCCTGCCTGTAACCTAAAACAGATAAAATTCTTACTGCTCTTCTTTGCAATCTAAACAGTCTGTGCATTATTGTTGAATGTCCCCAAACTATAATCCCATAGGACAGATGTGATTCACAGAGGGAGAAATATGCAACACGTAGAGCTTTCGGTGGTAAGCAGTTACTAAGTTGCCTAAGTAAATAGATATTACGAGATAATTTAGTTGCAATTTCCTCCCCGTGCGTTTGCCATTTTAATTTGTTTTCTAGATGTATACCTAGGAATTTAATAGTTGGTTGGTGCTGAAGATGTATTGGTCTTAAGGAAAAGGTGATATCTACTGTCTTATTGTTATTTATTGATAATTTGTTACGTTCAAACCATTTTAATGCTTTTTCTATAGTACATTTATTTTGGTTTAAACATGTGTTAATGTCTGAATCTTTAGTAATTATTGTGGTATCATCTGCATATAGATAAAACGTGGAATCTCTTGTTAATAAGGGTAGATCATTGATAAATATTAAAAAGAGTATTGGACGAAGAATGGAACCTTGTGGTACACCGTACATCAAATTTCTTTCTAGTGATGATCCTTGTTGTGTTATAACAGATTGTCTTCTTTCCGAGGGGTATGAGTTAATAAGTCGACATGTGGAAGGATGGAAGTAATAAAAATATAGTTTTCGCAGGAGTGTCGCACGACAGACGCAGTCAAATGCCTTGCTAAGGTCCAAGAATGCCGCACTAATATGCATACTCGCATCAAAACCTTGTAAAATATCTTCCACTAAAGCGGAGACGGCATCCGTCGTACATCTTCCCCTGCGAAAACCATACTGCTGGCTGCTAAATAGGTTCTCTTCCTCAAAGAATCCAACAATCTGCTTTAACACCACTCTTTCGAAGATTTTAGATAACGCAGAATCAAAGGAAAGTCACGTACTCCGAACAGCTGTAGAAAGCGATGACTGGAATTTAAAAGAAATCCGGCAGGATCAAGACGACGACCTTGTTCTAAAGCCCCTGATGACATGGAAGGAAAGTGGAACCAGGCCAACATGGGATGAAGTCTCCAAATATTCGCCTGAATTGAAGTCATACTGGGCTCAGTGGGATTCTATTGTACTGGACAAGGGACTGCCTAAACGCATATTCAAAGATTCAGAAGGCCGCGAAGAACGAAGGCAGATTATAATTCCAAAGATTAGAATACCTGAAGTGATGCAAGAGATTCATAGTGGATCTTCCGGTGGACACCTGGGTATGTCAAAGACTTTAAACAAACTTCGGGAGAGATTCTACTGGGTGAACTGTAAGGTAGACGTCAGGGAATGGTGCAAGAAATGTGTGATTTGTGCAGCAAGTAACGGTCCACAACGACGAAGGAAAGCACCTATGCGTCAGTACAACATTGGTAGTCCTTTTGAGCGAATCGCAATTTATGTTGCTGGGCCATTCCCCGAGTCTCACCAAGGAAATAAATACATCGTGGTGGTAATGGATTACTTCAGTAAATGGGTGGATGCCTATGCGTTACCAAACCAAGAGGCTTCAACAATAGCGGAAGTACTAATTAAGGAGTGGATATGATGTTTCGGCGTTCCCTTAGAACTACATTCTGACCAAGGAAGAAATTTCGAATCGAATCTTTTTCAAGAGGTATGCAAAATCCTTAAGATTCATAAGACAAGGACAACAGCTCTGCATCCACAATCAGATGGTATGGTGGAACAAATGAATAGGAGCATCAATCGCTATTTGTCAAAAGTAGTCTCTGACCATCAAAGAGACTGGGACCAACATCTCCATCTTTTCTTGCTGGCGTATCGATCGGCTGTACACGAAACAACCGGGCAGACTCCAGCGAGCATCGTCATGGGTCGAGAGCTACGACTTCCATGTGATTTAAAGTTCGGCTGCCCTCCGAGAGAAGATTTGGCAGGGGAAGACTATGTGAGCGACCTGAGACGAAAAATGGATGAAATCCATAATCATGTGCGATCCAACATCCAACGTGCTAGCGACCAAATGAAAGAGAATTATGACCTAAAAACTGATCACAGTCGGCACGTCCATGACGCATCCCCTCTCCCCACGCGTCTCGTGACACTATTTTGATTTTGGAAACTGCAGCCCTAAATAGGTCAGATGACATGACATTAAACCATTTTCGCAGATTCCTAAGCCAGAGTATTCTTCTCGCTCCGAGAGATCTTTTTCCTACGATTCTTCCTTGGATTACGAATAGCAGAATTTCATATTTCGGACCTCTTATGATGTGGCCAAGATATTGCAATTTTCCTATTTTGACTTCCTGTAGAATCTCTCTGTCTTTCTTCTTCTCAGAACCTCCACCTTTGTCGCATGTTCTGTCCATGATACTCTCAACATCGTACAGTAGGCCCACATCTCAAAGGCTTCTAATTTCCTCTAAAATACACGTTGAGGGTCCAAGCTTCTACACCATACAAAAGGAATGGAAATATGTAACATTTAAGCATTTGAATTCTAAGGTACAGGCTCAGGTCGTGGCTACAGAGCAGTTTTTCAATCTTTACAAAGGATGCACAATGCGAATACTTATTTCTGCGCAATAATCTACTGCACAGTCGACGATTGAACCCAGATAGTCATACCTCTCGACTCTTTCCAGCCTTTCCCTTTTTCAATTTGATCGGTAGTTTTCGAGCTGGACAATTAACACATAAAACTACTTGCCTGATTAGAAGTTCTGGTTTATGGGTTTTTATTAAACCATATAATCTCGCTCCTAGTGGATTTTGATTAATTATTTGAAGGAAACTGGAGAAAATTACTTATATTTTTTTGAGCTGTTTTTTGATTTATGCTTAAAATACATCTTTTTACAGATGTTCATTGGGTACTTCAGTTTTGTTGACAATCATGTATTTGGTCTTCTTAACATTAACTAGTTGAGACGACGTTATTCAACATACTTTAAAGGTCTTGCATGTTTTCGGCGAGAAGTACTGTATCGTATGTTGTTCCGTGGGGTCTCGTTAAGACGTTTTCTCCCGGCTACCCTTTGAGGGCTTCGGTGAAGATTTCTTCTGAATGGATGTTAAAGAGGAGTGGAGAGATAACACACTTTTGTCTGACTCCTCGCTTGATCTCAACTTTTTTGTTAGTTCTAATTGGACGCTAACTGATGCACTGATTAGTTTTTTGTGTCTCACTTTATCAAATGCCTTATTATAATATAAATTGACATCCAGACACCGCTGCACCAAGACGTCGTAAGCGAAGAAGGCTTCTCTTGTGCCAACTTCCTATCTAAATCCAAACTGGGTACCTGCTATATCTTCTTCCAGTTTCTTGAGGATCCAACGGTGGATGACTTTGAGAAAGATCTTCAGAGTGTGGCTCATTAGGCTGATCTTACGGTGTTCTTCGTATTTTTTTGCAATACAGTTCTTAGGAATTGTGACAAACATTGAGTGAAGCCATTCTTGTGATATTATTTCTGTTTCATAGATCTTATTAAATAGGGAAGTTGTAACATCTAAATAGTTTTCTTCAATCATCATAAGCACATTGGTAGGTAGATCGTCGGAGCCAGGGGCTTTTCCATCTATGGCTGATTTTATTGCTGTTTGTACTTCTTCATTTAACATAGTTGGTCCAGTTTCAGTGTTACCGTTGGTAGTTATTTCTTCTCTTTGATCATTCAATATCTAACAAAATGTTTCCTTCATTATTTGTAAGGATGTATGCTCTTTGTTTCTGATCAATTCCAGTGAACTCTTTTATTTTCTTATGCACATTATGGGAGTTTCTGCAGATTTTCAATCTCAAAACATTTCAGTTTCAGCCACTCTTCTTTAAGGCAGTTCTAGTTGTTTTTATAAATAGCTATTCATAACTTAAAGAATACAAAGAGGTGATAAGTTTGATTCTTTTAACTGGAATGGCAATGCTAGTGACCCAGATGGTGTAATAAGAAGCGTTGGCGTTTTATATGTCTTGTATGGAGTAAAAAATTTTCAGAGGAAAAGAAGTTTTTCGGTGAAGAGTCGGAAGCGGTAGAGCTAGTTTGGTTAGTTTAGTTAGTTGGTTGGCAGTAGATAATTCGCAAAAAGCGATAGAAGAGAGATGACCAATAATGTAGTAATTGTGGAAGTATGTTGTTTTATACAAAAGTAGACTCATCGCTAGAAAGAGGATGAATGTAGATAGAGTAAATTTATATAAATCATCAACTATCACAACCAAATCTTTATCTTTATCTTTATTTCAACGGTATCAAACATGGTTACAATATATACAAATAAAATAACGGGACATTCACAATATCGAAGACAAAATAAACATACAGATAATTTTAATACCATGCTGACGGGTGGAGTTCACGCTTGGAGGTGGGGTCAAACCCATATCCTCTTCTCCACTGTTCATATAACACCAACTTCAGATACATATATTTAGCATTTATATGCCTATTTTCCCATTATTGGGCGATAAAATAAAATTTTGTCATTTTGACATTGACATTGTAAACTGATTCGACATGTTTCAAACGAAACGAAGTAATATGACTTGAAAACGCAAGATAGGACTTATTCTGAAAAAAAAATGTAATAGACTTGTATTTTTACAATTCAGATTTATTAAGATGGCCTACCACCATTCTTTCATATAACTCAAGTCATTTTGTAAAAGTTTACAATCATCCTCATGTTTTACAATTTAAAAAATCTTTCTCATAAGCATACAGTACTGAAATCAATCACATCCGTTAAATCATAAACAAACAACTTAAATAAAATGGGTCCAATGTGTCACCCTTTTGACACACTACAGAACAGACAGAACTAACTGCTATAGTATCTAACAAAAATCATAAACTTTAACTTTTTAAATCCTGCCAACAAGAAATGATTTTAGCCAAGACTGTCTTAATATTGAAACCTATGAAACGCATTTTCTAGTATATATAATATGCATGATTCACTTTGTCAATTGCCTTTAAAAAATCAATATAAGTTGTTAATATAATCGATACTTGTTCTGCTACTCTCTTGATGGAACCAAATTTTCAAATTAAGAGAAGTAAAACAGTTTTACCTTTGATAATGATCCGCAAACACGTGTCAGTTATCTGAAAATAAAGTAAGTTGTATTTACATGATTTTTTTTCAAAGACGTTGGACAAAAGTTGTCTAAGTTTCAACAAATTAGTTGTTGCAATCGATGGAAGTATTAAGCACTAGATCATTGACTAAAGTACATTACATTTAAAATCAGAAAAACTCTTCTTATATTACTTATTTAGTTGATATACATGTTAAATTAATCAAACATTCCATAGATATGTGAGGTATGAATGTGAATGCGGTATCCCTAATTGCGACGCTTTGTCGTTATCTAAAACCATTCCGGAATGTGTATTCATCTGCTTGTGTTGGTGTCATTAAAAAAGGGCAACAGAAGCTGCCTTTCCGTTTCCAGCTGGTCCATTTAATTGATATGCTAATTTCGGACACGTGCCAAGATATTCAGCACCTGCCTCCTCCACGCCGCCGCCTTCCACCTTCCGCTGGTCTTATATGGGCAACCCGGGCTGGTTATGGTAATAAATGCATATAATAAAAGCCGTCCACTTTTCCTTTTCGCCCGAAAACATCGACCAGTCATCAAATTAAATTAAGCGCCCATTCAGTGTCCAATGAATGCAGATATAATAATAATGGTAATACGGTTACATTGACGCGATATTGTAATTTATGTCGTTGCGTAAGAATTATTATATGAATAAGACAAATATTTCTTTTATAGTAAACTTTTATATTTAGAATTGATACAAATATAAGAGAGGTTTAATCTGATTAAATTGAATCAGTACATCTTGTTATTAATGTTTAGGTGTTAACTTTGTGATATAGTTCAAAAGAATCTAAAGAACTCTCCAACAATTCACTTCAGGATTATTTCCGTAAAAAGCGTCATTTTATTATTTATTTTATAATAATTGGAGGGTGGATAGTAGATTCCTACCGATCATACATATCTATTTTAAATTAAAGCTCAAACATTATTATTATATTTTTATTAACGTAAGCAATAATAATTAAATTTTCTGAAGTCATAATGACTGAAATATAATTGCTTGTCTAAATTGAATGGACTCTATCACATCCGCGAGTCATATAAATACGCATACACGTTTTATTAAATAAGTATTTGTTCCTAATAATATTTTGAGTTTATTAGTTATATATTTTCTTCTATATTTGATTTTCCCAAAAATCGTCACTTATTTTATAACAATAGGAGAGCTAGTAGCTACATGGTCACTATATAACTCTATAACTATAGTTTTGATCACAAACTGATCATGATTGCCCTTTAAGTTTTCAAATATGTATAAAATTTAAAATTTGATAATCACCAGTTAAGTGTTTTCTTAAATTTATTTTAAAGCCTACACCCAACATTTAAACTTTTTCTTAAGATTATCAGTGACGTAATATCATTCTTTAGAAATCCGTAAACTAATAATGACTAAACCCTTTATCCGCAAGAACATCATAAGAGTTTAAATTAATTAATTAGGGACTCTGTTTTATTTAAATTAAATGGAGGATGGGTTAGAAGCCACCCACCCACAAAACATATATCAAAAATATCAAAGTAACAAAGCAGTTAAAATTCTAAAAAAATATATTAACAAATCAAATTGTAGCAAGTGGCTAAGAAGATTTAGGCAAATAATAAAAGTGATTTATTTTGATACCTCTAATTAAAGAAAAGATTAAGAATAAAGGAAAATATTTCAAGCCAACATGGAAAGAAAAATTTGCATTTAAAATTTTTCATTTTCTCTCTTCATACCTCAAGTACGTCTAATTAGATACTAAAATTTGGATTGTCTATACTTATGACACCTAAAGTTCGCATCAATGATCTAATTTTTGTTATTTTTCTAAAAATAGGTTAATTGCTTAGCCCAATGTTCTTCTGCCCTTTTTTGTCAGACATGCTGCATTGGTTTTATTAATTTAAACCCTCAAGCCCTTATTATTAATGTATTAATAATTTTAATTTATTATAACATTGATATACTTAAGATTACTTCAAATTTTAATGTCTAAAACATTCCAATTACTGATTTTTCTCCAAATCTAATACCCCTATATTCTTGTTTTATTGAGTTCATTAACCATAATCATATTTTTTATATTGCTTTAATAATTCGTGGGAAATTTTGTTTATAAACATTTTAAATTATGGTATTTATTCTCTTCCTTCTCATCCTCTAATTATATTTCATTTCTGTTATAAATTTCTTGGTTACTTTTAATTATTTCATGAATGCCTTCTTTTTAGAGCATTATTTTTTTGATATGATCTTTTTTCTCTTAATTCTTTACAAGACAAGCGATAATGCGGATTTATACTTCTTTATTGTGGTGTTCTATTTTACTGCACTTCCTGCAGTTATTTTTGATATTTTCTCTATTACATTCTATCATTTTGTTTCTAAACATCATACACTCATTATTGTATTTTTGATATCCTGGATTATTTCAATATCTTAATTTTCTAATATTGTCTTTTGGTTTTTCTATCAAAGCTAATCTCAAATGAATGCCATAACTCCTAATCCATCTTTCTGTAATTTCCTCAATATTCCTAATTTTTGTTCTATTCCACATAAAATTTTCTCCATTGTACAGGATCCGCCAGAGAAGATTGACGTTTTTGAAAAAATCATAACTCAGAGAATATTCAGTTAAATCAAAATTTCATTTGATTAATATGTAGGTGTAGATTTGCCATTTCGTAATAATATCAAAAAAAGGTTAAAACCCATTTAGATACGAAAACTAATGCCATCTAAGTGGTGTCCGCTTTTTTCCACACACTCCATTGTTCATGCTTTATTTCAAAATGTTGGCCAGAATTGCTTCAATTTATCAGGTAGCGTTGGACAGTTGATCAAGGGTCTTTGAATTCTCAATAAATATGCGGGTCTTTAGGTACCTCCACAGAAAAAAAAAATGCTGGGCGTAAGAACAGGTGATCGACGTGGACTTCCATAGCTGCCCTAACTCAAACATTTCTCTTCTTTTTCCACCTCGAGATACTACAGGCTTCAACGAACCTCTAACGCGAAGGTTCTGCGCCTTCTTCAGGATGTTATTTCACTTAGGAACACGGCCGTGCCTTATAACATTGAATAGTGTTCGAAGTCTGCGTTGTGTAGTAACCACAGAACGCCCAGTTTCGATGTATGTAAATGTCGTAAACAAATACGCGTTGCTCTAGCGTCCACGGTTCCATAAGGACTAAACCAAACAAAATGGCAAGGATGAGATATCAACCATTCCGAAAACGTTAGGTTGCCCCCACGCTGAGTTATTCGCGTTCCAAAAACATCATACTTTTCTGTCGGACCCTGTACAATATTCGTCTACATTTTCAATTTCAGTCAATTGTTCGCTCCCTCTAAATAAATCTGCTTTTTCTTTTTCCATAATATAATTAATATTGATTTCTCTCTTCTATGTTTTCCATTATTGTCTTATTATTTCTTCTACGTCTCAACACTATATATTTCCATGTAATTCAGTCATAGTTTTCCTTATATGTATTTACGGGCTCAACCAACTGCATTTACAAGCAAATCAAGAAATTTCGTAACCACACAATTAAATACGTCCGCGTAGATCAGTAACCTAAAACCCAAGCTTTTACACCTGGTTACGTATCCTAGTTACCAGCTCGTTCCATCAGTACATCCAGGACAGGCTGGTTAGCCAGGCACCGTTCCATTTTAGAATGGCGACTCCCCTCAGCTTTCTTGTGAAGCACTCGCCACCTTCTCTACCCTCAATGTCTTTAAACTTTCCATCGGACACTTTTCTTCCTGGGCACAAGTTCTCTTCTATTCTCTCGCACACCACAGTGTAGTTACTCAAGGACTCCTCATGCTCAACCCTACAGTCCGATATTGCATTTAGTGCCGCCCGATGTAGCTAGTGTGACGTAGGATGGACCTTTGCTTTCCGTATTACTGTGGTAACCAAAAACCTAAGTTTTTGAGCACCTCGTTGGTCCGTTTCTTCGGAGTAGTTAGTTGCTCGTTCCACCAGTACATCCAGTATCCTGCTTTGCAAAGCACTGTTTCATTATAGAATAGCGACGTCGCAGACTCCCTTCAGCTTTCTTGTAAGCACTCAACGACTCCTAACTTTCCATCGGATACCTTTCTTCCTGGCCACAGCTTCTCTTCTATTCTCTTGCACAGCATGGTGTGGTTATTCAAGGACTTCTCATGTCCAACCTTCCAGTCAGATATTGCCGCCCGATGTGGCCAGTGTTACGTCAGCCTACTGGTGGGCCTAGGCTTTTTTTTGAAACGTTAGGCTCGCTTGGCAGAACGATTTCCTTATTTTCATCTCTAAACTTTGCGACTAGCATATTATGGGCTGCTCAACACCTGTTCAAGCTTATTTAGAGCACCTTGTAACAAGTGGCTGAGGAGATTTAGTTAGGCCAGCTGGGCAGAACGATTTCCTTATTTTCATCTCTAAACTTTGCGACTAGCAGATTGTGAGCTGCTCCACACTTGTTCAAGCTTATTTAGAGCACCTTTACCTTTGGTGCTAAGCGGTCATTCTCCAGCCCTGTACTTGCTGTGTGCATCAGCACGCTTCGGCATCGTTCCTATTTTCTCCCTTATAATCCCCTTGCCCTTCTTCTCCTTACCGCATTCTTGAAGCAGAAACAAGCTGGGTTCTCCCTGAAGTGGTCGTCAATGATTTCTGGCACGATCCGCGTTATGACACGATCCGAACTGGGCCCTGCTTCACAACTCCGCTCTAGGTTGCCTTCCCCACCGCCTACAGCTTCGGTCAGTCTCTTTTATTGGACTTCTAAGTGCTCAAACTCTCTGTACCTCCTGCAGCTTGCATGGCGTCCGGTCTCCTTGTTTGTGTCCTTCATCAGCCGCTCCATCATACTATTCTGAAGTCCCCTACATAATTCTTAATCCATTTAATTCAGCCAAGATATCCAAATCAAGGAAATTGAATTCCGAAGGACGATGACAACATTGATCTTCTGCTGAAGTTAAGTCTTATAGATTTAGGCCTAACCCCTATTTAATTTTGGCCAGAACCGTTTCGTGGAACTTCCCCTTGTTCCGACTATGACCCTTATGGATCTGGGTTTCAAATCTTATTTGGGCATCGGGCGTGCTACCTAGGGCTACCTTTCCTGACGGCCTTTCGCTCAAGGCTTTCCTTCTATTTGCCACTTTACTCTAGGTAACTGTATTTTCCGAACCGGTTAGTTTTTGGGGGTGCCCTGTACTCATAAGTACCCCTTCTTCTTCTTCGGATACATATTCGTCCCGAATATTGGCGACCATAATGGATATGATTACTTTGTTCACTGAATAGTTCAGTGGTAGTTTTAGAAAATCGGTTTTTTGAGTTTTTAAGTTATGACAGTCTTCTTCTTTCTGGTTCTCTTTTACTATAGACTTTCCCTTGGAGAACAGATTTTATAAGGCGGTATTTGGTCCCTTTTCTCATAAAGTGTCCAAGTTATTCTATTGTTCTTCTCTTGATGGTTTTCATCACTTTCAAGTCCTTATTCATTTGTTCCATCACTACATTGTTGGTCACTCTGTCTACCCAAGAGATCCTCAATATTTTCCTGTAGAGCCACATTTCGAATGCCTCATCTGCGCCTTCTTTGTGTTGCTTTAGTTATTGTCCATGGCATCATTCTATAGAAAACTATGGAAAAGAAGTGTGATTCTGATATCGATGCTGATGCTTTTGAACATTAAAATACTTAATATAATAGTTTAGCCATTTAGTTAAATGCAGCTCTTAGTTTCTCGATTCTGCACCTTAGCTTCTGTGAATAGTCCTAATCCTCATTGATCATGGATCTCAAGTAGGCAAATTGTGCTATCCTCTCTATAAGTATGTTTTTGATCATTAGTTCGCACCTTTCATTTGCCTCTTTACTGAAGGACCCCAAATCTGTTAAAATGTTTTAGCCGCTTCCATCGCCTTAACGACTTGCTCCGTCAATAGATTTATCTTGTAATGAGTAATATCTATAAATTTCTGCTTTTTTGTCCACTGCCTCTGTTTGTTTTCGGTGGCCACAGGAAGTGAGTCTACCTGGAGTTTCTATTCCATCTGCTCGCATGCATTAACCTTCTGGGATGTGGTAACATGGTCACAAGAGATGGTTTGGAGTCTTTATGTCTGTTCTTTCTGCCCCTCATATTAATGCTATCAACTAATCCTTTGGCAGATTTTATATCAGGCATGCTACGATGGATATCTGCTTCCTAATCGTTCTTTTGGTGTTTACTTGTTTCTTAAATTGAAGATCAATTGGTACCTCTCCCCTTCTTAGCTAAATCATCTGGCACCATCTCACTGTTGACTTATTGGTGGAAACCAGTTGGCACTGCTGTCACTTAGGCTGGTCTGCTACCTAACTAACCGACCTAACGTTATATTTTACATTCTAGCTTAGCTCATTATAACCTGTTTTTGGGCTCTAAGTTATTCTTAGAAACAGTTTCAACTTTCGACCTTTTCTGACATGATTTCAAGATCCACTAATGTCTGTTCCACTTTGATGTTCTGTCCTCGGTTTCCAGCTACGTCATAGAGCCTGATGAAAATTTCGAGCGTAGATGTTAAGGCGCTCGTCGCCATGGTAGAGTGCATTGTCCCCGGCATTAACCTTCTGGGATTTAGTAACATGACCACCAGAGATGGTTGTTTAAGCCTCTACATCAGAGTAATCTGCCCCTCACATGAATGTTATCTTTCATTTAGGCGCCTTCTATATAGCCGTTTGCAACTCATCCAAAGGTCGATTTTATCAGGCGTGCTACGGTGCACCAAGTCCCGCGCGCACCAAGGATTAACGGGAGTACCCGTTGAGGTGTTAGGAAATATCAAAGCCACCGCTCTGATTGTCTGTTCGTTGTTGTAACTTATTTGCAATGTTCTGGACCCTTACCAGTTCACCCCTGCGTCAGAGATAATTGTGTTTCCTTTCGAGAGAATACCCGTCCATAATTTCTTCGTACTGAAAGTTTTGAGAAGTTTTACGATTCTGCCGTGCCTTCTAATCCTCTGGTGGTGCATCACGTGGCACATCTAGATCGGCACCACCTGTCGGCGCTTATGTTACCCGCATGCCCTTTTGTTGGCAGCAGGTTGCCCTCTAGTTTAATGGTCTTGCAGTTGAAACTTAATGTCTAGTTCGAAGGAGGGTTATCGATCCAGCTTGAGCATCCTGTGGGGAGGAGCACTGGTTTTTCCAATAGTTCGCTTTTTTTGATGGCAGAACTTTATTCTCTTTATAAAATGTACTTAGTTTATTTCTCAACCAGTCTGTACCGCCATATATTTAATAGTAGATTTATGAGTTAATGCTACCAGGTGGCCCAGTTATGTTTTGCCAACCACAGGTGATTATCGCAGGTATTCTTTCCCTGAGACGGAATACCCCAGACAGCCATCCATCATGCTAGCATAGATGTAATTAGAGTTACAGGTTGCGGAAAGGTGACAGAACTTCCTGACGCAGCTTCCTCTGTCTGCTAGGCAAATAATTTTTCGTGAATGATAGGATTCTGTAGTTTGTGGATCCGTCGCGGTATTATATAATTTTTATCCTGGTTTAAGATTGGCTGTTCTTAGTCTGTTTAATTGAGTGTATAACAGATTTATGTTGTGTTTTGTAATGCCGACAAAAGATGTTTTGTTGCCTAAATACTTTGTACCGTCAATTGCCATTGATTTTATTAGGGTTCCTCCAATGTTGAAAATAGGTTTGGATATTGCATATAATTGTTTCTTCCCAGGAACTTTTCCTGTCCCAATAAAGTGACATTTGTTGTCGTTAATATTTAGCCTTTTCCTGCTAAAGAACTTCGCACACGTTTTAAGTGTTCAAGCCACTTATTTTTTTGGCCAGCCTTTTTCTCGCCAAAGGCGATGATGTGGGCAAGATCTTTCCATTCGTTTTCTAGTGTTATGTTAAGCTGTAAATTTATCATGTCTGACTCAATGAAAGCAAAAGTCTATATGACTTTATCAATTTTTATATATTAGATGTAAACTAATAATCCTCTTACTAACAATACAAGGCTCTTCGGAAATAAAGTAAATCGATGAACAAAATTACCGAATTTTGTTCATCGATCGAAACTTACATTGACATTTTTGTAGAAAACCAACTAATTAAAATGTAGTACTATAGCATGGTAAATATAAACCTGCTCTATGTCTGGATATAGACAAAGTATTGAATAAATTTTAAGCAATTTACCGCTTTCGTATTATAATTAAAACAATTATACAGCTTTACACACCATTTACCCTTAACCGTTTACTTAACACGTTTGCCCAAAAAACACGGTTTACCACTTTCCACGCAGATTCTCATCATGACACCGCCGCCAGTTTGACGTGCTTATCTTGATGCCACCGAAGAGAGAATAACACACACACAAAAAAAAAGAAACAATTAAACCATGTTTCGTGTTTAGCTACATAAATTAGCGGTCGAGTTAAAATATAACGATTACGATCTCAAACAGTTATCATTATATAAAACCATTAGAAATGTAAATAAATTAATTAACGCCGGAATTCATTAGTTATGTTCTTCGGTTTCGCTGGTGTATTCAATGCGGAGAGTTATGAGCAAGACGTAAATGGTAAAAGTTTATTCGTATTTCGAAATTTCGCGGAGAATCACACATAAATTAATTTATTGTTTGCTCTTGTGTAATTTATTTTTTTATATTCTAATGTATGGATAAGAAATCTTACCATTGTTTTGGTAATTTGGAAGTTTAATCAAGTTATAAAATTATTGCTTTAATTAATAAATACAATACGAAAGTGTAAAAATGGAATTTAATAAGGAAATACTATTTAAATTTGGATTAATAAAATATACATTCATCTTAACATTTTTATATTTAATTGGAAGCCAAATTGGCTATCGGCCAAGAAAGACCATTAACGTCAATTTAATAGAATTTATTTGTATAAAGACGAAAATTTTACATACGTTATTTCATGCATGAAAATGTACAAATAAATCTTGATGGTAACAAGCGAAACAAATTACTTTGTATTTAAAAGTTAAGATGCACCATTCAAAAAAATATTATCATTACAAATTGTAAAATGCAAAGTATATGAATTTAATAATTAGAAAGCATACTGTTTTAATATTATTCAATTGTGTTGTTCTTATGAAAAATAGCAATAATAATAATTTATGTGTACATACAAACCTGTATACATGAAAATATTTTGTTCAAAATTAAAGAAAAAAATTAAAAGATAAAAACTAGTGATGATATTGAATTGGATCTTTACCGCTTGATATTTTTAAATGCTAAGATTTTATAGGTCATAAATAAAACACTTGGGTTTTGAGAATTTACACAATTTAATGTCGATGCACTGCGACACACAGTCTGATGATCAGACCCTGATCTGCCTGATGAAGCCACTGTGTGGCGAAACAATTGTCGCAAGGCATGGGCATTAAATTGTGTTAATTCTCAAAACCCAAGTGTTTTATTTATCACATATATAATAGAATTTCACCAAGTAAAAACCTCATCATTCTAATGCTAAAATTTTAGATTTGCCTTTTAAAGGTTTCCATAATAAATAGTGCTCGATTAATTACAGAATATAGTTTATTATGTAATTACAATATATTACACAATACAAATAATTATTCTAACAAAATGTCCTTCCAAAAGCAAAATTGCTGTTTTTCAGAACTGCAAATGCAGTCCATTCGGTTTGTTGACCAAGCACACCCTGGTTTACAGTTATATTCTAAAAAAAAGATTATTATAGATGTTGCAGCAGTTGTATCGGGTTTAGTCTTTAGTCATTTCGGTTTCGACCAATAAATGTCTGAACTTTTAATCATCTATCTTCGGTCCATTTGACCTAAATGCCATTTGACTATTTGACAATGAGAAATTGATAAATTACGATAACGTCGTTCATAAAATGAAATTACCTGTACATGCTATTCTAGTGCATATAGCTTCTTTAGCGCATCCATTTATTGGACATGAGCAATTGTTACAATCTATTTGAAACAGAACTTTTGGAGTACATTTTATTTCTAAAAAAAAAATTTATATTAAAACATAATAACAAAATTTAAATGTATCGTTTTTGTTCTTTTTATAGATTATATTCATTGTGTTTAATTATTTTTTGTCATTATGACATCCAACACCTAGATAAATCAATGTAGAAGAAATTTTGTCAAATATTTTTAAATTCAGTCATTTGCAGCAAGAAATGTAGGCATGTAGACAATGTCCACTAAGTTATTTAGAGTTATTTTAAGAATTCCATCTCGAAAAGAATTATATAGAGAGAGAATAACATCTTTATTCAGACAACTATATATACAATTAAAAACATTGACAAATGGAATATAATGGTTAGTCTGTCCGTTTGGGCTATCGACCATCGGTCTTTCTGCCCCCTAAGAATTATATATTTTATAAGAAAACCATGTTTTTTTTAATATTAATTTAGAAAAAAGCTTTTTGTTTTTATTTACTATAAACTATATATGTTATAGGTAATAATAGGTTCAAGTAAAAGAATATTTGATAAAAGTGAAATCATTGCTGACTTATGATCAAAATCGTGATTTTTTTAGTAAGTTTATTAGAAAAATACATTTAAAAACATGTAAGCTAATACAATATAAACTATAATAATAATTGTTTTTTTTAACTCACCACAATTTGTATGCAAGGTTAGTGTACAAGAAACGTAAGCAATAAATATTACGAAAATTATAAGAGGAACGCCATAAAATTTCATTTTGAAAATATGTTTTCTGTGTCAAGTTAAAATAGGTATATAGCTGTAATACGATGTATATGTTTATAAAATCATAAATAATAAATAAATATATTTTGAAGAAAAGTTGATAAAATAAAATATGCAAGTTTCGTCGTAATTTTCCATATCTATTCGAACGTATAAACATTTGGAAGGCAAATTGAATAATAACAAGATAAACGTATTTAGGAAAACACGTTCGAGTTCTTTATCGGTTGTGAATTTATATTATTTAATTAATGCAGTACGACGAATAATTGAATGCAAGTAATAAACAAAATATATTTTGCTTATATATTCTGACATGCACAAAAATTTGTTGAAACAAAGCAATGATTAAAATTTGAAAACAAAAGAAGAAAAAGTTAAAATATATATATTTTTTTAATAATGGCTTCCTGTGAGACGATTTGTAATACATTAATTTAGACGCCGTGGCATGCAACATTCTAACCCGCGTAGAGTGTTAAGTACTATAAGAGGAAGAAGAGGAAGACATGAACATGGATAACATGAACGAAGCCCATAAAACCTTACACGACGATAAACAGATTTTATTGACATTCTGGGTCCTATACCTCTCATCTAATCATTTGCAATAGATCTAATTGTTGAAAATCTGTCCAGATCCAAGGCGTCGTAGTTGAACCCCTTTTAGAACTATTTGAACCAATATCTTAATATCGTAGTAACATTTCGGTTTACATGACGAGAAATTTTTCTTAGTGAAAGTTTAGCATCTCTCATGCAAATAATACGGTCACGTTCAAAATCAGTTAATTCGAAAAACATGTTGATATTGACGTACAATTGGCATTGTTCTTAAGTTCAGAAAGAAATCGTGAACAACCAATTCGCAAGATTGAGTTAATTACACACATTTTCTTTAAATTTATTTAATATAGCAAAGGGGAAAAAAACAAAAATTACTGACCTAAATTTGTTTTATGAAAAGAGACATTTTAGGAATATTTCAATAATATCGTTCAACAAGTTATGTGTCGCAATCTTTTGACTTCTATAAAAGATTTCATATATCATATTTTATACCTATAAATTACTTTAAAATAAACAATTATTCTATATCTATTTAATACTCCAGCTGTCGCTTATCGATTTTTAGACACTCTATTATACATTGAATCAGGAATATTTTAAATTATTACGCTCATTTACGTACATAGAAGATATTCGATAAACAACTCTAACATAACCATAACTAAAATATAAAATTTATAGGGTTAGTAAGATCGAAGGCTAATTCATATCAAAATATGAGAAATGGTGAAAGATATTCAAAATTGATTAGTAAATTCATATTTGCACTAATTAAAGTATTAGACGAAAAAGCTTAATGCTTAATGCAATCCTAAAAAATTATTTAATCTCTTATAAAAGTGATGTATAATACTTTTTTTGCGTCGTCATAATCATTATATTTTTTACATTATATTATCTAAATATCTAAATCTTTAAATTGTTCGGTTTTAGAAAGTTTACTTTTTCAAGATTAATTCTTGAATCATTCTGTGCTAGCAGATATGTTATATTTAGTGACATTTGCATACCAAGTTTCTCTAAATTTGTAATAAAAAAGTCCCTGTCTGTATAATACTTAAATTGAAGAAAATTCTAAAATTTAAAAAAACCCAAAATTGAATTAAGCAAAATAATATCTAAGCTGTTAATAGTGATTATCAGAATGATGATATAGTATGGTTTCGACATCAATTTAAAAAGTCCTGGACCTTAGCACCCACCTATCAAAATGTGGAAAGAATCAATAATCTTAGTATACCGAATTCAAAGTTGAAAATTAAAGTTTGGTAAGGATTCATAGGGTTGACCTTTCGGCAACTTTGAAGCAGTGAATAGTGCAGGCACAGTTTTGGTTTAACCAGTTAACTTGACTTGTATACTGGTTATCGATCAATTTTCGTGGCACAAAGAAATTCATATTTTCAAAACGGAGCGACACAGTTAACAAGTCAAAAACAACACCCCACCACCATATACACTTAAAAAAATATTATAATAACCACTAAACTGTGTCGCTCCGTTTTGAAAGTGCGAATTTCTTTGTGATCGAAAATCGATCGATGACAAGTATACTCGTCAATGTCAGCTAGCTGGTTAAAAGAATTTCATTGTAATCTATAAGAGGTCGACAAATCAACGTTTTTTTTTTTGAGATTTTATATGTTTAGGAAATTTTCATTTGTATTATTTTGTTAAACTATTTTATATACATTTTGAAATTTTTGTACAGCCGTAGCACAGAACCAAGTAACTTGCTTTGGCTCGCTTTTTGTACTCGGCTGATACAGTTTCATCAGAAATCGCACCTTATTCTCTTCTTTTGAGTAATGGGCTCTGGATGAATTCTATTACCGCGTTGTGTTTCGTTTGCCAATGAATCTAGCTGTACAGTGGGTGACGTTCATCTTGCTTGCACCTTCATTGACGCCTCGGATCAGATCCTATAGCTGCTCGACGGTGTTTTGAATATCATCATTTTTGTTTTGTTTCTAGTCTGCATCCGCACATTCGGTCACACGTTTTGAAGCAAATTGTTGCAGGGTTTTGGATGCTGGAAATGCAGATTTACATTATATACAGTTTATTCGTTATGTAGCAATATTATTTACAGAGAGTATTTACACAGGGATATAAACACGCACTGGTCGAAACAGTAGGGCTCTAACCAGAGCTATTTAGTGAAGATGAGTCGAGCGGATACCTGTAACCCCAATTTGGTCAGGTGACGTGGTAGCGATGTAAACAAGACAGAGGCTAGTACGTCCCTCACGTAGCAAGGTGGCGGTGCGCGACGCTCTGAGAGTATTATCGGTGTTCTGGTACCATGCGGTGGCCGCTACAACTAAATTATTTGTTAAAAAATTGACATTTTAAAATTTTTTGGTATAGATTCTATATCAGCTCAATCATCAATCAATAAATCATTGGGCAAGCGTACTCTTGACCTACCTCAATAAATTAACGATTAATGTAAATCAGCACGAATTTTTTTGCGTACTCTTGACCAGCTTCAACGTATTTTATCTGAGTCCAGGAAAGGACACTAGTGTACATAAATTACATACTGCTAACCTCAAACTTTATTGATCACTTTCAAATTAAAGATTTTAAATTCTCGTTGCGACCGAGTGCAGGGCATAATCCGTCCTTTGAAAGGGAATATTAAATGTGATATTATCACGTAAGCATCGAGAAGGTATATGAATGCCCATTAAATTTGTATTGTATGTATTGTAAATTTGTGTATTTTCATTACACCACTGCCCAAATGTTTTTAAATCAGAATCTATTGATCGAACTTTCATAAAAATTTTCATATCGTCCGCAAATAGCAAGCACTTTGTATTTGAACAACACCCCACTACATCATTTATAAAAATATGAATTAGAAAAAGCCCTAGGTAGGATCCTTGCGGAACACCAGATGTTAGGTCAATAGGACGACAAATACACTACCGAATACGAACATTTTGAGTCATGTCGGTCAGATGTGATTTTAGCCAGTCCAATACCAAAAAAAAACGCAATTTATCAAGTAAAATTTTCTAATCAACATGACGTTTTTATTTGATGTCAATAAAAATAGATAAACATGGTCCTAAACATAACCGACTAATTATGATAGCCAATCATTGCAATCAATATAAAAAAATTTAAACTACATATTTTTTATTGCAAAACATTCAAACTCTCTCTTTAATTTAAAGATTAGTAACAGGGATCTAAACACTAAATAAAAATGGTGATGTGGCCATCATAGTAATTTCCCTATATTTTACTCGAAAACTATGCGGTTTATGCAAAAAGGTTATCCTTAATAATTTATTTAATTTTGAATTCTCTACAATTATATAACTTTCATGTTGATTCAATAGTTTATTAGCAATTGGCAAAAAATGTCAAAAATTTCAATTTTTTTTTCTCGAAAGTTAAGAATTTTATGAAAAATATATTTCATCAAAATTTGTTCAGTTTTTTATTCTCTTTAACTTTTGTTTGAAAAGTTTTGTAATATTTTTCATATTAAAAAAATATCGGAAAAAAACAAAAAACGTCTCGAGTAAACACTCACTTCCGGTTTATGAATGTTTACCAAAAGCTTTTCAGTTCCAGTTTTTAACGATAAAACCTTACGTTTAAAGTTTCATCGGATCAGTCGTTTTTGAGATACAGCACCCACGGACAGACAGACAGACATACAGACACACACACAGACACAACATTTTTTTTTCCAGAAATTAGTTTAATGGACTCAGGGGACCTTAAAACGGATATTTCCGCAAAAAAAAATTTAAAAAAAAAATCACGATCACAATACTTCCCCTATATATACTTCGTATGTAGGGAAAGTAAAAATTAATAAAAATACTTCACTATTGCAAAACAAAGACATTGAGATAAATCGATCAGTAGATTTATTATGTGCTATATTTATTTTTTTGAAATTCGATTCCTTAATAAATATGTTTTATTATATGGCTGGTGATAGAAATCATACTACATATAACAAATTAAAGATCACAAATAGCAGATGATCAAGTGGCAGATGTCAAATGTTATTTTACAGATACAAATTACAAATAGTAAATAACAGTTGACTGATGACATATGATAGGTGACAGATAACAGATGAAAGATGACAGATGTCAGAGAGCAGATAATCGATAAAAGATGACAGATTAGAGATGAGAGATGACAGATTTCAGATGACATGTGACAGATAACAGACGATAGATGTCAATCGACAGATGAGAGACGACAGATGACAGATAGCAGATAGCAGACTATAGATGGCAGGTGACAGATTACAGATGAAAAATGATAGATTTTAGTTGACACAAATAATAATTATTATTGTTTTTAAAGCAGGCTGAGAAAAGGAAAATAATAACATAAATAATTTTCGAAGGTTTTACAAAATAAACTAAGTACGTATATCTGCTATAGAGTTCAATTTATTTATATTAAATTGACATATCTACTTTGTTTTGATTTTAAATAAATGGAACCATCTGAAGTTTCAAGTGAGATATACACTGACGAGCATAAAATTAGGGTCACTCTGTTATTTAAATTTATTTTAGAAATTTTTAGTTTTTTACGTGTTTTTTGGTTGTAACAGTCTACTAACTGATTGCTTGAATTAAAAAAATAATATTTAGTTGTTCAAAGTTTATTGAAAGTACTGAAAATGAATTAAAATTAAAATTATTTTATATGCTTACGAAAATGAACAAGTTTAGTTTGATATGATTTTTTTTAAACAAAAGAGAGTTTACGGACTTCAGAAACGAGTATTCTTTCCTCTGGCAGTGATAACAGCTTGCAATCGACGAGGCATGCTCTGGATCAGATTTTGGATCAAATTTTGCGGAAGATTATCCCATGCCTGCACCAGTATGTCGCGAAGCTCTCTAGAAATTCTGGAGGTCGGTATATGTCTCCGTAAACGTTTTCCCATCTCATCTCAAACATGCTCAATCGGATTTAAATCTGAACTGCGAGCAGGCCAAAGAAATCTTGTGATTTGACACTCATCAAGATACTCAGTAACTATCTGAGCAGTGTGGGTTCGTGCGTTATCATGCATAAATGTTGCGTCGTCTCCAAGAATAATCATGAACGGTAAAACATGGTCTTCTAGAACCTCTGTCAAATACCTGTGAGTAGTCAACGTTTCATTATCGATAAAGACTAACTCTGTGTGAATGTCAAAAGATATGCCTCCCCATGCCATAATTGATCCTCCACCAAATAGAAGTCGCTCGGCAATACACGCTTGAGCATATCTTTAGCGTTGCCGTCGCCACACTCTTACACGCCTATCTGAGCCCGTAAGATAAAATTGCGATTTATCGGAAAACAATATGCGACTCCAATCCGGTATTGTCCAAACCAAGTGTTCTCGTGCAAAATTTAACCTCGCAATCCGGTATTCACGGGAAAGCAGCGGTCCAGTAGCTCTAGTTCGAGAAGATGATCCAACAGCATGAAGGCTCCTCCTAACTGTCCACTCACTTAAGTTTACATTTCTCACTTCTTGCAGATGATTTCGAAGGGAAACTGCCGTGACAATTCGGTTTCTCAAAGCACTAGAAACGAGAAAGCAGCCATCTCAAGCAGTTGTAGTCTTGCCTCGCCCAGAACCAGGTCTTCAAGTGAGCAGACTAGTCTCTTCGTGCCGCCACCATACTAGTTGCACACACGACACCAATGTTTCTTGCAGTTTTGCGCTGACCGCGGTCGTCTTCTAAAGCCGCCACAATTCGTGCCGCAACCACAAGATTTATGCTCATTGCAAGACACTAATCAAGACAACAATACACAAACAATTTGCAACTAACAGATGGCACCATAGGAACAAAAAATATTCTGTCCTTAAACTTGCTTTTGTTTAAAAAAAGCAAATTAAAGTAAACTTGTTCATTTTCATTACTTAGCATATCAAATTAAAATTGTTAATTTTCATTACTTTTCATGACCTTTTAACAACCAAATATTATTTTTTTTATTCAGCAATCAGTCAGTAAACTGTTACAACCAAAAAACACGTAAAAAACAAAAAAATTCTAAAATAACTTCAAATAACGGAGTGACCCTAATTTTATGCTCTTCAGGGTAGTACACTTAGACGATGGAAAATCGAATGCATAGTTGGAAAAGGCTGGTAACCCAATAGATGTCGTTACATAAACTGAAAGTGGAAACAATTCTTTTTTCTTAGTTTTATTGTTGTATATATTTTTTTCTTCTCTTTGTAACTTTTCTTATTTTGTTCTATGTCGTAATTGCCATGCCTGAAACTGTTTCAAGCCATGCTTTGCTATGTGACTTCCTATTAACTGGTTGGACTGAAGTGTCATATATAAACAGATTTTGGGCAAAGTTAAAACCACCTAAGAATAATCAATTAATGCTTCCGTTTTTGAAGATTATTGAAAATCATTTTAAAAATTACAAATTATAATTGACAGATTACCGATAAGATACAGTAGAAGACAGATTACATACCACTTATGATATAATGACAGACCGTTTGGATTTTTAGATTTTTTCTTAATTATGCTAATTCCTCTTATATTCCACTTATTTGTAACAAATTTACCTAATTTCATAAGTAGTTTCATCATATAAGCTGAACACAATTCCACATATGGTGCTAAAAACATGAGATATTTTAATGGAGATAAGTCAAGTGAAATCCTCTGATAACGGAAATGTTATTAGGTTTTACGCATCACGTACACATTTCGCACAATTTTATTATTAACACAAAAATGAGAGTAAAAGGATTAATTAAGCACTTGGTTATGTTTCACTATTTTCTATTTCTCGGACAGTCGGTTTCAAAATTTTCGGACTGGCCATATGGGCACTAGTGACGCTGATCTTTCTGGACGGCCTGTAGAGGGATAATGCTCATCGACTATCTGGAAAAGGGTAAAACTATTACAGGTAAATATTATTTATCGTTATTGGACCATTTGAAAACCGAGCTGCAAGAAAAACACCCGCGATTGGCCCACAAGAAAGTCCTTTTCCATCACGACAACGCACCAGCACACACCTCAGCAGTTGGGGTCGCAAAATTAATGGTAATTGGATTCCAACTCGTTTCACATCCCCTCTATTCTTCAGACTTGGCTCCCTCGGACTACTATTTGTTGGTCAATTTGAAGAAATGGCTGGTGGGACAAAGATTTTATTCAAACGAGGAGATGATTACAGACACTAAAGGATATTTTGCAGACATGGACAAATCCTATTATTCGGAAGGGATCAACAAACTAGAACATCGTTGGACGAGGGGTATTCGCCTAAAAGGAGACTATGTCGAAAAATAAAAAAGGTTTACCTTTCACACGTTAGCAGTTTTAATTTTTGCACTGACTTTTCAAATGCCCCTCGTATATCTATGTTGTGTTAAAATGTGTAAAATCCTTGAATATAACACAATTTAAAAATATAATTAATCATTTTATTCATACTAGTTTGCCATTGTGTTCAAATGTGTAACAATAGCAAGTTTAAGTGGTACGTCTAAAGAAGCTGCGTGTCCAAATAATTTTTGTTATATCTGTGGATTCTATGTAATAAAGCAGCAGAAGAGAAACATTACTCAGTTGCTCAAGAGTTTCTATCTGGCATATTTTAAAATGAAATTATGATACCTGGACAAAAATTTCGCTCCACACGTAGTGTGTAAAACTTGTTTAGAAATTTTAAAACACTCTTATAAGAGGGACCGCTCATCTTTGTCTTTTGGTACTCCTATGGTTTGGAAAGAACAACAAAATCATTATAATGATTGTTATTTTTGTTGCAAAATTTCGTGGTTTAATAAGAAAGCCAAAAAAGCCATTACATATCCAAATCTTCTATTAGCAATTGGACCTATAGCACATGGTCCAAATATTCCCAATTAAACACTACCAACAACATTAGTACCAGTTCTCCTTCCACCTCAAGCACAGAAGAATTTAACGATTTAATATGCGATTTTGATCTTACAAAAGAAAAAAGTGAACTTTTAGGATCGAAATTGAAAGAAGAAAATCTTTTAACTCCCGATACAATTATTTATTAGTGAAGATAAAGTCATCCATAATAACTATTTATTGGTATAGACAACATGAGGAAGAATTTAAAAAGCATTTCGTAATGGAGGGGGGAGTAGTGGACTGTTGTGATCCTTAGCTTGATTGGTCGCCCAGGAACAGTTTATGAACCGTCAGATTGGTGTTTATTTATTGACTCTGGCAAGTCTAAAGGACGTTCTTTTGCAAAAAGATATAATTTGGTTTCAATTCCAGTAGTTCATTCAGTGCACATGAAGGAAATATATACAAACATGTGTACGGTTCTAGAAAAAATAAAATATAATGAACACAAGTGGTACGTGTCCTGTATTTTATTGGGGCTACAGGGAAAGGCACTGGAAAGTTACTAATTGGCCGAAAAGAAAACAACTGGTCTCATGGTCATAAAATGTAATCAATTTCCTATTAGTTGATTCTGCAAAAATGTTGCTACCATCTTTGCACATAAAACTGTGATTAATGAAGCTATTTGTTAAAGCTTTGGAAAAAAATGACACCTATTACCAATATATTCCTAAAAGATTTCTGTTACTGTCGGAGGCAAAGGTGAAGGAAAGCGTTTTAAAAAAACTGCATGTCTGACATGGAACTTCAAGCTTAGGAATCATACAATATATCATCGGGAAAGACGATGAATATGAGGAAATTGTAAAAACTATGCTCAAACATTCAGGGGACTAGGATATAATATGAGCTTGAAGTTATAATAGTAATAAATATTTAATTCAAACATAGCAGAAAAACTGTTAACATGTTTGAATTTAGCGCACCAAAAGTAGGTTTAGACACCTCTGTAACCCCGCACCGCAAAAAATGCAGGCCTGTGTTATTAATATAAATAAAAATCATTTTTTTTAATTTACCTCATATTTTACTACAAAGAAAATTTGTATGTTTTTTATTTTGTTTTTATTTTTTTTCATGTTTTCCATACAAAAATATATAGCGTTTTTCAATAGATATTGTTTTTTCCCATTTTATCGAGAAAACCGAAACGCGTGGGATACAAACGACTGCCAAATAAAAACTAACCTATGGATTGAAACTTAGTGTCGTTGGACACAGTAAATGGTCAGTAAATGTCAGTAATAACAACTTACCTAATCAACGCCACCTGCACACGGATACTTATTGATCGACCCTCGTATTCATAACTCCTACATGATCTATCATAAAAATTTACCGATGAATTCTGATCTAATAAATTATGTTATTAGGTGTAATCACAATGCTTACAATCATGAAATTTAAGAAGAATTCATTTACAATGATGGCTTGATTCTTATGCCAAGATCGGTCTTAGTAAGTAAAAGTAATAATTCTACCTCAATCTATACTCAATCTGTATCATTTTATAAGTTATTGGGTGTTTGAAAAGTTCAATCACGTCTTAGATAAATGACAAATCGCGAATGATAGATTACAGACAACACTCGGTTGTCATTTGTGATCCATTCTCAGAGATTAAAGATGAAAGATATTTTGTGTGAAGCAAAAATTTAGACAGAAACATTTAAATGAAGTTAAAGACTAAACATAAAAGATAACTACTTTAGTGATCATATTTTTCAAATCCTTAAAATTTCGGTTTGATATCAAGATATTTTAGCTAACTAAAACTTACAATTTAATAAAATAGGAATTGTTTCAATGTATTTGTATTGTGTTGTACTTAACATTTATCTTTTCGCATATTTAAATTATTAGTTAATTTTTTATAACGACCTAAAGGACTTTATTATATTCGTCAATAATTTTTACATTATCAAGTCTAAAACACTTTTAAACACGAAACTAAAACACTTCCTATATTTCTGTTTCTAAAAAAATATGTAACATATATACATATATTACCATTATTACAATTAGACAAAAATATGCTATTTATAAATAAAATTAATTAATTTTAAGAAAACACCAATAAAACTAAAACAATAGCAGTAAAATTATTACATTAATATATATGATGGAGAATTGTGTTTAAGTATTCCTCAATATTTCTCATGCTTACGGTGTACAGGAAGGAGGAATGTAATCATGTCGCCGAGGCGAGGGCAAAATTGCGTTATAAACGTCCCGATTGTAAATTGTTTTCAATTTTCAAATTTCACGCACGGAGTGTAGTGCAGTAGGAGAAACTGAGGCGGCTCTGGATGGGTGATGAATTAGCGCTAATCGATTCGAGTTGGTCGTGGCTATTATTTCGAGTCGTTGGACCCCAATGGCGCATTATCTTAAACCAATTTACAAGCGTGACTGTGGCATTTTACTTTTTGAAAATTATAGGTGGCGGTCCGGTCACCGGCGCCGGCTGAAAATATTTTTGAACCTAAAAATTTCTAAAAATATTGCTTCCTACACCCATAAAATAACTATATTCTTCTTCTAATGCAACTTTTAAAATATAGGTTTTATAATTAGTAACCAATTGATTTGCTGGCATTAAGCCAAAACTAGTTGAAAATAAAAATAAAATTATAACTGAAACAAACTAATTGAATTTTAATTAGAAAAATTATTTGAGAGTTCCCTTTTATATTTTTTTACATAAAATGTCATATTGACATACATAACTGTGAACTCCGCCTTCAAGTCTTGCGATTTAAATTTTGAAGTTATTGTGAGTGTATTTTATTTTGTATAATTTTTTTAGTAAGACTTGTAAAGGAAAAAAACTAAACTAAGCTATATTTTAGGAATTGAGAATAATAAAAAATATTAATAATCGTGCATGGGTTTATTGTCTTTTTTTAAATACTGTCTATAAAGATTAATCAAACGTTTACATTTTTTTGACCTATTTTAGAAGCAGTTCTTCTATTTTGGGTAGGTTAACCTGCCTTGAACTCCCTAACTGTTTTTTCAAGCGTTCTCCTCGTAATTCATGTTTGATTGGTCGAAATAAAAGTATTGGTGTATCAAATTGATGACCCATTAATTAGACTTTTTCAGTTCGCAAAAAGTCTGTTCTTTGAGCCGATATGTGAAAGCTCACATTGTCCTTATGGAAAATGATGCTCCTTAAGCGGTTAATTTCCCATATTTTACTAAATATATGAAGAGAATTTTAATTAAGTATTTTTTTAAATCAACAATAAATCTTATTACTTTATAAGTATTATTTTAAAAGGAATAAAATTAATAAAATTGTAAGCTCCATAAGTTTTTCTACTCCATCATTACACCATTCTGTTTCCACTCCACTGAACCACCGTAGCCTGGAGGACATTCAGCTATTCATTTATTTCGTTCATAAACACCGTTCTGCTTGAATATTAAGCATTTAATCACCCCCATCCCTTCCTGTAAACCCAACAACAAACCCGTCCGCCTTCCTCAAAAACGCCCCATTACGAATTCATCAAAGACGGAGGAAGTGCAGTGCGAGCGCACGCCAGATGAAAAAAAAGAAAGGAGCTGAAGAAATCACGCGCCTATTAACTCGTAAATAATGGAAATCCGGGCCTTGATTAAGTTTTAAAATTTAATTTTCGGCCCCCTCTATCTCGCGCCCAAAAAGAGGTTTCCTCTAAATTTTTGCCACGGTGGCAGGCGGATTCTCCTCTCGCCGATGAAGTTATTAAAATGAGACAGGAGTCCTCCTTGTACGGACGGAGGGAGAGCATTGAATTAATCGGCGGACGCAGGAATGTTTTGCTGTTGCAGGCCAGCCCATAAAATGTTATATCGAGATAATAAGAGTCGCCCGACAGTGCAACAATCGGCAATTATTTAAACCTCTTCGGATGTGGATTTTTAAAACTCGCTGATCGGATTTATGGCCTACGCCCGAATGAGAATGAGAATGAGAATGTTGTAATTTTTTCAAGAGCACACCAATTCAGATGAAAATAGTTTAACGTTTAAGTAGTTTAAATTTCTTAAAGAAATTAAATAATTTCGCATTAATATTTTTTTATAAAACCTTAGAAAATAAATTTAATAAACGTATTGATCTATTGAAATCTTTATGTAAAACTTTATGTAAAACTTCGTATGAATTTACCACCCTTAATGTACTTAATAATGGCACTAACTAATTGTAAAAATTATTAGATTATTACATAGTAAGTGAAGTTCACAGTTACTACAGACAGTCTCAAAATAATCAGCAAATAGATTAACATAATCAATTTCAGAATGCGACATGTTGTCATCAAAACACACAATTTTAGGATATACTTCAGTTTCTGTTGAATCACGAATGAAATTCCAGAAATATTCATAATACAAATAATAGAGGTCCCATGTTTGAATTTTGAGGAACCACGGATGTAGAGCAAAATTCGAATAACTGGTAAAATTTAATAACACAAGCCGAAAATTTTCAGCTTAATAAGACGGACGGAATATAATAAACATTTTGATTGCATCCAAACAAAATTAGTCAAAAAAGGCAACAACAAACAAAATTGTTTATTTTAGCTTAATTACCAAAATTTTATAATATAATTTGTTGCAGTATGTCTGCTGAGATAATAACTGTTGATCATGCAGGCATAAAACTGTATTGCTGCTCTGAACTTGGCTGTTAATCTCACAATACATAATATGTTTAATACTTTACAGAGTTTAGGAATAATTCGTATGTGATTCTAGATATTTAAAAATGAGTTGGCACGTACTTCTAAATTCAAAATAATTAACAACAGTTTTCTGAAATTAGTACAGTTATCTATTAAATTACTTTTAATTTTCTGGCATCAATTAATATCTTTGATAACGCTCTTTTCTACATCGAAGCGTGTTCAATTGAATACAACATGATTCTATGATAAAAGCGATCAAAATGGAAATCAATTTTCGAATTTTATTTAAAAACAAACAATCGTACTACTAACAATTTTGGTGTAATAATTGAGAAAACAATTCTTAGATTTATGTAAATAGAGACAAATATTACAATGATTCACTGAACCCGAAATTAACCTTCAAAGCCAGGATTTTTATACCTCGGCAAAGAAATCCTTCTTGTCAAACAATGTGAAATGGCAAATCGGATCAAATCAGACATCATTTATTGATCAAATCTTCCTGGATGATGTCAGTCTCGGCAATGGAGAAGGTGGCGTTCGACACAGGGACAACAAAAGATTTTTTAAAATGGTTAATTTGATTCAATGAGACTCTCCTGAATCTTAAGATGTTAAAAATATACATTGTTGGAGTCTCAATTGGTAGTTCATATTGGATCCAAGGTTTGGCGCATGAAATATCTATGGCATGTGCGAACATTCGCAAAGACTATTTTTGGATTTAAAAAACGTGTGGTATGATAAAGAAGTCTAGTTTGTCAATCGCATTGAGATTCTGCTGTAGCGAATAACGTCAGGTCGAGCTACATCAAAAAATTATTCTAGCGACTTGTCCCACCGTTGACAAATGTCAGCATTTCCGTCAACTTTAAAATTTGAAGCTATTACCAAGCTCTTGTCATACCATTTGGCCATTATTATTCAATTTTTACTGATCACTTCTTCAGATGGGCAACGGTCTATTTTTTTCTGCGCTGTTCGAGGAGAAAGGTGGTGTCTTTGATCCACTTTCGCTGTGCATAAAGCCTATCCCTTAAGTATTTCAACGAATTGTAGTTGCTCAAATAGTTGTCAGAGTATAAACGGAAATTCAGTTCAGAAATGCATTGAACAAGCGTCGACGCTATTGCTCTAACAGCCCCCCGAAACCTCCAAATGACCTGATGTCAAATTAGTGGCCGAACCTTAATATAATCATCCACACAAGGTGTAAAGTTTTAATCCCCATTTAGTTGGTTTATTGTTGAGATACTGGTTTACATTGAGATTACCTTTGAAGATTTATGTGTTGATGATCTCACACATAAATCTGTCTGGAGCCAGAGAGATAAAGGCTTCACGTAGAGCATACGTCTTCAACCCTTTTTAATGCAAGAGCCAAAAATCGATTTCACATCGTCCGAAGAGCCACAATGCTCCAAGTCAATAAAATAAAAAAGATATAATTTCTAAATGCAATAATCTTTATTGGTTAAAATATTCAATCAATCAATGCAATATTTAACATTGTTTATTTTCAACGAGTTTATCGGTATTTGGTTTTATGTTTGTAGTTGCAGCCCGCAGACTGCTTTCCAAATGTGCATCTGTAACTCTCGATCTTGTTTGAGACTTCACATTCTTCATACGAGAAAACAGCTGATCGCACACATATGTGCTCCCAAACAGAGACATATTTTTCTGGCCATGTTTTCGGATTTCAGAAAGCGAGTTTCGATCGACATATTTTGCATAAAAATCAAAAAGACCCTTGTCGAACATGTCTTTCAGTTCTGAATTACACTGCAAATCGATAAGCTCCATCTGACAATTTTCTGGCATGTCTTCAACGGATACACTGTATGGTCAGGTAAAAAGATTGATGTAATTTTCATTATCTCACAAAACCTTGATTGGAACTCTTTTTTGAGTAAATCTACAGCTGCAACATATTTATCCACATCTGTACATTTGCAACTTTTCAGTTTAGGAAAGTCTGAATAAAGGAATTGGTTTCCCTTTGATTTCCATGAAGGAGGTGATTCCCTTCTTGAGTTCAAAAACACGTTTTAGCATTTTTCCTCTGCTCAGCCAAAGAACATCAGAAAAATATGACACATCACCACACTCGGAATTAATTTTGTGTAAAAAAAATTTGAATTCTCTGTGGCTGAGGCCACGTGATTTAATAAAGTTCACAGTTTTTCGACCACTTCATCAACCCATCAATATTTGTGGATTTTGCACAAAGATTTTCTTGATGAACGATACAATGGAAATGCATCAAAAGAAGTACTTTCAGTTGTTTTTTCATCAAACCCACTTGGTTTTCCTATCATGGATGATGCACCGTCTGTTACAACTGCAGAATGGTTTGTCAATAAATATCAGATCCTTTTGTAGTTCCTTTCATCGGAAAAAGGCCAGCCATCTCTTCAGTGATGACAAAATTACTATCAATACTCCGAATAAATATAGCTAAATAAGCGGTATCGGTTAAATCTGTGCTTTCATCAAGCACAGCAGAAAAATGTATGAACTTCGATGCACGTTCTATTAGTAAATTTCCATGGTCTGCCGCTAACTCTTCGATTCTTCTGGCGAAAATAACACCGAACAAACTAACTTTAGAAAGAAGTTATTTTTGAGACGAACACAATACTTCAGCGGCGGCCTCCATACTTTCCTTGATAAATTCACCATCACTAAAAAGTTTTGATTTCAAAGCTATTTTTTCGGATATGATGTATCCAAACTTCAATCTTGCTTCATTTTCAATGTTTTGCTTTTGAAAACTTGAAGCTGACTTTTCAGTGCGCTCACTTTATCTTGCCGTAATTGTCCTTTGAATGTCTCAAACTTTGTGGCATGCTTTGTATCGTAATGTCTTTTTAAGTAATTCTTTCAAGACTAAATGTGATTCTTAAAACACCAAACAGACGGGTTTTTGATTAACACTAACGAACAAGTACAACTCAGTTCACTTTTCTTGAAATATGCGGTTTTTTCACTAACTTATCGTTTTTCACCCGAAGTAGAAACCATTTTTAATGTTAAGATAGAAGAAACGAGTTTAATCCTCCAATAAAAATTAAAACTAAAACTAAACTTGCGCGACTGCTTTTTCCCACTCTTTTGCTTGTATCGCTTCTTTCACTCTTGGAATCAGAACACGCCAACTTTGAATCTCTCGAAATTTGTAGCAGCTACGAGACTGGACTAGTAGATCTCTCTAGTAGTGCTAATTTTTAGAATCATTAGAAATAGTCAACAGACTTACAACGCAACGTCATCTCGTGGCCTCGTGGGTAGTCGTGTTTTTAGTTAGAGTGAATAACGCGAGCTCACAAAGTGTATCTCTTCTAACTAGGTGACGCTAGCGTCTTCGGAGTGTCGTTCGTGGGTGTGGCGCGATACTATATTTTCTTTAGCCTCTAAGGACCACAAGGCCCACAAAAAATTAGCCGACAGGCTACGGGTTGAAGACTTTTGACGTGGAGTGTCGAATAGGGATCTGATTTTACAAAATTTTACAAAATAAACGTGTTATCATATTTGGAAAATTCTTTACAGCAGCATGCTGTTTGAAATCAAGTGAAGTAGTGAACCAGGTTGGCAGTAGGAACGTATCCTTGAATAGTCCCAACTCATCATGACATGTATCCTGACAAACGTCATCATTTCGTTAATTGTGGTAGCAAGGAATTTAGTCCCTTTTTGAAATGTGTAAAGGTTTTTGCATTCAAACATACAGACAATGATTTTTCTAGTGAAAATTTGTCAAAAAACACATTGAGTTTCCTGTATTTATCCCTATGCTTTATTACTTTTCTTCATGGCATTGGACTTGAGGGATTAAATAAGACGTTGCATCATTCAAACAATATGTTATCTTTTGGTTAATTCATTTTTGGATATGAACTTGTTCATCAAAATCTGCTTTATATTTTTTGAGGCATTCATTCTCCACTTTTCGTTGGCTTATTCTACGGGGTTTTTGCACCATATTGGAAATATATCAACTTCCACTTCTTCCGCAGAATGGTGATATTTAGCTGCATCCAAAACATGTTTTTTACTTGGAAATTCACTTCGGGATTGATAGGTATGATCAATGTCCTTATCACTCAAAATATTGAGGTCGAAATTATCGTTTTCCGACAGAAGGGGCCATTCTTTGTCGGTTGTTAGTAAAAAATGATCGTCGATAAATCACATGATAAAATGAGCAAAATTCACAGGTTTGTAGAAAAATAAAATCAGAAAAAAACCCGACAGAGGGCAAGTGATGGCAGCCATATAGCTCATGCAACTCCCTACATAATAATATTTAAGCTTATTCGAACATAATATATTTTTGGAGAAGCTTATATTACATTGTTTCTCGTGGTATTACTATGACATTTGCGCCAATAAATTAGAAAATAATTATGAATATCACCTGTCAATCAAATACGGTATAACTAAAAGGTTTAAAATTACCCTGCAAGTGAAATAGAAGTATGTACTTACAAAGCCTCTAATAAACTGGCGAAGGACTATAGTAATGTATCTGGCGGAATATGTAAGGCAACCCTTTAGAAGCTAAAATAACCCGTATTTGAATATATCAACTAAGGGAATAAAAATAAATGCGTGGGATCACAATATCAGGATATATATTTTCATCAAAAAAAGTTGTACGTCACCTCCAATTGAGCGTCAAATAACACAAAGTTTTCTATCACAGTGTTTTCGAGGATAAGAAACGCAAGGTCAGAAATCCAACTACACCGTGCGCACAACAATCGACCGATTCAATTTCAACTTCGAACTTGAAACAGCATTAATAGATAAACTATTTAAACTGCTGGCAGTGTCCGAACATTGGCTGTCCAAAGAAGAGTGCCGAGTAAGTGTAATTAACAATTTAAAAGCAAATGCTAATTTTTCCCAAAATACAAGCAATAATGGCGGATCTATGATATTTGTAGATAGTAAACTGGAAGAAGCAGATTTTTACTATTACTGACACTTTGCATTGAAAGGGATTTGTAAATTATCATCGCCCTCCTTCAGGCAAATTTAATGTAGTTGCAAACATGTTATCGTCATTTTTTGATAGAATCAGGCATCAACAAAATCATGTGGTTTAAGGAAGAGATTTCAATACCAATATAAACAATTCTGATGTAAATACAATGGCTTTAAGTGATTGTATGTATAGTTGTAATTTAAGAAAATTAGTTAGATTTAATAATAGAGGTAATTAAAACAAAAAATGTATAATTACAGATAAAATTATTATGCATGCAAATAATAAATCAAAAGCTGCCTAAACTGTTATAAATAATGAACGTGATCTAAGCAACTACTACAAGTATGAATGCGATGTGTATTGTGAAGAATTTAACTTATTTTTTTTTACAAATGTAGCTCAAAAACTATACAGTTCACTACCACAAGTAACAGTTGGCTTTGATGTTCAGATCGAAACCAATGCAAATATTCAATTTTAATTTTCACCAATTTCACAGATTACGAGGGCGCTATTGATAAACTTAAAAATAGATCTGCCCTTGATATATATGGGTTTAACACCGACATAATTAAATACACAAAAGATGTCTTGATAGAGCCATTAACTAAATTTATAAATATTTCTATTTCATATTTCCAGACGTATTGAAACAGGCAAAAGTATCACCTATTTTTAAGCAAGGTGATCGTAATGATGCTGGTAAATATAGACCAATATCTATATTATCATCTCGAAAGTCATTGAGTATATTTTGAAAAGACAAATTGTAAATTATTTTGAAAAAATAACTTATTTTAGGTAAAGCAATTTAGAATTATAGCCGGAAAAAAAACTGTAAATCCCCTCCTGGATTTATGCAAGATTATAGTTGAATGCTTTGAGAACATCTTTAATAGTCTGTTTTGTAATTGCTTAATTTGTTTCTTAAAAAACTGGCCAAATATAATTTTAACTTAGTCTGGATCTGATCTCATCTTATCTATCCAACAGAGAACACGCAGTGACAGTGAGTGGTAAAAGGTCGTCAATGCTACCCATACTACATGGGGTTCCTCGAGGGTGAATTTTGGGACCTGTCCTAATATTTATTAATAATCTCCCAAAGTTTCTTGATGACCCATGTGTATTATTATTCGCAGATGATACAACTATGGTAAGCGTGGGTACTACAGTGGATGAGTTTAAGCAAATTAATACTCAACGTCTAAATATTGTTTTCTCTTGGTGCGCTACAAACAAACTGTCTCTTAATGAAAATAAGACTAAGAGTATGAAATTTTCTGTCAATAGTTCAAGAGAGATATATGTAAAGTTTTTAGGACTTCATCTTGAAAGAACCTCGGCCATGAGTTTGCCAAAATCTTATGCAAAAATATCGTTGTATGTACTTCGCACCGCTTACTTTGGTCTCAATGCATCTCATATGCGATATGATGTTCCGATTTGGGGCCACTTTACTTCCAGACATCGTATTTAATATTAAATATATTAAGTTTCCTATGTCTGTATATTTTAGAATGTCTTTGCTTCATTCAAAATAGACAAAGTGATTTCTCCTTCACACCCATCATGATTATAACACAAGATATAAATCCCTATCAGGAACGATTGCGCTTCTCAAGATCACAAATGAGGGCTAATCACTTTTGGCAAAAAAGATTAACAAACTGGAACCACAAATCAGAGATCTTCCATTTGATAAATTTAGGAAGTCTGTTAAGAAATTTTTTTCACGCTTTTTATGACATCGATGAATATTTTCAATTTAAATGCAATGTATGCAGATCTATTTATTTTTTAATTGACGAAGCGGATACATGATGAAACTCCATAACAAATTGAAATAAAACAACAGTGTTGGGAGGGTTTCACATTTATTTTTGAACACTGCAACATGTTTTGCCACACAGGGGCTTCATCAGGCAGATGATACTAATTTAACAAATTACAGGTAAAAGCTTAAATACTATTAGAACTATGGGGCGGGAGGAGGGCGGGGTAGCTTGTTGAGCAAAGGAGCAAATTATTTGACTACTATTATAGCAAACAGAACGAAGAAATTTGAAGTCCATGAGTAATTTTGGTAATATATGTTCATTTCAGGGTAAATAGCTGAACCTTATAAATTCTTGGGGATGGTAGGTAAATGTAATTCATCATTTCCCTGTCAATTCATTCTTTATGGTTCGATGGTTGTGTCCTTACAAATGTGTCTATTTGCATGAAATACTAAGTCGATTAAATCTGCCAATTATTGTCAATTTATAACAATTGCGAATAGCCTTAATTTCTGAAAATGATCACAGAAGCAAATTTTATTTAGACTGTTACTTTGGTGACGAGTAAGGTTACATTTTATAGGCTGCACATCGGATTGATCAACATTTAAAATGGGATTAAGTTCAGTAATAACAAAAGCATTATGTTTAATTAGCAGTTGCTTAGTATCAAACTTATATTCTTACAATCTGTAAATTATAATATTAATTCTAGCTCTTTCATGCTCCTTTATCTACTATAGTATGAACTATATGTTTAACTGTGATGATTGAAACGATTGTTAATAGATTTATTTAGAACTCGTTCTCAATGTCTTCTTGTAATACGATTACAGGTTAAAGTGCCATTAATCATTATCTAATTCAGTATATTGATTGGAATTCCAAGAGGGACACTTTCTTGACTTTATTTAGGATCTGCATAGGTGGGTTAATTTACCTGAGATTTCAAAAAATCTCTATACTGCTTTTTCTGATAAGAAAAAGATAAAGATGCTTTTATTAGGGCAATGTAGGATTCTTACAGATTAAAACCACTCCTCGGAGATTGCTTATGAGACTAGTCCGAGATCATCATCAGTTTTTTTTTCTAATCTGAATTTCTATGCAATAGTTTCGGGTGTCCAAGTAATGCTATCCTATAAACGGCACTCAAAGATTATTGGGGCTAATTGAGTATCAATTAGTACATTTTAAAACCTTTGATTTTTGTTATCAGTAATAAAGAGGATTCTCATCTATTTTGCTGTAAATGTATAGAGCAAAAATACGCTATAATATTTTTCATTGCAAAAGTATGATTGAAAAGACAGCAAGAAAATCGAAGTTTGCTTATATTTAAAATGATATTCAATGCAAATCTTATTTAAATCAATCCTTCAGAGTTTGTCCTATTCAAAAAAAACCTTGAATGCAAATCTTGTTAAAATCAAGCAAAAATAAATAAATAAAAGCTTTCAGATTTTGCCTCCATTTATATTGCATCGATCGTTGAACATTACACGGTCGAGATATGATAAATGTTTTGGTTGCGTCCGAGCGGAATAAGTCGAAGCAAAAAGGCCAAAAAAAAACAGAAAACAAAATTATTTATCAAGTCTCTCCGGGCCGTTCATTAGAGCAACAGTGGAAAAAAATTGTGATTAAACGGGCAACTTTCTTATGGTGCTTTATTTGTCTGTCCCGTTTGAACCGGCCAGCACAACACGAAGGGAGAAGAGAGGATGGATGTATATATATAAAAAAAAAAACTATCGGAATCGAGTCGCTTTCATTAATGGGCCTCGCTTTAATATTTTATGGAGGCGAAGGCGAAGGCATTTATACGTGAGCCCTCAATAAATAGTCATTTATCTTGCGCCTCCGCTGTCAAAAACCCGAGACACGACATCCGTTCAAGTCGCATCGAGGGAATACGGGAGGAACTCATAAAACCGGCCCGGCGTTTACACGAAAAAGCCGATGGGAATCGATCAAAAACGCCCCATTTGTGTCAGCCTTTCGGATATATGTAGATGGGAGAGATTAAATTTATTCAATTGACGCCGCGTTTCCTTGTAAATTACGCCGTCGGAGTAAGTGAAGTGTGTCGCCTAGGGTTTCATGCGCGCTGAAAAAAAAATCGTAATCCCATTAAAGGTTTTAATCATCATCATGTCCAGACGAATGAGTTTAAGTTTATGTTTTCCTTTTAACATAATTTATTATTTCAGCCGTAAAATACTAAACATTTAATTATTGTTTCCCAGGCAAAAACAGACATGGACCGGTTTCAATGTATTTAAGGTCTCACCAGCTTAACGCAGTTGAAGACAGGGAAGTCGTTCCGGAGCAGTTGTTGATAGGAAGAGAATAATTAATTTTATCACATCTCTGTTATATAATACAATACAATATATTCAACTGTTGTGAAATATATAGTTTCAAAACTTTCGAAGCTGAAATAAAAACGTTGAGCCGTTGAGTATACGAGCGGATAGAGACGCGCAAAGCATGTGTGTCGGTTCAGAATAAGCCGCGTCTAGTTCACAAATCCTCGGGAGTATTCCATGCTTAGCCGACTAGATATTCTCTGTACCAATACACTGCGTCGCATCACGAGGGTCAGTAATCATACAATTTAATAAGTGCATGTAGATGTAATCGACAACCCAGTAAATAAACTCGCATCAATAATACTGCGCTATAATTGTAAGTATACTAATATCCGAACATCCGAACACCCAGTATAATAATTTTATTTTCATAATATTTTGTACAACTGCAAGGGAAAACTTAGTAAACAAATGAACAAAATTTCTCTTAGATTCAACGAATTTTATGAAAAAAACATTAATAATGTTTGATGCACCACGGTGGGCTATACACACACTAAGGCGCCTAGGTTCGCTTCTAATTAGGTGATTGATGACCTCCTGTGGTATCTCATTCTAAGCAATTATTAACGCATTTCGAAGTACTTCTAGAGTTTGAGGGGGAGGAGTCTTTAGACCATGATATCCCACACATGCTCAATTGGAGATAAATCCGGTGACCTCAGTGGCCAGGGCAATAAATTGATTTCAGCGTGCTTAAAGAAGTTTATTCACCCTTGGCAAGATCGATCCAGATCCAGAAGCAGTTAATTGTGGCTCTTGCCATGTATAGGCGAGCATTATCTTGCTGAAAAGTTGGATTTGACAATGTCTGAATGTAGGGTAGGGGATGAGGTTCCAGAATTTCTTCGATGTAACGCTGTACGGTCTTGTTGCCTCTAACAAAGATTAGAGGTGACCTAGAGCCATAAACAATGGCACCCCATTCCATAATCCCAAAAGTGTGATGAACGTGCCTTTTGGCAAAAAGCTGTGGATTTCTTCATTCGCGACATCGTCTTCTGACTCTGACCCGGCCATCATGCACCCCTAAACAGAATCTAGATTCATCACTAAAGACTATATCATTCCATTCCTGGTCCCACAATCAATCATTCTGTACACCACTCGAAACGATTTCATCGATACTCAGTGGTTAAAGGAAGCACCCAGTGCGACCGAAATGAAAAAGGTCAAAAGTGCGAATCCGGTGGAATCGGTCTTTCATGCTCTTCATACCACAGGTTTGCAATGGACCTAGTGGTGGAGAAAAGATCTCTTAAAGCCAATCTGTACGCGCTGTGGTTCTTCGACGTGGTCCTGTACCTCCAGCTCTTCGTGTTCGACCATCTTGATCCCATGCCCGACAATATGTTACTATAGTGTCTAAACTTATGTGCACCCTGTCCCTAATTTCTCAGAAAAAGGTCCACCCTCTCTAAGTCCAACTATCCGCCCTCTATAAAACTCTGAAAGTTGATGGAAATTTGCGCGACTTTTAACCCTTGATATTGTAAAAGTTAACAACAAAAGCTTAGAACCGCTTTCAGTAAAATTAAGATCATTACTACGGCAAACATGTTAAATTTTACCTTGTTCACCAATAAATAAACAAGTTGAACAAAAAACGAAAACTTTATCTGATACAGCTGAATTTTTAATTGAGTTTTCTTTTCACCAAGATAAACCTAAATATAAAATTTTATCAAAATAAAGTGATTTATACTGGGTGTTCGGATTTCTATATCACTAGTATAGTTACTGCATAAGTATTTGTACATAAATAAACAGTTAATATATATTTTAGGAAAAAAATTAAACACCTAAAATTTAAACACTAAATACACTTCGATGACGTCAGGAGAGATGTGCAAGAACATTACAATGTATATGAAACTGGTAGATTTAAAAAAAAAAAAACAGAAAATAAGTTTTCATCGGGCCACACATTGTCTAACCTATGCTACAGAAATCTCGAGCAGCCTTCAAAAGAAATATCAGAAAATTTTTAAAGATTCTAAACTTATAACTTATAAAAAATGAATTTTTTTTTTGGAAAATAGTTGGCGGGCGCATGCGATTGCAGCCAAACTACCAATAATAAAAGTGCATCATCCTTACTCTGGGTCTACAACCGGATTTTATCTTTGTTTGCTATTAAAATGCATGTTCGACTGAAGAGGGTGATTCTTTAAAAGAACAAGCTTATTTACAAACAAATACACAAATAACACGACGGAAAAATGATGTGGTTCTAATATTTTGGAATAAAACTCTGCCAAAATAAGGCAAGATAGGCTGAAAAAGACTATAAAACTTTATAGAAAATTTTAAGACAATTGTAAGTATGTACTTAGTGCACATGAATATATATATATATATATATATATATATATATATATATATATATATATAGATATACATAGATCATAGCTATAATTTCACACGTAAACAAACTCACGAAAATGAGTACTCTAATAACAAGGGTTATAATGGATATGAAACTAGTAGATTTAAAAAGGCAATTAGAGAACACGTTTTCAATTGATGGCGCATTATCTAAATCGAGCAAACTTAAAATTTGATAAAGCAGAATGGGAATATTAGAGTGACAGGGTTAAACCTTTAAACTCACAATAAATGTACACATAACATAGCGAAAAGACTATGTGGTTTTAAAATTTAAAAAAAACACGCTGAAAAAATCAAGAATCTAGAAACTATAGAATAGAGCAGGATATATAATAGACCATAGGACCTAAATTAGCAGAAATTGTAAATATTTAATTAAACATAACAGGTGCATGTCGTTTCTACGGAAAAAAAGTATAACCTCATTTTAGATAACCAGCGGATACTGATAAAAGGGAGGGCTACGAAGTGACAGTATGCAGGTCTCTGATTGGGCCCATTATACACCTCTAGTATATACAGATCCAGATCGGTCGGTTTTGGCCATGATATCCCCAGCAAGATCATCCTTAATATTGCTAGAGCAGGACAGTAGCACAAGATATGTTCCACCAACACCAATTCCTCGTTGCACTTTCTGCAGTTGGGATCTTCAGCGAGTTTTAATACATAGATGCGTTTCTTTAACTGGCATTGTTCAGTTTGGATACCAGTCAGTGTATTTTAGGTTTGATTTGGTTAGATTATCATACTATTGACAAACTTTAGCGTTGGGTGTTCGTATTGTGTTTCTGAAATGAGCAAAAGAGGTGATGTTCTTTCACCGTGCTTTGTATTCTCCTAGAGCCATATCTTTTAGTATGTTTGAGAGATTTCTTCTGGATAGGGGCACAGGCCTCTTGTCGGTTTTCATAGATGATTCCTATTTTGCTATCCTCCCTTTTGTTTCATCTCTTATTCGAACGTGCCTTGGCCCAGGATGGGGCAATTCTGTTATCTACATACGCCGTCTTCAGTACCATAATAGATTCATTTGCCAGTTTGGTTTACAGATAATTACTCCAATTCAGTTTAGGATCTAGAATAACCCCCATTATCTGTGAAGTCAGAGTGCTGAATATCTTGGGCAGCTTCAATCTGTCCAGTTTCTGTTTTGTTACAAATTTTTTGGACAATTTGAGTCTGTTGTATTATTGCATTCGTAAAATAAGACTACAGCATTTATATAGTACTATTTAATCATGCAAAAAACGTTTTGCAGGAATTATTCCAATGTAAAATAGACTGAGTTCACTTAGCTACTATCTGAAAATTAGGAACGATCAAATACATATTTTTATCATTCACAGCTAGAAAAATCTAATGGTTATGCAGAAAATTAAAGCAAATATCGCTCACTTAACATAACTTCTCTATTTTAGTATAACTAAGAATACCTTGAGAAGATTAGTATTCCAATGTAAAAGATAGAGAAATTCATGAGAAGTTGATACTTCCTTCCTGCCCTTACTTCAGCTAAATTAATAGATGAGTGGCTAGCGCACTTGAAATCGAAGCAAGCAAAAGAATAATTAAAATATGTCGTGTTTGTAAAATGGAGAACCAAGGTTGTATTAGAAGAATGCAGAAGCAAGGTCGTTTTTTGAAAAGTGGAGGACGAAATATGAGGTAGGCTTTGATAATTAAAAAGGAAGTAGAGTGCTGAAAATATAGTCAAGCCGGTAATAAACATCGTTGGAAGGAATGTTTCATTGATTGAAAATAGTGAAATAAAATTAAAAGTTAAAAAATGTAAATTATTTAATAGTAAAACATTTATTTATTATTAAGTCATAGACCAAGGTCGTTTTTGAAGAGTGGAGGACGAAATATGAGGTAGTCTTTGACAATCAAAAAGGAAGTAGAGTGCTGAAAATGTAGTCAAGTCGGTAATAAACATCGTTGGAAGGAAAATTTCATTGATTGAAAATAGTGAAATAAAACCAAAAGTTAAAAAATGTAAATTATGTAATAGTAAAACATTTATTTATTATTAAGTCATAAAGGTACCTTGCCATGGGGATGAGGGTTAACCCGTGGTGAATAATTTTTATGTAAATTCATCGTAAACTTCATTGAATTGAACAAAGGTGAAAAACTAGAGCAAACTGACCAGAGAATAAAGACCAACAATAGTAAAAATAATATACTTTATGCATTACTCCATTGTTGCTTTTTAATAAATGAAAATTCTTGCCAACTACTCCTAGACACCGGTGTTACTTTAAGGAAGTGACGGGAGTAACTGACAGACTGACTTACAGAAACCCACGGGGAACTGGTTTCTGTTTGTATCGTGTTCGCGTTCGTAAGACCACTACTGTCTGTCCTGTATTGCGACTGTCGCACCGCAGAGATGCACTGCCTGTCCAGCTTTGCATGTCCCTCTCTGCTTAGCTGTAATTGATGGGTTTCGTTACTAGCTTACGCGCTCAAAGGTCCATTTGCTGATCAGTCAAGTGCGACCTCAACCTCAACGTGGTGCCCCCGCGAAGTCTACTAGACTTAAAATGGTACCCAGGGGTGGGCGAATTTCTAGTCCGAGCAGTAGCCTGAATTTGCTGCTCCAGCCCACGTTAGGTGTTAGACTCTGGGGAGTAAGAGGTTTTAATGCAAGAGGATGGGGTAGTGCATCCACATGCATGGTGCCTGAGCTACCGGGCAAGGGAGAATTCCCCCGGAAACGCTACGACGCAATGCTCTTGACCAGATATCCTGGTATATAAGGCAGAATCTTGGTTCGTGACAGTCGACGAAAGGTACCCTATCATTTAGCTATTCTACCGCTCACCGCTTCGGTAACACCGGTTGGGTGGGCTTTACCACAGTTCGGCTGCGTTGTCCACCTAATGTAACAGAAGAAACTCTTCAGTTGCCTCAAATGGAAAGTTACTTAATAGGAGTAGTTAATTCCTCTTGATAGGGGGCGGACAAGACTATCCGCGTCGCGATCTAGCTCAGCTAGCTTACACTACCTGGCGTTTTACGAAAACCACAAAATACTCGAACAACAAAATTAAACTATGACAAAATATGCTATACTAGAAATACGGAGCATAATTGTTTATGAAATAAAGAAGATTTGACATATTAAATTATACACATTATATATCTATTATGTTGATACAGATTAAAGGTAAATATGAAAGATTCTGGCTGTTAAAGAGAATACTTGCTCCCTCAACATCATGGTTAGAAAGGGTTTGAGTCGAAGAGAATAATTTGTAATTGTTTCTTTTGCCCAAAATTGTATGCATGATTTTTTCAAATGAATAATTAATTTTCAAGAATTTTCATATTTCAAGAAATAATACCAAGGATAATTAAATAAATAACAAAATATAGGCCTATAGTCTTAATGGAATAAAAATGAAACAATATTTTAGGTGGTCGAACTTCCTGAACTAATAAATTCAGGTAACTTGAGTCTTCTGTGTCAGTGAATGGGTAAGATGTAGAATAAAGGGTTACCGCATTGAATTTGGTACTAGGAGGGGTGCAAAAATTATAATTAAGCATCCTAATGTGAAATGGACCTTAGTGATCATGGTCCATTTCACATTGACATACTTAATTATAATTATTGCTACCCCTCCTAATACCAAATTCAATGTCCTAACCCAGTCTTCTAAATCTTAGCAATTTACTGACATAGCAGACTTAAGCACATGAAAATGCGGTATGGTCTAATAGACATTGGAAAAATTGTCATTTGTTAATTAATAATACCTTAAAAAGATTAGCTGTGCTGACATTCATCGAGAGACCTAACGATGAACACAATAAGTTTTGATACTTCCTAGATTACCTAAATTAGTAGATATAGTCGATAGCTGACTGTGACTCATACATTTTCGTACTAAGAACCGTTTAGCAATTAAATCTATCTCGTCTATTATTATCCTATAAAAGACCGGGACAGAATGAAATGAAAGACGGAAAGTGTTCCTAATTCCTCCATTATAGAGCGATGAGTCACAGTCAATTTTCGGCAGCATGACTATACACTGGCTTCCATGCTTGGAGGGCGCCAAAATTGTGATTAAAACAAAAAATTGCAAAATGGGGGATTCTCGTAAAAATAATACTTATTTATTTCATATTTGCTTACAAGATCCTATTAAAATAAGGTAAACAAAATTAAGATAAATCCATTAAAAATACTAAAAGCTATCAGGAAGTCTTCGAAAAATAAACAGAAAGTAGAGTGCTGTAAATATAGAGGTTCCCTGAATTGACTAACTGACAGTCGAAAAACTGAAACTAGTTGACTAGTTGACCAAAGGAAGCGAACTACTTCTAGATGCCCGTGTTTCTTTAACTATTACTCTGCGCGGCGTTTCACTAAATCCGTAAAGGTTTCGACGAACAAAATGGAGAATCTGCTGCTATGTATAGAAATATCAAATCATTCAACACCAAATTTTGTAGCTGGTATTAAAGATGAATTAATTCTCATAATGGCCTTCATGAATACCAAAGTCAGGTAACAATACTGAACATTGAAAAATAAGTAAAATGACTATTCATAATAATTTGGACGAAATGTCGAAACTTGAAACCTATTATCGGTAAGGACGACGAGAAATAGCAAAAGGTAAAACTTTGAATTAAAAAATTCACTATGTTTTAACAACAAATAATTATTGTAAAAATATTATATAATATGTAGGCATAATTATATTAATCTAAACAACACAGCACGACTTGAGTTTCGACGTTTTATAGTCATTATCAAAAGGTAAAACTTGAATATACCAACAGTATCGTAACATTTTACTACCTATATTTTATGGCTTTGTTAATATTGAGAAAAATCGCAGAAAATAGTGGGATAAAAAGTTACTAGACAACTAAAAAAATATGATAATATATTTGACACTCGATTAAAATTATGAAGCAACGTCATTCATCACAAAAATAATACTAAAATTGCTTGATCAATTAGACAGACATTGAGAAATCTTCCATTTATAGGATCATAAAGGTACTATAGAATAAGTATTAACGATAATTTTGATGAAACATTAGTATAGGAGCACTGTAATCATGAAAAGATAGAGGAAACTAATAGAATCATGCATGGTAGGAAAAGTAAGGGCATTATAGAGTCAAACAGTAGTTGGTTGTTTTGGAAAAGACACTTGACTAAAAAATATAATTATCTACTACCCAAAATCGATTATATTTTGGACACATTGGCTGAATCTACTACTTTTTCCAAGCTTCAACTTAATAGTGAATATTAGCACCTGGAAGAAATTCCCGAAGACTTAGAATATTGTAGTAAAAAGATTAAATTAATTGTTCAGTCGTGAATTAGAAAAATAAGTGTTTACATCTTAGGGGTTTGTATGGTGGCGGTGTCTAGTATAGAATACTCTCACTTGCACCACTGAAATCGGCCAAAGTATTTTTTGCGCGAGAAAGCGAGACAGCGTGTTACTGAAGACGGTTGATAGAAAAAGGACCTATCGAAATTATAGTTACTTTTGTGTTAAGAAAACCACCTGCATTCAATACAATCAGAAGTTAGCGGCGAGGATGGAGGTTAATCAACAGTAATGATCAAGCTAAATTCTAAAGGCTAATAAAGTGGAATACCAGAAAGGATATACAAGATGGCGTAAAGGTAATATCATAGTTTGAATTGGCAGCCATTTTTGCAGATGGCGCCAAATGTCAGTGTACTTCGACATTTATGATGTAAATATATAGTGAATTAGTTGTTAACAAGCCATGGAGCTATACACGCCTCAAGATCCTGGATTTCTTGTTACTGCTTATTTGACAAATTTTAAATCTGTTGTTTCAACGCAGCGTGAATTTCGTCATCGTTTTCTTGTGTTTCTGGGGCACAGAGAATCTACATGTAATACAAGAAGATTGCATCCTCTCAAAGTGACTGTTTGGTGCGGCATTTGCAGTGATAAAGTGATTGGTACTTATTTTTTTTAAGACGCCGATGGCGCCTTCGTAACAATAAATGGCGAGCGTTACAGGCAGATGCTAAACGAGCTTTTTTCCCGCAAGTTGCTGCATTGGGTCTCGACCATTGTTGGTTTCAACAGAACGGAGCAACCGTTCACACAGCTTGGGTAATTATGGAGATTTTGAGACACCAATTTCTAGGTCGAGTGATCTCCCTTTTTGGAGATTTGAACTGGCCGTCCAGATCGCCAGATCTAACAGCACCCGACTTCTCCCTTTGGGGCTTTTTAAAATCTCGCGTTTACCACAACAAACCACGAACCTTGCAAAACTTGAAAGCTAACATTGGAGCCAGATGTTTTGCAAGCAACAATTCAAAACGCCGCAAAACGAGCGCAATTATGCATTAACTCGGTAGATGGGCATTTAAGCGATATCAGTTTTTCCAAGTAATGTAACCAATATTACACTTTCAAATACATTTTCGATGAAAACAGAGCTCTTTTTTCCATTTACAACAAAATGACAGCCAATAAAAACTATTACATTACTTTTGCGCCACCTTGTATTTAAGTTGAGGAAAATTCATATTTAGAACCGATTATGCTATTCCTATATGGCTTCTATAATTCAAGAATCTAGAGGTACAAGTCGTAAGATAACTGGCAAGGCTTTAACAGTTTGATATTGATACACCAAGCTGAGCTGATTCACAGGAACACAGTTGTTTTATATTAAAGGCCATGCCCAGAATAATGTACAATATAACAACGCATAACAACGCATAATAGTCAAATACGACGAACAACTGTTACTGGAATGTAAATGAGATCCAGAAGAATTGTGAAAGAAATTCATCTTTAAAATCCTAATAAAATTGGAGAAGACAAATTCTAAGCCTACATAAGTAGAAATTGCAAAATATTCGCCTGAAATAAAGCCACTGACAAGGCTCATTGGGACTGCTTATTTCAAAAGGCTGTTGAAATGCAAATTTAAAATAGTTCTAGGATGTCCGAAGTAGTGATGGAAGATATATACAATTTACTTTTTTTTGTTGTATGAGGAATAGATATATGCACCGCTACAATGGTGGCCTATTATAACGCATTGATGTTTCTAAACGATTTTCCAAATATCATTAATAGAATAAACACATCGCCACAGTAATGGATTACATCAGTAAATGGATATGCATTAAATTCATTACCAGACTAAAAACATCAACAATCGCAGCAGTATATGGATAAGATGTAGATATATTACTTTCGTTATTTACTTCAAACTGCGTTCAGGTATTTTTTGAATTAAATTGCTTCATAGAGATATGTAGGATCATTAATATTAATGATATGAGAACGGTTGCTATACACTCACAATCATAAAGTATGTGGAAAGAATAAATAAAATCACCAATCGTTAATTGTTGATCATCAAAAATACTGTGTCCGAAAATTTCAATTGTTTTTGCTTGCCTATCGATCAACAATAAATAAAACAACCGGATAGTTAGTTTATAGTTTGAGAAGGAGATTGAACAATGGCTAATTACGCCATTTGCTTCAAATTAAGCAAAATTATGAAAAAGGCTAAAAACCTTAGTTATCAAAATAAAGATATGATATTATTATTCACCTTTTAACGACATCGTTGCCACTCCCCAAAATTGCAAACGCTATAGGAAACCACTAACCGAGCATTATTCATATCAATTGCCTAATCCCTTAAGCTATAAGAGAAGTTAATGCAAGAATTCATGTCGTAGTACATGAGAATATTAGACTCGTTTCAAGTTTCTTCCAATGATTGTCTGGCACACTATAAAGTAGAAAATTTAAGTATGCCTGGAAGAATTACTGCAATTGAAAGATATTTGAAGAGTTAGTTGTATGTATCCAGAGCTCTGTTATAGAAAGTGCTGTTCAACTCTATATTGACATTTGCTCGTTAAACAGGTTTGGATTTATCAAGTAACGAAAAATACTCCTATCACAAGATTTCTAGAAATCAGAAAATTAGCTATTTAAATGCTGGAAGTTATTTAGAGAAGATTCTTGTAATCAGTTACAACCCAAGCATGAGAAAACAGTAGATTGCTAACATACTAAAATTAGTTACGATCTACCACAATACAATATGTACCTCTGAAAGAGTTATTTCGGGATGAAACGATCAAGGCGTTAATAAAAACGTGAAGCTGTTACATCTGCAGACAATGAGGATCACCTGAACACCTTATATCATTAAAAAAAATTCAAAAGAAGTGATGAAAATTGTTTCATAATTCCCTAACTCCTCCATAAGACATAAGAATAAGAAAAAATATTTCTGTGGCCTAACTATAAACAAGCAAATAACAAATGATGTACTGCATTCAAAACCTGTCTTGAGAGAAACATGCTCTGGAAAATAAAATGGCGTAATAGTTCGGTTCGTACTGGGTGACTATTTCAAGTTCCTTTCGTTTATTAGCCGGCATATTGTGGAGCAAAAGTTTAAGAATGTGGAAGAATTGCTATTGTTGAAGAGCAAGTTGGTATACTTGGAAAAAATAATAAACTTCTATAGCAAGAAATTAAGAAGTTAGTTAATTTTAGAGCTGTAAAATAATTAAGTCCATGCTGGAAGTTGTTCTGCCAGTACTAACGTAGTGATTTTGGTTTGATTAGTTACAATCCAACTAGAATTCATCTTTTCAGCGTAACAAAGTATGAGAGGGCCGCTGTACAGATGTTACCATTGACTGCTGAATGGAGTATCTCTAAGAAGGAATAGTGTATCTAAAAATTCTAAAATTCTGAACACAGGTAAAAAGAGCTCATTCATAAGACTACTTTAACTCTAATGAAATAGATTAGGTAAAGATAGTTTTGTAGATAAACTATAAACTATTTTTTGTAATATGAGACTAAATAGAAAATTCCAACCTTTAAATGTTTGTACAATTTTTAATGTCGATTTAATTGCTTACCCAGCTAATTGCCCTTAGGTATTCTATCATCCATATACTTTGATATTTATAAACCTTGCAATATCAACATATTTCATTTGCGTTAACTAATAGGGCGTATTATATCATATTATTGATCAAAGTTAATGTTTAACATTGTAACATAATAAATGTAAGCAAACATGTTGTAATTGATTAAAGGGCTGACCCGATATCGATACTGGCCGAATCGGCATACTCGCCTAATTAACGCCTAAGATGTCCTTTGATTAATTAACAGGAACGTTGTTTGCGTTAAACGCCAATCAGTCCGGGGAATTAATTAATAATCCCCAGTTGTATGCAAATGCGCGTAATTATAAAATGCTTCATAAAGTGTGCATAAATTAACTAATTGTAATTTCGTTAATTGTCCGTATTTTTTTTTGTTGTTGTGTGTTCCGTGAACACATTTGCATAACTAATGTCTTATTCTAATCTCCTCTGTCTGTGAGTACTGTTAAGTGGGGTGTCATGGTTAATTAAATCCCTGGCTCGCCGCGGAATGATGGATTGCTGTCACGGACGTCGGAATTTCTGAAAATTTATTAAAATTAGTTTCATAACTACAGGTGAGAAAAAAGAGGAATGGAAAATTTAGAGAATTTGACATCATATTTTTTTTAAATCAAAGTAATTTTGAACATAAATAATATATTCATTTCCTTCTTTTATGCATTCTGATATTTACTGAAATTTCATTAACAGCAGATTTGGAAAAGTTAAACCTTTTCTTTATCTTGTTAGTAATATAAGCTTAAAATTGATCGAATCCTGTTCAGTAATCAATTTGAGTAATAATGATGGCCTTAAGGATTTCTTTCAACACAAACATGGATAACTACGTCGTGGATAATTTCAAATACATCTTTTTTTCAATTTGGTGATATAAGAATTATATATAATCCTAAAGAGATTTTCCTATTGGGGAAAGTGAAAAGATCATTCAAAATTTTAAAATAATCTTCGAACGTTCTTTTTATAATGTTTTTGCAGTCATTACTGTAGATTGAATTTGCTTATTGGAAGCGTCATTAGCAACCACTCACCTCTTGTTTTTATTTTTTGAAACCTTCTTATATTCAAAGTTTAATCAAATAGCCATTGAGTTGTTTCTATCAATTCGGAAGGTTAATTAATTTTGGTCACTAATCATTTTTCCTCTTTCAAATTGGAACAAAGGATTCAACAGACTTCCCTGTGGAGACTTTAGTTATCTCTCCAAAATAAGTGATATATCAAAATAATATTGTCCGGTGGTGTCGTCGCAATTGCGAGTGATGTTACTATGAAATAGAAGCCAAAGATAGGCCAAGAGAATGTTAGGATATTGAGATTAGTTTAGCAAATCAAGGCCAAAATTCAATTTCAAAAAAAGTTCTTCCGCCTAGGAATATAAAATTCTTCAAAAATCTTATAATCACAAATTAGGCTATTAAATAAGTTATTATTAAGAATAGAAAATATGTACATTAAAAATTAAATTTATAATATTAAGACAATTTAATAATCATCTTGTCACTTGAATTTAAAGTTCGTTAAATAGAAAAGCTCGGTATTTCACGGTTCGAGGTAACGAATTACAGAATAAAATCACTTTCCGTGATCGCGTTTTCGGCCGCAATTTAACGAGACCCTCTTGCATAAAATTGCGGCCCGAAAATAAAGACAGAAAAAAAACGACCCAGACGACAATGGCCCCGTAATGAAGAAGAGAGAACCGCAGACCATGAAATGAATACACCCTCAATTCCATATTATTGTTATTATATGTACTCGCCCGAAAATTTGCATTTAAGCGAATTAACAAGAACCGATTTTCTCCCGAGGAAGAAACCGGAAACGACTTGCATATTGCGCGGAGTGCATTCGTTGCGCCCGTTCGCCGTTTTAATTATTCATAATTGCACACGTCGATTCGAATGTTTGGCAAGGGGGTTGGAGGGATGGGCGGCGGGCCGTGAGCATTTGCATATCTTTACGGTGCGAGGGGTGGTTAAATGAAAACTAAACACGAGACGGGCAATAATTAGAATGTAACGAGGGCGTAAAAAGATTTTTATGGGGTATCATGTTGCCGGTGGATCAGAAGCTGAAACTAATTGCCTCGTAAAGTTTATGGGGGTTTTCATAAAAATACTGATGAAACTATTTTCTGCATTGCATTAAGTGCGGCCGTTAATTTTAAACGATGTTTTGCGAACGTTGCTTAATAATGGAATATGATGGGAAATCGATTGCATTTATTCACAATTGTAATTTATTGTACAATATTAAAATGATATAGGTCACGAGTACGCTAGAGTAATGCAAAATGTGTTAGCATAGATCAAGAGTACGCTATAACAAAGGATAGTATATTGAAATAGGTCAAGAGTACGTTAAGACAATTAAGAAATCAATATTTTCATTAATATATGTAGTATAAAATTGACCTACAGTTTCTGTAGCCTAATATTGCATGAAAAAAGTACTCAAAGAAATTTTTATTTTATCTATTATAATAGACTTAAATCACTCCTTAAAAACAGAATACTGTCCTTTATTTTGTTATCATCATACCATCATTACCTCAAACATCCAAAAAAACACACCTTGAAGGAAAGTCATCAGCCATCTTATTGCTGAATATTCAAAAAGCTTTCGACTCTGTGTGACAGGAAGGTTTGTTGTACAAATATTATCTCCTTAAAATTCCTACCTATATTATTTTCATCATCAAGCAATTTCTTTCAAACAGATACTTTAAATTCAAAACCAATAACTTTAACTCCCCTCCTTTTACTTCAGTAGAAGGTCTTCCTCAAGGATCCCACTACTTTACAACATTTTTTGCTTCAACATTTACAATGATAATCCTCTTTACTATAATCCCTCTAAATATATCCTACAATTTGCAGATGACACAGCTCTAATTTCCCGTGTATACACCGTATAACTTTACAATCTCTTTAGCAGCTTATTGACTCTCTGCAACCGCAACAATCATTCTGCACACAATATTTACATCTCCTAAACAAATATTTCTCCATATACCTCCATAAAATAGCTTCTCCATGGGTCAAACAAAGCAAAAATCAGAACTAGGGCTAAAGTATTGAAAAATTTAACATAACATATTGTTCAAAACTGCCGTGAAAATCTACAAAATTATTTTCCACTATCTACTTGATTATGATAATGTCCTTTTCTCCAACTCATACAATCAAATTATCTACAATATCCAAGTTAGCGAAAGACCTTCCCCAAGAACTTTAATTAATATCCGCCACCCCTTTAATCCTTTACATAATCCTTCAAACCTATATGGCTTATCCTATGTTATTCCTATTAATAAACATCTTCTATACCTAAGTTAAAAGTTTTTCAAAAATTCCTTTAACAGACACATCTTTTCCTCTACTTCTAACGCAGAAATTTTAACCTGATCTCAAAATACAAAATCCGTTCATTAACAATATTCGAATTCATCGCTATAATCATAATGATCAGAGATATACTGACAAGACACGTCAAGACTAATAAATCCGGGCTAAAAGACCGCTGGTCGATAGCTATTTAACAGACTAACAGACTAACTAACATTTATATTATGAAATAAACGTAAATCGAATGGGGAGACGCACCTTACGATTCGTTATGTCAACGGTTCGCCCGCAATAATATCGACTAATGTAAAAAAAACTAAATGATATAAATATATATTTTCATAACGTCGGCGGCTTTTCTAATAATTTAATTGAATTTGCGTCACGAGTTTCCACTTCAGACTATGATATAATAATTATAATTGAAACATGGTTATCGGACAAAATAGCTGATGGCGAAATATATTCAGGGCCGATAGAACTCCCCTAACAAGCACAAAATCAAGAGGAGGTTGTGTATTAGTGTTAGTGAAAAAACAGTTTAAATGTGCTCGTATTCCCGTTTCTGTCAAATCGGTTGATCACTTGTTTATTAAAGTAAATTTAAATGATAAAAATTATGTGGTAGGCGCTGTATATATTCCCCCGAAGTCACCCATTGATCTGTATGAATTACACGGCCAGGCAGTTGAGGAAGTTGCGGAAAATAATCGAGTTGATGAATTTTTGTTGTGTGGCGATTATAATTTGCCATCAGATAAATGGAATAACGATGGTTTTGGCGTGTGCGTTAATGCCTCAACCTCAGTGCGTGCTCGTGCTCTTATTGATAGCTTTAGCTTTTTAAACCTTAGCCCAATTAATGCCATTCCTAACGAAAATAATACATTTCTCGACTTAGTTTTCGGTAATAATTTAAATATTGCACCTACAATGGCAACTGATTTGCGATAATCAAAAACATCATATTGCTTACAATATTGTCCTCAAATGTAATTGTGTGAATGATTTTGCGTACTGTGATATATATTATTAGATTACTTTGAAATAAACAATTTAATTGCTAGTACGGTGTGGGTTGACTATTTTAAATAATATTTAGATGTAAGTAATGCTGTGGATGCTTTTTATTCAGTACTGTATGCTGCAAGGGATTCTTATGTACCGAAAAAGAGGGTGCACTATGGAAGCAAATATCCAAAATGTTTCAAATACGAGTTAATAAATTTGATTAAAGACAAAAAATGGCCCACATCGCATTTAAAAAATCCAATCGAGTTGAAGACTATCTAATTTTTAAAGAGTTACGCCAAAAGTGCAATTCCCTAAGTAAATCGTTATACTCTAATTATATCCATATGACTGAGAGTAATATTCGTTGTAATAGCAATAACTTTTGGAAATTTGTCCAAGAACGGAAAAATATAAAGAGCACTCCTTCAAGGATGTTTTTAAATGATCTAAAAAGTATCAATTTACAAGAATCTGCGGATCTGTTTGCTTTACATTTTTCAAGCGTTTGTAATGAAAACCTAACAGCCAGCGGCAATCGTTATAATCTAGAGCAGTATGTTGACCCTTCATTTAATTTTAGCATTGATTTTATGCGCGTTTTCAATGAATTAACTAGTTTGAATAAAACATTATCTTGTGGCCCGGATAACATTCCAAATCTATTTCTTAAAGAATGTGCATATACAATTTGCCATCCTCTTACTATCCTCTTTAATCTTTCTTTATCGCAACAACGTGTACCATCCGTTTGGAAGGAAAGTTTTATTACTTCGATTTTTAAATGTGGTGATCGCTAATGTTAGTAATTACCGCGGAGTATGCATACAATCTGCGATTCCAAAAATTCTTGATCGTATTGTGAGTGAGCAGTTGGGATGGTCATTGAAACGTGTAATCGTTGACGAACAACATGGGTTTTCTTCGGGTAAATATACAACTACAAATTTGATTATCTATCAGGATTACCTTTTCACAGCTTTGGAGGGTCGGTATCAGGTGGATGCCATTTATACGGACTTCTCTAAAGCCTTCAATAGAGTGAGTCATGATATCCTGATACAAAAATTATACTATATCGATTTTTCGGAGAATGTTGTTAAATGAGTAGAAAGCTTTCTTTCTGATAGATATCAAATGGTAAAACTAGGTAATTGCATTTCAGCTAAAATCAAAGCTACCTCTGGGGTGCCCAAGGCTCCCATGTTGACCCAATTTTATTTAATTTGTTTATTAATGACCTACCAAAAGGCTTAAAGTTCTGCAAATACCTGCTCTATGCAGACGACTAAAAATTATTTCACTCTGTGCGATATATCTCCGATGTCACTAATATTCAAGAGGATCTAAATTATTTACATAAGTGGTGTTTCAATAATACATTATCTTTAAATATATCTAAATGTAAATGTATTACATTTAGTAGGAACAGAAATCCAATCCACAATGATTACAGTATTGATAGCATATTTTTGGAACGGGTATCGGATATAAACAATAAAGATTACAAGATGTTGGGTTTCATTTCTCGAATTGGTTCTGACTTTAAAATCGATACCTTAAGATTTCTATATTGCACCTTAGTTCGGCCGCTTTTAGAATACGCGGCAACAATATGGTATCTTCATCAATACTATCTAATTAATGCATTGGAGATGGTGCAAAAGAAGTTCTTGCGTCGTATGGCATACAGGATGAATATATTAAATCCACAGTTAAATTATAATTTACTTAGGGTTAATTTAAATATATCAACATTACTTTTTCGCAGAAATTACTTTGATATGTGTTTTTTATATAAGGTAGTAAACGGATATATCAGCTGTCCCGCGTTGTTAGGAAGTCTTGACTTTTGGCATTAAAAATCAGGACCCTCCACAAGACACCAAATCTTATTTAGGGAGAAATTGCATCGCTCACACCGCCATTTGTTAATTGCCCTCAATTAACTTTGACTTGTTTGCAAATAATTATTCATGCTTTCGTAGGGCAGTGGTGGTTATTAATCTAGATTCAACATTTATTTAGTTTTTCTGGGTTCGGTATTCTATTTTTTTCAAGGTTAATCTTTTTATGGGTAGAAATAATGGGTGTTATTTTGGTATTTAAGTGTTTTTTCATATTGTTTTATTTATGAATTTCAGTATTTAAGTTTTCAGTTCTTTATATTATATTGTATTAATTTATATTTGTAAAGAGATTTTCGTTAATAAATAAATAAATATGTATATACTATATTTATTTTCCTTGTATTTTTGTTTGTTAATAAAGATGTTGAATATAACAAGGCTTAAATTGCACAAAAAATGTAGAAGAAATTTGATTTGGTAGGCTGTTATAAATTTTAAATTATATGTGAAAAATATTCTAAAAATTGTTGATCTCTCCAGTTAAAATAGAATGAAATTACATTAAGAAATTAAATATTTGGCTCTTGCTATAACCTAAAATTTGAGAAAGTACTAAGAACTTGAATTTTGTAATTATTTTTAGTCAAAAATTTTAAAAATTACTCTAAGAATTTTAATTTTGATGTTAAACTGGATAAAATTGCCTAACGTAGTTACTCTACAAAGTTTTACTTTTCTTCCTGGCCAAAATTTACTTGATAAAATTCAATATTTAGTAAAACCTGTTTTTTATTATTTCAGTAGATTAACCTTCTTAGAAAATACTTTGTACAGTCCAGGATTTTTTGAAAGGAAATTTTAAGAAAATATTAATTTTCCATTTTTGTAGCTTAAAACTTCTTAATTTTTCTGCTTTGATTGTATTAGCTGTTAATTGTTGAAAGTTCATTTTAAATGCACTGTTAGGTTTCGCAACTTAAACAAAAGTTTTCAAAGAGTATTGTTGCTTTTATTTATCGCTATAATTGTTTCGGCACAATATGACCGCCTCAGGCGACGGAGAAAATTCTTGAAAGTTTGTGTTTAAGTTACAAAACCTAACAGTCTAAAGAAAAAAAATTGAATGTAATTTTTTTTCTTTAGACATTTAATTTTGTTGCTATTTTTGTAGCTTAAATTGATTTAGAAAAATGCTCCAAGAAATTTGATTTGTTTAGCTGTTACTATACTCTAAAATTTCTTAAGAAAATGATGGAAGGAAATATATTTTCTTTTTCTGCAAAATAATGATAATAAAAATGAGAATTTCATTGCTTGTTGTTTCTGTAGCTTAAAATGTCTTCTGAATAATTTAATTTCTTGTGGTGCTGCGGCCTCAAATTTTCTTAATGAACTCATTAAATGCATGAGAAGATTGGTTAAAGAAATTTTATTATTTCCTGTCAAAATATTATAGACTGAAAATGCACAAATAAAGTCCACTACCATTTATTGCTATTGTTTTAATATATGAGTTTTTCTATAGCTCTCGCCCATTTCTTTTTTAAATCCTCTAATTATTTTTGCTATTACTGTAGCCAAAAATTAAACGAGAAAAATATATTAAGAAAAAAATTGTAATTTGTAAGATATATACAGAAATGGTTTGCTTAATAGAGTCTAAATTTTAGACTATAGTGACTATACTGTTAAATAGAAAAAAATACTCTTTAGACTGTGATTGCATTAAAAATACTCTAAGAAACTTAATTTTTACTGTTTAAATAGACTTAAATTATATAAACATATTACTATGATTATTTTGATTTTTCTGGCTATGAAAAGTCTTAGTATACTTTTTTTAATTTGACTTATTTCTGTTGCTGTGGTCTAAAATTTAAGTTAATAATTTTTAACTGTGGCCCAAAATATTCTTTATTATCCAAACATTTTTGTTGAAGCTATTTTAAAAATTTTGAATGATAATAATTTTTTCTTGCTATAGCCTAAAATTTGATGAGAAAGTTACTCTTAGAAACTATTGTTTGATTTTGCTGAAGCCTATAATTACTTACCAAAAATACCTTAACAAATATTCCATTCATTTTGATGTCGTTAAATTCTGAAATTTTATGAGAAAATTAGTCTTAGAATTTTTTCTAGTTGTAAAACCTAAAATTGCATTAAAAAAATACTACAAAAATTATATTTTTTCTCTTGTTAGTGTTACCTAAAATTACCTACCATTACCCCATTTTTTATTTTGTTCAATACAATTGATTTTTCGTTTTGGGATTTTTACGACTGACAATGCCTAAAAAATCGCCAAGATATTAATTATTTGCTGTATTATAATTTTCAAATTTTCAGGGTGATTTAAGCCTGAAAATTTGAAATTCTTTTGCTGTAGTCTAGAAATCCATAAGAAAATTACTCTAAAAAAGTATTTTTTCGTCGTTGCTGTAACCTGTAGAAAAAATTGAGTATCAAGATAATTAAAATATATTGAGTATCCGATGCGAATTACTTGCAGAGTCTATAAAGAAGTCAAAGCAAGTGACTGTTTTGACGTGCCTTAAAACTCTTGTTGCAGCCGGGTGCGGGGCAAATTTTTTTATCTTTTGAAGGCTAATAAGATTTGATGACGTTAGTTTTAACTTTGTAACGCCGAGAACTTTGAAATATCTAACTCATGATTAAAATATTACCCAAAAGTGTGTAATCAATGTGGATTGACGTTTGCAGACGGTAGTCACTTTACATTTTTTAACTTAAATTCCAGCTTATTTTTGTTACATCATTGTCCAAAAGATAGTAAGTCAGAACAGAGTAATTTTCTGCAAATAGTTAACACTGTGTTTGAACAGATTATAATATTATTAATAACAATAGTAAATAGTGGGGGGTCCTGGGTTAGATCTTTCGGGAACGTCAGATGTTGAGTCCTGTCATTTAAATAAAATTTTATCTAGTCCAATAAGGTATTATCAATTCCAAAATAACATTTATCATGCAAAATCTTATGATTAACAGTAACAAGAGCATCTATGTATGATTCTTAAACTAAAATAAGTCGAAGTTGATTTTCCTGTTCCAAAGCAGTGTTGATGCATAGAGATTGACAATTGACAAACTGCTGTTAAGTGAGAAGTAAGCAACTTTTCAATTATCTTAGGTACCACAAATAGTGAAGATACGGGAATATAATTACCAGTTTATATAATATCTACAAGAGCCCCCACCTCTCTATTGGTACAACGTTTGTTATTTTGGTACTTCTTCCTTCGTTCTGTTTGTTACAAATGCATAAACTTCGTTACATATCTTCAATGGTTGATAAATAATCTCTTATTGGAAAGCGATTACAGCCAAAACCCTCTCCTATCTCTATGTTGGTACGACTTTTATCGTTTCGGTACTTCTCTCTTCGTTGTGTTGGTCTTAAATGCATGAACTTTGTTACCATTCTTTAATAGTTAATAAATAATCGCTTGTTGGAAAGCGATTACAGCCCTCTTCCCTTCTCTCTCTTGGTACATCTTTTATGGTTTTGATACTTCTCTCTTCATTCTGTTGGTCACAAATGCACAAAGTTCGTTACCTTTCTTCAATTGTTTATAAATAATCATAATTTGTTCAAAAGCGATAACAGCCAAAACCATTTCCCACTTCTCACATGGTACATCTTTTATCGTTCTGGTACTTCTTCCTTCGTTCTGTAGTTTTAAAGGCATAAACTTCGTTACCTTTCTTTGGTGGTTTATAAATAATCGCTAGTTGCAAATTCATCTCCTACCTCTATGTTGGTCCAACTTTTGCCATTTTACATTTTACAAATGCACAAACTCAGGTACTTTTCTTCAATGGTTGATAAATAATCGCTTATTTTAAAGCGATTACAACCAAATCCATCCCCCACCTCTCTGTTGGTATATGTTTTGTCGTTTTGGTACTTCTCTCTTCATTCGGTTGGTTACAAATGCACAAACTTCGTTACCATTCTTCAATGGTTGATAAATAATCGCTTGTTGTAAAGTGTTTAGAGTCATCCAAGATATCCGACATTTTCAAAACAGGAGAATTGAACTCATTAATACTAGTGTTTAACATCAAATTATAATTTTCTTTATCGGTTGGAGGTCGGTAACACTAACAAAAATTGTGCAAATTGGTCAACTATTCCCTCTTTACTAGTAATAATTGATTCTTCATCTACAAAAGTCGTAGAAACTTGATTTAAATTATGTTTACAATTAACGTAAACCAAAAAGGATTTTGGAATATTTTTATTGAGTCATTTGAGGAATGAGATACGTTCGTTCGTTTGTATGCAAAACGGTTAAATAGACATTCAGTTTAGTAAAATAGTCGATTTATTCAAGAGGTTATGGACCCAGGGCACGTGTGAAGTGGGCGAACCTGACTATTTGTGGCCGGTCGCAGTCTGTGAGTTGGATTTTGGATTGCCACGCACCTAACCTCAAATCGGCGGTGGAAGCTTGTTCGTTCCGATGCAAATCGCGCGTGTGGCGCTGAAGCAACATCATAACGGCTGAATGGTTAAACATGAACAGCCTTTACAAATTTGTTGGATGCCAACCAATGGTTTCAAATAATCTATGCGCTCTGGATAAAAGGACTCAACGAGGTCATTAATGGGGTGGAGTAGAAACCAGCAGCTGAAAGGTATCCTCAGAGAGCTTGGATGAAGATCGACGACAATGTTCATTCTGCCTTGGACTACTCGCAGATCACCTTGATTGAGAATTTGTGAGTCATCTCATCAAATCAATGGAAATCTTGATTCCATCTATCTGCAACGGTCTGAGTCGAGCAAAATGATCGCACACAAACGTTTTCACCAGTATATTATAAAAGATAATGACAGCATTGTCTAATACATTGCGAATGTGGAAAATCTACCTAAGAAATTGTAGGATATTGGTGAGGCTATCAGTGGGGCGGTTATAAGGACAAAGATTATTAGTACATTGCCGCCGAAGTTCAGAATTTTCGACAGGCGTGGCTGTTAGTCAGTGAAGACAGGCAAACGCTGATACATTTGACGTCTCGGTTAAACCTGACACTGACTGAGCAATTTGAAACGGCATTCGCAGTCTCATCGGGCAGAAATTCATCGTGAAATCGCACGGTTTTCGTCCGAGCCGTCATCGAGGGAATCGAACAAGCCGAAGCCGGACCACCAGAAACAACAGGAGGGGAGGCCCAATATTATGTGCTACAAATGCAGGAAGAGATGCCTCATCGCGCGTTCTGCAGAAGCAAGCCGAAGCAGAAGTCATCAAATCAAGATAAGGAGTTTTCTTAATTTATCGCCGAATGTCTCGAGAGACTACTGTCGTTATTGGGAATAACATGTCAATACTTGTTATTGGAAAAGGAGATATCGCGATCGATAAATTGGCATAAATAAAATTGTCATCCGTCGTTCCAGATTTGAAGAGAAACCTGTTTTCTGAAGCCGTCGTAATCAAGAAGAGTTGGTTAATCGATAAGAAGGGGAAAAGGCCAAGATCCTAGATGATCCAAAACTTATTGTGCAATTCTTGATGACAATAGTGTTCAATGTTTTTTTTAAAATGTTTATTAGCTTTATTCAATGTGCTAAGAAAAATAGTCTAAATTTTATATACATACAAAACTTCAAATGAATTTTAACTGCACATGAAATGGACTGAGTTCACCTATGATGATCTTCCATTCTCGCCCAGAGTCTTCTGCATTTATCGATGACAAACAATATGCTGATATTATTTGGTTTTGCCATATATTTCGACATTTCCGTTCAGTTCAGATAATGATTAATGCCTATCGAATGCTGTTTAGTATGGCTGTATCTCACTTAGCCTACCAAATTACAGAAAATAGCCTGAAAGCCTGGCATGACAGACTTGGTCATGTGCATTATACTCGGATTTGAGCGATGACCAAGAGCGGAATGATAACTGGCCTGAGTGAACAGGATGAGATACTTTGTGAATCTTGCTTGCAACATCGTTTTGATCATCTATACAGGGAAGCCTGCAATTAGGAAGTTGAGGAACGAGTATTTTCTGACGTGTGCAACCCGAGCGATTGAATCATCTGTTCAAGGACAGTGCAACACTGTCAGCACCATGAAGCACAAATCTGATGCCCTGGCTCGCCTGAAGGAATATGTGCAGATGGTTTAGAAGAAGCATGGTTGAAATTCGGTTTTACACCGTGACATTGGTCGCGAGTAAATCAATGAAGATTTGCAAAGCTACTTGAAGAAGGAAGGTATCATCCTAGAGAACACTGCACCGGTCGCATAGAGAGGAAAATGTGCGCAGTCATGGAGAATGCCAGATCCATGATGCACGCTATGGATACACCAAAGTAACTCTGGATCAAAGCGGTAAACACGACTGTATACGTTCTTAACTGGACTCCGACGAGCGATAAGGGTACGACGCCGTACGAGATCTTCACGGGGAGGAAACCGAAATTGTCACACCTGAAGAAGTTCGGCTGCATCGCATTCATGCACATCCCCGAAAGTCAAAGGACTGTTTGATCCAATGAATAAGAAGAAGGTTTCGAGGAACGTGATTTTCGACGAATACACTACGATCGATACTGAGAAAATGACGGTCCAGATTAGCATCGCACCAGTTTAGACTGCAGATGACTATACTGAAGAGTACCCTGGAGATCCAGACCAAGCCGCCGACCGAGATGCAGAGCTCAACCGGGTCCAGCGACTGGTAGTGAAGATTCCTGCAGCAAATTTGGGCCAGCCCCAAGGGAACCTGGATGGAGAAGAGAGAGGCGGCGCAAGCCTGAGAACTGAAGAAGTGAAGAGAACTGGCAATATGAAAGCCAACAAGAATCCAATGAGATGAGATCTTTTAGCCTACTACATGGTTGAAAAATATTGAATAAATCCTGTGGCATCCTGTTTTTATGGATTTTTTTTAAATGGTTAGGATGGTCTTGAGTTAACGTTTTGCACTGATCAGGAATTATACTAAGCTTGGAGCATTCAGAAATTACTTACTTATACGATTTATGTATTATTTCAAGTACTACATTTTTTTTGTGTATTAAACCATTTAAGGAAACTCGAAACTTTCTTTCGGGTTGGACTTATTTTCGGTACATCCAAAAAATAATAAAAAATTGTTTTATTTGGTTATTAATATGATGTACTTTCATTTGTCCCACAATGATTTCTTTTCGCATGCCATTCGCAAACTTTGTAAATGTAAGTTATACTTTTATTGGACATACAGTTGTGTATGTTTGGTTGCCTATAAGAGAATGGAATGAAGGTAAAATTCAAATTAGTTGTTGTATTAACAATAGCTGTTGGCTGAGTAGTGTCTCTATTCTAAACGGAAAACTAAACTTTTATAACTCCATAGTAACATGATGAGACCCGAACAGGTGAAACTATTCTGTAGTTTTTAATTGACAGGAAAGCGAATATTAAATAATCATTATTATTCCTCCGCCTTCAAATGGAGTGCGTTGATGAGACCTGAACAGGTTGAAACCGTTCTGTAGTTGTTTGTTGACAGGAAAGCAAACATTTATTTATTATTATTATCAAATTATAGTTTCCATGTCAATAATCGTAGTTGAAGACATGAAACGAAATGTTACAATACTGTGAAACTCCACATCTTCATCATCTGAGGATAATGTTGTCATTAAGGTCATATCTATTGCCTGAAGTTGCACTGATTTCCATAATAAAGAGAATATACCACAATTAGGAAACTAACAACAATAACAATTAAAACTAATAATAATAACATTTAATGTTTCCATATTGTTACTGTAAATTGTCACTATTTATAGTGTCCTAGTTGTCTGTGGTATATCCATTTAAAATAATTATCTATACATTACTAATATAGTTTAGTAAAAGGTAGCCTTTATTAATTAATAGAGAACTATAAATCATTTTCTATTAAAAAATAGAAAAATAATAGGAGATTATAATAAAAGAAATAAAATAAACGCACAATTAAGAAATAAATCGGATTATACGTGCGAGATGAAATCATGAAGTTATTTCCGGTGTAGGGAGTTCCGCCCTATAGTAACTAAGTTTATCCAACTTATAACGATATTTACTTTGCGAACGAAACTCGATAATGATACACATCCAGTGTTAGTAGTGTTGGTTCTGGACAAACACAACAAGTTCTAAAGTGTCGATCTGTGCGCGACCCCTTCAACTCTTCGACGTCTGGGGGGCACCCACGCGCCACGTGGAGCAGGAGGGTTGTTGCCATGGCGAGGCGAGGCGAAAAAAGGAAAACGTTGCAGTCATCCCGCGATCATTACTTTGAAAATTGCGATGAAATATGGCCCGGTGCCGTTAAGAATGGAAAAAATTGTCCAGCCGTGCGTGTAAATAAGTTGCAATATCTGATATGCCGGGGTGCGGGGGATGGAAAGGGAATTTTCGTTACGCGTGAATTGAAATTTTATATAGTGTGTCAGGCATGATGAACACTGTGAAATGATTTTTTTCTATAAAGATTCGATCATTACAATTGTAATTCGTGTTATGATTTACAATAATTAAAATAAAATTATTATTTTTATTATTTAAAATTATTTAAGGCTGTTTATAATATTTCACTCAACGATTAGGAAAATATTATTTCTCTTTGGATTAAGTAATCTAACTTTATTTGCTTTAAAATCACAATTTTGTATATAAATGTACGCAGACGTACGCACTTTTTACTTAGCACATTATTATCTCTCTGATTATAGTTTCTTAATCCTTTACACATATGCGTTTTTTCTTTTTATATGTTTGGTTCTTCATACTTTATTATTCATGCAATATTTCCCCTTGATTTTAAATATTTTCTTGCCCAAGATATCCAGACGGCCATGCAATGACCTATAATAACGTAAGCTTTCACAAATCCTAGGTTTTTCCTATGAGCAAATTTTAGTTACAAAAAAACGTATTTCAAGTAATAATGTTTCTGCCATGATTAAACATTATCGTGAATAAATTGTTTCGAGTCGAATCAAATTGGGAGGCCCGATCGAGGCGGTCCCGGCGGCAGTCGTTAAGATTTATTTCACGGCATCGGAATAAATCCGGCATTCATCAATGCCACCCCGTGTATATGCGTTGTCCCTTATTTTTTTGCTGCTGTATCTCGTTCCACATTGACAGGCCCCGGGCGCGAAATATGAAGTATGTCCCTGCGGGACCACGGGGAGGAAGCCCTTTGAACGGGGAAGGACTGGAGAGGTGATGGGAAACGGCCGACGTTCGGCATATCAATGTTTAAACGTGCAGTCCTGATCCGGATTTGATGCAATAACGGGATTTCCCGCAGGACGTGACAGCCACCTTACCATATTAGAAAACTCCATGGAATCGATATTAGAATATTATATTCCTATATGATACACAAAATGATATCTTTTGATGTCGAGGCGGTCAGGGGTGGAAAATCGGCTGGGATTACCCTACTTTCACGAAAGTTGTCCTAAACCTTTAGAAATAAATAATAACCATCAAAAAATAAATCTTTTTATTTATTAAGATTTAATCTATTATTATTTTTTAATACCTCGTAACAAATACTTACCTTATTTAGTTACCTCAAAGAATCAGCTACCATACATTTTGGCTTAACAATACCCTTAAACTAGCTTCACAGTATGCGAAAGCGAAACCCAGGTAAATTAGATAAAATTATTTAATTAAAATCATGAGATTTGTTTAAATATGTATTATAGCAAATAATCAGTAATTTTAAAACCTCGAGAAACATTCACCGTGAATACAACTTTTGTAACATAATCACAAATCATATCATATATAAACATGATTTAATCACTGTCCCTTTTTATGCTTCCTCTTTTTCCTTGTTACTGAAGGCAATTTTAGCAAATGAATACCTGCTAAGAGCTCAAAAGGAATTAATTAAATCGCAGCCGAGTATATGTTGATATTGTGTTATGAGAAAGAATTTAATAAAGAGCGGATACCGAATTATTTGTCCTCCTCGCTTCCCTCTCCGCGTCCACCCTCGCATGTAAAAAGTAATATTGAACTAAATTAAATTCGTGTTGTTGTACTTCATTATATCCCTCCCAGTTTGCTCCATCCGCTCTGCTTGATTAAAATCTCTTTTCTTTTATGTAACTTGATTGTACACTTTTTTTCGGGACCAAACATTGTTTATTATCAATAAGGGTATTTAAATTCAACGTATTAACGTATCTGTATTTATTATTATTCATAGGCACTAAATAAAATTAACGTCATCACTCTACCATAATAATTAGGTTATTAAAAATCCCCCTCCAAACTAATCGTTAATTATATCATTATGCTAAACTATATTTATCATTATGCATACTTAGACAAATAGCGCGTCCGGAAAATTCGTAATTATTAAATTACCAGAAGGAGGAGCCACACATGAAGACTCTCATGAATTTACAACGAAATTAATATTTTATGAGGGGATTACGTTTCTTACATATTTTTACGTTTAGTCGCGGCGAAGAGAGATAAAATGTGGTTTAGATTTCATTTGGATTATTTTAGCAACCTTAATAAAATTAAACGAAATTTATAAAACGAATGTCTGCTATCATTAATAATGTTGTTTTCGAGACAACATAACTCTTTCACTAAGGCAAAAAAAATGTTAAGCCCGGAACGGATTCCATCATGTAAATATGTATTATGGGGGAACTAATGAGGGATAAGTGATGAAAATGTTTGATGTCACCGATCCATCCATCAGTTATTTTGGTTTTCCGTCCGGTGCACAGCTGAAATTCGTCAATTTGTCTTAGACAAAGCCCGGGGATCAAAAGGGTGGGTTTTTGGATATTAGAGGAACGAATCGGCTGTCGACGTTTCGTCATCCTTGCGACGTTGAAATTTTAGAATACTCTTTGTCCATACCGGCGTTATTATTAGACGTGATTTGTTAAGTTATTTTCGATTTCATTGTGCGTGGTTGGTTATTTTTCGGCTCCTGTTGATTTTTCTAGTTGTTGCGTGTCAAAACTTATACACTAAAATAAATGATGATGATACTCTGGAATCCTCTTTGTTATTGACATGTTTTACAGTTAATTTATACACAGCATATCCAGCTTAATTAAACAAGTAAAAAATAACTTTATTCGTATTAATTGATCTTGTGGTTAATATTAATAAATTTATTTTCAAATTCAATAAATTATCTTTTAAATCTTATCTCTATGGAACATATAAGTCTGAGCATAAGCAAAAAAAATATAATGTTCATTTGTGGGGCTTCATTCGCATAGATTGTTTTATATAATGTCTAACTTCAGACTAGTAAATTTACTCGTCTATGCTCAAAGGCAGCTAAAAAAATGTTTTGTTTAGATAATCAACAATAAGTCAAATTTTGCGGAGCCTATCACGCCCTAACTGATCACGGGATATAAAGGATTCATTATTATTGAAGTGTATCAACTTTATTATCATCTCGAATTTGTTGTTTGAAATCACATCAGCTACTGGTACAATTCTTAGTTCATCGCTCCACATTGATCACATATTAGGCATATCTACAATTGAAGTATATATTAATATCGACCTTAAGTCGTTGTTTGTTACAGATGGTGCTCTCAGTTTTGATATGAACATTATATAAATTTTATTCTTCTGCAATATGCGTTAACAACTCACTTGAGAAAAAGTAGTTAAAGAATTGAAACGGCCGTTCCTAAGCTAAAAATTATTCAGTTACTTCAATGTGTCCATAGAATCTAATCTTTATTTAAGTTCAAAATTTCCAAAGTATATCCATTTTTACTGCTACCTTACTTTATTTCATTGGCAAGAAAAAAGAGCGAGGCAAGTTATCGTCGTCATCATCTGACTCTTCTTAATTAATACTCGAACATTTTCGAACGTCGTATGCTTCTATATCATCATAACTTTTGGGCAAAACGCGATCTTCTTCGGTATCTATGATACATTGCTAAAACTAGAGTCATCGTCACTGAAAAAAAAATCCGGTACTGTTGCAGATGATTTTATGTTAGAATATTTTTCCTGTTAATAATGAAAGAATAATTAAAAACAATAAAATCAAATGCATATAATTTTCATGAAATGAAACAGTTTTCTCAACCAAACTATAACCAATTGTAAAGAAAATATAATCACGTAGCTCACTGGTTATCTACACGCTGAGGAAAGGTCGGTAACAGACTGACATGACCGCCAACTTCCAAAAAATGCTTGTAATCTATAATAAAGGAGTGTGTGGCAGTACGGATACTTCATGCAACAAACCCAAATTCTATTTGGTTATCGCATAAACAGTTATTCTTTTGTATAAATTCTTTATAATATATGGATGTATGCCTTTTTAGGGAATTGTAATAGACTTCAACCTACTTTCAAGTCAATACATCAATACTTCTGTAATCTTATTAATACTTGCAAACATAATCCGAAACATATGTGGCAAAGTATACAAGAACTTTTAGGTAGTAAAACACATCAAAAAATTACAAAAATGTCATTAAATGGTATCATTTATTACGATATTAAAACAATTGCAATTAAATATAAAACATATGTAGTAGACAGTATAGAGGAGTTAGTTGCTTCCTGTAATCAGGTCTTTCCACCTGTATTTTGCAAAGTGGGCTACTCTAGGTTCAGATTATCATTGATTAATTCACGCGATGTAAGGATGGCACTTACACGCTTGAATAGTGGTACATCTACAGAAGAAATTAACTTAACAGTATTTAATATTGGTGCTGAAATCCTGATTGATAAATTATGCAACGTCATAAATCACTCTATATCCACGAATGAAGTTCCTACTAAATGGAAAACATGCCAAATTACTCCAATTCCAAAAAAGAGAAATTCAGTTAAGGCAGAAGAACATCGCCCAATTAATATGGTACCTTTAACAGAAAAAGTTTTAGAGCGAGTAGTTTATAATCAGTTGCTAAAGTTAATTGAACTAAATAATATCCTTATTCAAAATCAACCAGGATTTCAACATAAATACTCATGTCAGTCATCATTGCAACTTATAGTAAACAAATGGAAAACAACAATAACAAAAATAATACCAAAATTGTAGCTGTGTTCGTTTATTTCAAGCGAGCCTTTGAAACTCTGAACCGTGAGGTGTTGCTCATAAAACTACATAATGTAGGCATTCATGAAGATTCACTTGGGTGGTTTAAAAATTACTTATCAGAAAGGAAGCAGATAACAGTAATCAGTGGGGTCAAATCTCCTAGTATAATGAATAAGTGTGGTGTACTTCAGAGAACTATACTAGGACCTATAATGTTCACCCTTTATATCAATGATATTAATGTGATTATAGAAAATCAAAATGAATTATTAAATTTATTTGCCGATGACACCTTGTTGGTAGCTGAGCATACTGACATATATGTAGCCATAATTCAAATGAATAATCTGCTCAGGAAACTGGAAGAATGGATAAAGAGGGACCAACTAGTGGTAAACACTAACAAAACGAAGGTCATGACTTTGGGGATAAACTCAGATAACCTTACAAATAAAGTGTGCCTAATGGGGGAGGATGTAGAATTTGTAGATGTTGAAATCAAGTACCTTGGAGTAACTTTAGATTCAAACCTGAATTTAAATAGCCACTGATAGGAACAAATAGACAATATTAGGCCCGAAACATATCAGTTCTATAGAACATGCCAGTCACTCAGCAAAAACTTCCGCTTGATTTTATATAAGGCTGTTATCAGTCCTCATTTTACTTACTTCCCCACATTATTATACTATATCAACAGTAATGACATGGATCAACTTCAAATATTACAAAATAATTGCATGAGAACAATATTACAGTATGACAGATTTACTCATATTAAAGACATGCTTCATGAACTAGACCTCTTTTCTGTTCAACAGTTATTTTTTATGAACATGTGCTTTATATACAAATTAAATAATGATATGTTACCACAATACCTTACATGAAACATCATAAAAAATAAAGACATTCATGATCATATGACAAGAAATAGAACGTGTTTATTAATACAGTAAAAAAAGCAGGGAATTTATTGTTCAATGTTCTATGAAGGTTTAGATAGCTTAAATCAATTTAAGAAAAGGCTAAAACCTTATGTTATGGCTAACTTTAATCTGTAATAAAATAATAATATAGGATAGATATTAACATGTGATATATCGATCTAGTAATGTAACTTATTTTGTAACCTGCGGTGATAACTTTGTGATTTTGTTTCATTTTGTAATACTTAGGCTTAAGAAATGTTAAACCGGTTGTATTTACATATGTATATTTATACATTTAAATAAACACTAACAATAATATAATTGTCATTTTCGGTAAAGATAGTCTCTCAATTTTGGTCTGAGAGCATATAAATTTGAATTTTCTGTAATTCTTAGAGCTCTTTCTTAATTTTACTTGTACGTACTATTGCTTCTTACCTATTAACTCTATATGACTTGTTACACTATCTGGTATAATTAAAATACACTGTGGTCATAAATAATCGACCTCCTTCTTCTTTTATTAGTGCTTTATTCGTCAAATTAATTTGATCTTCACGTAACTCAATAAACCAATTTATTTGAAACACCAATTCATCATCAAATTTTTATCAGTTTAGTATTATTATGTTTTTTCTTATCCACTCTTAGCATTTTATTTGGCCGTATGAATAGATTTAGAGAATTATTTAATTTCTGAACTTCCCCCGAGTCATGTGAAATTCGAGCATCAGCAATAGTAGCCTGTGATTCCGGAACATTGTATAAAATTAAATTATTCTTTCATAATGATTGTTCTTCTATTTTCTGTATAACAGACACTATAGGATCATTACATAATCTAAATTATATATATAATCTTATTTCCTTGTACCACCTATTGTGATATCGGATGTATTTAGATTTAACTTTTGATGAACTTCTTCCATGTTGTTATATCTTTGGCTAATTTTGTAGCGTCCTTCCATGTTAGTTTTTTTCTTTCTAATACATTCTGCAACAGTGCTATCCCATGTTTTTCTCGGCCTTCCCACTTTCTTATTCTTCTGTATCTTGGCTTCCCATATTCTTCTTGTCTCTTCCATTCTTTGTAGTTGTCCCCACTAATCAAGTTGCCTTTCTTCTATTGTCTGAAATATCGTTTGGCAGTCTAGCTCTTCTCTTATTGTTGTGTTTTTTATTCTGTCTTTCTTAGTTATTCCCATCACTCTTCTTAAATACTTCATCTCTACCGCTTGCAGTTTGCTTCTTTGTCTATTATTGAGATTCCGCGATTCGCATCCAAACAGCAGTATTGGTGTGTATATTGTTTTAAATACTTTCATCTTTGTGATTCTTGTTATCTCTTGTCTGTTGATAAATTTGTCCTTCGTTGCAAAATATAGTTTCATCGTTTTCTCGCTTGATAATTTCGACTTCTTGTGTTTCCTTCTCATCAATAGTTATTCCTAGATATTTCATTGTTTGTACTTGTTCAATCGTTTCTCCTTGGACTTCTATATTTATTTCTCTGCTGTCTTCTCCAATAATCATTACTTTCGTCTTTTTGGTGTTAATTTTCATTCCGAATTATTGTAACGTGGTGTTCCATATTTTCAGGTGTTGTTGTAATTCCACCTCGTTTTTAAAAAAGAGTACAATATCGTCGGCAAACGCTGCTTCAGATATTTCCACTCTTTGCATATTTCTGTGTCCAATTAATATTTTCCTTGTTTTCTTATTACATTCTTTTATGATCTGGTTCATATAAATTATAAATAATTCAGGGCTCAGGCCACCTCCTTGTCGTAATCCCCCTTTTGTTGTGAAACTTTCTGATATTTGATTGTTGTAAATGACCATGTTTTTGTTGTCCCTGTAGATATCTCGTAGTATATTCAACAATTTGTCCGTGATCCCTCTTGATTTGAGGATTTCCCATAGCCTTTCCCTAGGTATTTTATCAAACGCCTTTTCAAGATCAATAAAAGCGATATATGTGTTCTTTTTTTCCTGGATAATTTTCTGTGTTATTTGTTTAATGGAGAATATGTGGTCTTGTATACTTCTGCCTCTTCTGAATCCACTTTGTGATTCGTCTAGCGATTTTTCTGTCACTGATCTTATTCGTTTGTCCAAAAGCTGTTCGAAAATTTTCATGGCAGTACTCAGCAGCGTGATTCCTCGATAGTTATTGCAGTTTTTTCTGTCTCTTTTTTTATGTATTGGGACTATGAGTGCTGTTTTCCAATCTTCTGGTATCTTTTCTTCCCTCCATATCTTGTTGTATATGTTAAGTAGCAACTCCATTCCGTTTTGGCCTAAATTTTTTAACATGTTTGTAGTTATTTTGTCGTATCCGGGTGATTTTATATTTTTCAGTTTCTTAATTACTTCAGTTAATTCTTCTATAGAGTTGTGAAGTCTTCTAGGTGTTCTATGTTTAGTGTTGTTTGAGGTTAATATCTCTCATCTGTTTCTGATTCTGCTTCTAGTAGTTTCTGAAAATACTCTTTCCATCTTTCTGTTATCTTTTTATCTTCTCTGAGGATGTTTCTGTTCTTATCTTTTATATACCTATGTACCTCGTTTCCGTTGCTTTCAGTCCTGAGAAATTTCAGCACCTTGTAAAAATGTTTTTGATTCCCCTTTCTATCATGTTCAATTTTTTCGCCGAAATCTTTCCATTTATCTTATCTCATACTTGTGTCTCTAGTTTCTGTAACCAATTTTTTTCCAATTTTGAATTAATTGATTGAATAATCTCAATCTTCGCTTTATTAATTTCTCTAACAATTATTTTGGTCAATGTTGAAATCGATACATTTAGTTCCAAATGGCAATCATTATAGTGGTAGAATTTATTGGACCCTTTAAGCGTACTATTTTCTACCGTTCCTTAAATTCTGCAAGTTTTCATTACCTTGTCCATGTTATCCCATCTAGAGTAGATTTTTGATTGAGGTTTTTCTTTGAAGGGTGTTCGCCTGAAATTAAATTATCTGTTTTCTCACAAATGTTTTCTCGGGCTGTTTATTGGTTTGTATACATTTAAGGCCTTAACGCCATTGTAGGTTATGTATTCGGAACCGTAACATAACTTATGTTCTTTGGACCTTCATTAACAGATGGCACTTTTTTGTAGGTTTATTTAATTACATATTTAAATGGTAAGTTTTGTTTAATTTTTCTTTTTTCAATTTTGAAGGTTAATTCGTTTATAACTAATACTTTACTTTAAAAATCCTTCTATACAGGGTCCTGCAACAGTGCGTCGGGCTTTCCTAGCGCCTTTCTCGTAAGAGATAGAAAAAAATGTTTCGTATAAAAATTTATTGAATTAAAAATCTCTATGCCGTAAAATTATTTTCAAATATACAGAGTGTCCCAATTTTGCGGTATAACAAAAGCAAACATTTTTTTAAATGGAACACCCTGTATATTTTTTCATTTTCTAATTTGGATAATATTTTATTACTTGAACCTTTTTTTGGTTTTTAATTTCGATGTGGCATTCCCGAGTTATTGACGTTTTTCTGAAAAAAATGTAAAAAGCGGAGGTTCACAAAAAAATTATTCTGTTTAAAATTTAAGAAATTTTCTTTTTCCTATGGTTGGTTATAACTACTGTTTATGTACCAGTGTTAAAAATTTTCACTTTTGAGGAACCCTGCCTTTGTATCAGACACGCCATTTTCTAAAATTTCAAATTGTCGTAACTCTTTTTTTTAAATGGAATCATATATTTTTTTAAATTTTATATTATACTGCATCGAATTTCCTACAAAAAATATTAAGCATATCCTATACCTAGAAGTGATATTTTTCAAGATATAAAAGAATTTATATTTCAAACGGTTCTTGAATACGAATTTGTTTTTGAATAGATAGCTATGACTGAAAAAAATGCATCTGTCAATTAAACAATTAGTTTGACATGTAAATGGGAGGTGTGAATTACAAAAAACAAAAGAAGAAAGCCTATCATCAACGAGGAACCTAAAAGACATTGGTGAAGGAACTGGCATAAGCGAGAGGTCAGTACAAATCATTCTGAAGAAAAATCGATATCAAGCATATGATATTCAGTGCTATTGGTGATTCCTTATAAACAATTTCAGATTTTGTTAGATCCTGAGATCTAGCAGGTCATTTGGTGGGTCCATTCCTACCAATCCACTGGTTGGGAAAAATGAAATGCCCTCACGTCTTGTGAAAATTGGGCAGGTGCTCTGTCTTGTTAAAACCACACCCTGTTTCTTGTTAGTTAGGGTACATTAGCTAACGTTCCGGGTAATTCAATTTGCAAGAAGTACAAATACATAGACCTACTGAGATGGCCCTCGAAGAAATGTTGACCTACAACATGGTTTCCAAAAATTCCGCCCCAGACATTTGATGCTGATGATCAACTTGTCTCATAACATGCGGATTAGTTAAATAATAGTGAAAATTGTACCTAATGACAGATCCGTTGTTATGGGATGACGCCTCATCCGTGAATAAAATATATTGGAAAAACGCAAGATCCTCCTGTATTACTCAGTTCTTGATGTAGCTGAATATTATATGCTTGATATCGATTTTTCTTCAGAATGCTTTGTACTGACCTCTCGCTTATGCCAGTTCCTTCACCAATGTCTTTTAGGTTCCTCGTTGATGATAGGCTTTCTTCTTTTGTTTTTTGTAATTCACACCTCCCATTTACATGTCAAACTAATTGTTTAATTGACAGATGCATTTTTTTCAGTCATGGCTATCTATTCAAAAACAAATTCGCATTCAAGGACCGTTTGAAATATAAATTCTTTTATATCTTGAAAATTATCACTTTTAGGTATAGTGTATGCTGAATATTTTTTGTAGAAAATTAGATGTAGAATAATATAAAATTTAAAAAAATATATGATTCCATTAAAAAAAAAAAGAGTTACGACAATTTGAAATTTTAGAAAATGGCGTGTCTGATACAAAGGCAGGGTTCCTCAAAAGTGAAATTTTTTAACACTGGTACATAAACAGTACTTATGAACAACCATAGGAAAGAGAAAATTTCTTAAAATTTTAAATAGAACATCAGAATAATTTTTTTTGTGAACCTCCGTTTTTATATTTTTTTCAGAAAAACGTTAATAACTCGGAAATGCCACATCGAAATTAAAAACCAAAAAAAGGTTCAAGTAATAAAATATTATCCAAATTAGAAAATGAAAAAATATACAGGGTGTTCCATTTAAAAAAATGTTTGCTTTTGTTATACCGCAAAATTGGGACACCCTGTATATTTTAAAATAATTTTACGGCATAGAGATTTTTAATTCAATAAATTTTTATATGAAATATTTTTTTCTATCTCTTACGAGAAAGGCGCTAGGAAAGCTTGACGCACTGTTGCAGGACCCTGTATATAGCTTCCTTCGTCGTCTAGGTATCTTGGTCAGAAATTTATATGTTTGCTTTCAGGTTTGTTTATTTTTGAATTCAACCATATATCAGCTAATACAAGTGACAAAGGTGACTCCAGTGGTAATTCATCTGATTGGGAGTATATTTTATTTTTGAATTATGAAGTAACATTGTTTAAGACAAATATCTATTAAGTTTTTATGTTCTTTTTTTTGTATGTATGAAATTGATGAGGTTTTATTTTATTTATCTAAAATGATATTTAGTTCTTCATTTAAATAATATTGCGAAACGTGCATATAGGTCGTTCGGTATTCTAGAGCGATCTAAAGCTGTAAAGAATAGATTATCATCGAAGTGGTCAAGTACAAAAATTGCCTGAAATCCGAAGATAGGTTTGGAATTACCAGGTGTAATAAATCCAAAAGGACTGGGATCCAAAAAAACAAGCAAGTATGTCTTGTATTTGTTTCTCATTAATCACATATGGTACATAATTATTAATATGTACCATATTAGGTACTTGATTGATCCCAACAAATGCAAAATTAATTTCATTTTGCATAAAAAGTCTATTTACATTAATCCCTAGTAAATAGACTTTTTACGCAAAACGAAATTAATTTCGCATTTGTTGCGATCAATCAACTACCTATTATTAAATGTTTCATAAGTGATTAATTAGAAACAAATACAAGATATGCTTGTTTGTTTTTTAGATCCCAGTCCAGGATTTATCGCACCTGGTAATTCTAAAAATATCTTCGGATTTCAGGCAATTTTTGTACTTGACCACTTCGATGATACTCTATTCTTCACAGTTCTAGGATACCGAACGACCTATATACATGTTTCGCAATATTGTTTCTCTCTCAGCAAGAAGAGCTACCTGCGGTCAGCGCAGCGCATTTGAAGGCAGGGAAACAAAATTTTTACTATGGAGCTTATAAACCTTCAGTTCTCTACTAAGGATGGAAACACCATTAATATTTACTGGTGTTAACATATCCGTACATTAAGATTTAAAAAAGTTAAACACTTAATGGAGCGTATACTTTAGGACAAGACCCCTAAAAAACTATAGCTTATCTAAGGGTTCCAATTTTGTCATTTCTTCAACTATAACATTCGTATTCATTTGATGAAAGGATAAATAATTAATCCTAGATTTGTTGATTTGGTTTCCTACCGACTAAAATCTCGTGTTTCCGGAAGAACACCCCAGAGGGGGATCTTTATTGAAAACAAATTCTGTCGTCTCTAGATATATTTTGCATTTTGGTTTCATGGCTAATATTCCGCATATTTCACGGCAACTATTCAATTCAATACGCGTATACAAGCAACATTATGTTAACGTTGCAGGCGTGTAGCTATCTTAGATGGCAGCTCCGACCTTGTGATCCTTTAGTAAAAATTGAAAACTAACTTGGATTTTAATTTGATCAAGAACCAAAGTCTTGACAGAAAATATGTGGCCTCCAATTGTAGATGAATCGTGATTTAGTTTTGCTGAAATCACCAAATGCCACTTCACGGCCTACTTCCCAAAGGAGTAGAACCCCATCTGAAGAATATTCTTGATGTGGTCGTTAGTTATTCCTTTGTGCAAAAGGGCAGTTTACGAAATATATCACATGTGCATGTCGTATTCTAAAATTTGTGTACAAAATTAATATTTTAGGTAAAATAAATAAAACATACAATTCCTTAACAAACCCTACTAACGGTAAGACTAGGATTTTTAAGTTAGCTGGGCTTGCAATCTCCCATTTCACCCTCCTTGTTTGCTTTTACCTTCGGAGAAGGTGTCCTCATACACAGCCTTGCCAAGCTTCAGAACTTCAGGCTTCTTATAATTTATAATTAGTATATTAAAGCGATTGGGTAAATGTGTAATTAATTAATTTCACTTGGTTTTATTTGTTTCACAATTTTTATTTATTTCACTTACCTAATGTGAGGGAAGTGAAATAAATAAAAATTGTGAAACAAATAAAACCAAGTGAAATTAATTACACATTTACCCAATCGCTACAATATGTTTCACTAAGTGATATATGAATCAAAAGTTCGTAGTTTAGTATATTAAATTTTATGAAACTAATAAATGTTGTGGATGTAAGTTAACTCTCAGGCTCTGCATTTGGGGAATTTCAAAGTGGATAGGAAAGATTATTTTTCGTAGTCCTACGTGTGATAAAAGGCTGATTGGAATTCTCTATGATATCACTACCCTTTTTCAGAGCATTAGGCTCCAGACCGCCCACCTCAATGTCCCATTGGTCATCACCCTCCATACCCTTCGTGTCAGCACCCCAGTGCCGAGATTATACTCCTCCACCATCTCCTTGCCATTCTCGAAGCCGTAGTGCACCTGTTTAAAATTGTTCTGGATGAGGCTGGACTTTTTCGTCCGGCGCAAACTGGAAAGCCAGTCGACGTGCTGACAGGGCAGGATTTTTCCCTGCTTCAGGTACATTTTTTAATTAACATTAAAGTGTTAAAATGCCAAATGCGTTGATTTATTTTAAATTAACTCAATCACAGTGTACAGCGGACAAAAGATGTATCTGGAATTCAAAAACCCCGAAAGTCGACTTTATACGTACTTCTCCACATATGACTGTGGAAGCTTTAGAATGAGAACTGCGGTTCCTATCCTGACGTGGTATTATTAAATGCAATATTTAGATTAATGAAGCTGTGGCCATTAAAAAAAACCGAGAGATTATCTCTGTTTGATGAACATGCCTGTACTCTTATGACTTTGATCATTGTTTTAGATGTGCTCCAAGCTGAATTTTGTCCATCATTCTCTTGAATGGAAAGTTCAAAATCTTTGAGGTGTTCATGAATTCTATTCATATTTCAATAGAAGGTGGTAATATATGGTACATTTGATGATGATTCACGTGTGCGAATATACTCTCGGAAAGTCGAAGAATACAGTGAACTTGGGAATGGATAATTGATGAAAATCGGAACCACGTTGACAGAAAGTACAAATAGTAGACTATAAAAGATAGGAAGATATAAAAGGTCAGGTGTAAAGCGAGAACGGAACGGCTGACAGAGATTTTGCGGTACGTACACGGGCTTTTCGTTGTCTTTTTTGTACATCGAGATAAACTCGACGGCGAACGGTATTTTATTTGCTGTTTTGGAGAAAGATATATACGCGACACGCGAATAAATAAATTTAATCTCGGGAAGGGAAATAATTCCAAGAATAAATTCACGCAAAGAGAATCGAAGTATGGGTGGAAAGAACAGACAGAAGGAGGTGGAAGGATGGGAGAAGCCGGAGGAAGAATATAATAGGATATATGCTTTTAATAAGAGCTTCGTCACACAGAGTTCCCCAACAAAACGCCGATAAGCGTAAAGTCGGCGACACGTCGTTTAAGGCGGAGGATAGATTGGAAAAGGACAAAAGAAAAAATACCGAGACGGAGAACAATAGTTGCAGCGAGAAATGTCGTGACATAATTGAGCTAATTACGAAGCAAATAAGAAAAGAACCAGAGCTTTGGGGGAAAGCAATACAAAAATGCAAAACTCATAGAAATAAGAGAGATTTGGAGGAGAGATAAAGAAAGGCTTCAGGGTAAAATAAAGGAGCTCGAAGACCAAATTGAAAAAAAGGAAAGGCAGGAGAGAAGAAATAACATCCTCATCAAGGGGAAAGTATTCGCGAATAAAGAAGATATAGTAATTTTCATGAAAGAAGCTTTGGAAGTTGAAGATGAAGTTCTGGAGAGTTTCAGCTGTAGTTGTGAAACTAAAGTAGAGAGAGGATAAAGTGAAAGTAATGATGAAAAAGAAGAAGTTAAGGAATGCGCAGAAAAGGATTTACATTGATGACGACATGACAAATGAAGAAAGGAGTATCCAGAAACATATAAGAGAAAAAGCGAGGGTAGAAAGGGAAAAGGGGTGTCTGGTCAAAACAGGCTACAAAATAAATAGTGATAAATGGGAAAGTATGGATAATGAACTTGAACTAGTAAAAGTCGGGGAGGGAAAAAACTAGTAAGGGAATGGGAGACTGGAGTAGAAGGGGATAAAGGAGGGAACAGGGGTGGGGAGACATTAACGGAAGTAGGGTACATCAAGATAGAGCCTAACCAGAGAGATGCAAGCAGGGATTAAGGAAGAGGAGCGATAAAAGAGGAAAGAAGAGAGAAAAAGGGGGAAGGGATGACGACATCGTTTTAGAACGTCGTGGGATCAAAGAAGAAATTGGAAGAGGGGCCGTGGTATAAAGAGTTGAAGGAATTGATAAAGGAGAAGGATATGGTGGGTCTAGTCGAGACATGGGTAGAAGAAGAAGATTGGGAGTATATATAATCAGAAAAAGGGAAGGAAATTATGGGTGAAATAGAAAAGATACTAATGGAAGGGGAGCAAGCAAGAAATTTAATCGTAGGGGGGGATTGGAATGTGAGAACAGGGAACCAAGACACAAAAGGAGTGAACCAAAAAGGTCGACAAAGAAGAGGGAGAAGGTCGAAAGATGGGGCGACAAGTAAAGAAGGAGTGAAATGGATCAGGTGGGCTGACGGGCACGTTTTAGATGTGCTGAAGGGGTCGACGGAAGGGGATTGGAATGGAGAGATGATGTATCTAGGGCCAAGGGGGATCTCACTAATAGATTATGTACTGGTGACTGATAATATCAGAGAGATGACGTGTGGGAATTTAGGCTGGAGGACAGATGTGGATTTGATAAGAGGCGAAAACGAGAAGAAGCGAAGGAAAGTCTGTGGAGAAGGGCTTATGGTTTGATGAAGTGTGTAGGAAAGCCAAAAGAGCTCTAAGAAGGACAATAAAGGCTTGGAGAGATGGAATAGTGGGAGAGAAACAGGTAAAACAGACAAAAGGGAAGTTTGGAGTGGAGTGCAATAGAAAGAAGGACAAGTGGATGGAAAAAGAGATGAAGAAAGTGAGGGAGCTAGAGAATGAAAAAAAAATGGAGTTAATTAGAGAAGGGGCCGGCCAGGAAAGTCAAAGGAGATGGTATAAACATTGATACATGAAAGGCACACTTTGAAGAGCTGTTAGGAACTAGAGCAACCGAAGAGCAGAAAGAAGGGTCTTCGATGGGAAAGAAGATTTTAGTATTAAATAGCTTGAAAGGGCACTCTAGCAAATGAAGGATGGTAAGGTGGTAGGACCTCATAGGATACAGGCAGAAGCATGGAAGTGGTACAGCTCAGAAGGAAAGAAGAAAATGCTGATGCTTCTGAACAATTTATGGAGAGGAGAAGAGCAGTTTCCAAGTCAATGAAGGGAAGGGATTATTGTACCAATTTACAAGGGAGGAGATGAGACGAATCCAAAAAACTATATAGGAATATCACTAATGGATAGCCTGTATAAACTACCAATGATAATGGTGAAGGATAGGCTGGAGGTGGAAGTAAAAGAAAAAAGATGCTACGAGAAATTCAGGGAGGGTTCAGAAAGGGACGATCCACGATCGAGCAGATAGCTACACTGAACTGGTTGATTGAGAGAGAAAAAATGTGTTTGTAGACTTAAAAGCGGCGTATGACTCGGTGGATAGAAAGTTGATGATTGAATGTTTGAAAGGGAAGGATGTGTGGGAGCAGGTGGTGGTGTGGATATGTGAACTATTCAAGGAAACGTGGTGTAGAGTAAGAATGGGTGATCGTGTATCTGGGCGTTTTCAGGTGAGATGGGGGGTGAGGCAAGGGTGCCCATTGAGCCCATTGCTATTTAACCTGTATGTGGCAGATATGGAGAGGGGGTTGGAACTGGGGCAGGCATGGGGGAGTGGTAGTGGGAGGGATGAATATATGGAGTCTGGCATATGCGAACGATTTGATAGTGTTGGCGAAAACGGTGAGTAATATAAGAGAGGTGAAGAGGAAATTGAAAGGGTACTTTAAAAAAAGACGATTGATAGTGAATGTAAGGAAAACCAAATGGATGATATGTAAAAATGCAGGAAAGAGAGGGAAGGAGGAAGATTTGGGCTGGTCGGGATGTTGAGTATATGTGCAAGAAAGCGAGAGTGGCAATGGAACGTATGCGGGGTATATGAATGGGATGATAAGTAGGAATGTGAGTGTGCAAATGGTATGGTGGGATGCATGTGTGAGGTCAATAGTATTGTATGCAGTAGAAATCTAGGGAGTGAGTGGTCATGTGAAATTGGAAAGGGTAATGCAGTATTTAAAAACACTATTAGGGCTGGAGAAGTCCGCACCGGACTATATAGTGCAGCAAGAGTGCCAGAGAATGTCGGTAGAGTGGGAGGCAGCTAGAAGGGTCGTAAAATTCGAGAGGGAAATTTGGGAGTTAGGTGAGGAAAGGTTAGTGAGAAAGGCATGGGGTGCGTGTCTAAGAGAGTGGGTGAGGAAAGGTGAAGGTATAAGGTGGATGAATGAGAGGAGCAAGTTGTATGTCAGGGCAAGTTGTGGTCAGCAACAGTTTTTGAGGAAAAGGTGGCACGGGGGGGGAGGAGTAAGTGCGAGGTGGCGGAAAGGTTACGAGAGGTTGAGTTGCAGGAGAGGCAGGGCAAAATTCAAAAAAGTAACTAGAATCCCAAATACCAAGATCTACAAGTGTTCGCAGGCCTGCCACTATACTTCAAAAATTTAAAGCCAAAAGAGGTCCGGCTTTTGGCTAGATTCAGATGTAGAAGTAAAGAAAGGGGAAGGAAAGGATGGATGGGAAAATAATATATGAGACGAGAACAGTAATTGGAACAAGACATTCTTAGTAGTTCACTCTAGCTAGATTATTCTCATTAATCTCTAATTGTTGGCATTTCCTACTCTTTGATTTTGTGTTCAATTGCTCTTGTTCTCTAATTTGCTTATCTTATTTAAATTATTGCGTTAAATGTTACTCTATGTTTTCTTATATATTGTTTTTTTTTCTTAATCATTATATAATTTTTATTTGTTTTTCTACAGTATCTTCTATTTATCCAAACAATATTTCTCTAAATTTAAAAAGGTTTGGCTTAAGTAAAGTTTATAATTAATTCAAATTCTATTATTTGAATTAATTAAAAACAATCAGATGATATGATAGACCAATTAAATGCTTAAGTCAAAGAAAAATCACTAGACGCGCGTGGTACCATTAGTATTGAAGAAGGAACAGTCGACGGACGTAACTTATGAAATGACGGGGTCGCAACAATTTGTATTAATTGCGCCGGTTATTTATCTATTTCTCGTTTCGATTCTCATAAGTATTGTTGGTGTATAAATACGGAGAGATGAAATAATAATTAACTCGAAGTTGTTTCTTTGAAATACGCCGACCTGGCTCCGGGGCCCATAAAAGTTTCACTAATGTAGATGTTAAAAGCGATCGTTCCTTCGCTGCACAATATGTTGAGTGCCGGGACTGCGAATAAATCCACCTCGAGGTAATATGTTGTTACATAAATAAAATCGACGGAATTCAGCGGTGTTATTTCGTTTGCGTTTGTTTATTTGTGCGCGATAAATATGCGCGCGTTGAAAAATCCAATGCAAGAAGAATAATGATATCAACAGGGATTTTATTTGTACTTCATTTATATAAATAAACATAAACAATATTTTATTTTTAAAATTTAACTTATTATCAAATTTCTTGTTACCCTTATCAATTTGTATTCAACTTCCATTTTCCTTAAACTTTCTTCGATTTTTTCTCTTGGCACTTTGTTGAATACTTTTTCCATGTCTAAGTATGCTATGAATTTTGATTTCTGGGTTTCTAATGTTCTAAAGCCACTCTCTACTTCTGATCATTTATATCCATTATTCCCTACTTCCCACTCTTTTGGTGTATTATCTTCTTTCTACGCTGTGTTGATCAGTCTCCATAATCTTTCCCTTTTCTAATTGTATTTTTAATTATACTTTCTATTATTTATTCTTTAGAATTTCTTTTATACTTCTTGTTTTTGAAATGTCATCTTGTGTGAATTCGATGTCGTCTCTTATTGTGTTTTCCATTACTTCATTTGCCTCATAGTCTTGATTCGGTAGTTCTTGGAAGTATACCTTACCATGCATCTTTCCATTCCTTTTTTTATTTTACTTTTATAGTCTTCCCACTTCATATTTTATTCTTATATATTCATCTTTTCTATATTTTCTTAGGTTTTTTAATATCTTAAGGAACAACTTATGTTTTTTGCATATCTTTTCTACCTTTTTTCTAAACTTCCCATATCCTCTGTTTTTTACTCAGAATTATTTTCTTGCTTTTTTCTTTTATCTTTCTTCTGTTTATTGTATAACTATTATTATATCTTGTTCGATGTAGAAGTCAATCAGTATTTCTAATATTTATATACCATCGTATATAAAGCTGTTTAAAATGTTCAAAAGAGCATATATAAATAGTAATTATAAAATTCGTAGGGTAATGTGATTTTTTTCTCTTCAGTATTATAATATGTGTGGAGTAAACTTTATAATTCATGAGGATATTTCACCATCAGCATTTTTAACCGTGCTCGTCGCGAGCAGGCGTAATTTTTTACCCGTAATTTAATTAAAGACAGTCTCCAAATCCCGCTTCCTGAATCATTGGATCCGATCTTCCGTTTGATGTGAATGTATTTATTACGTCAAATGAAAACATATAACGAGCCGTCCAAAAATAAGCGCAGTAATTAAGCTTTGTACTTGTAATTAGGACGACGGTAAATCCCAAAGCGTTTAATGTGTGTCATTAAAACGGAACGTTCCCTTCACTCCGCATGAAAGGGCTTTAAATTTTAAAGCAACGTTCAATTTCCACTCAGACATTCAAAAACGAATTTTCGGTCCGTGCAAAGGGAATTTAATATAAACAAGAAACACCGGACGAAAATAATTTGGTGTATATGTTGTTACAATTTACTTTCAAGATGTTACCTAATAAATTTAAATGTATAAAGATATAATTCATTTTAATATATTAAAGCTTTTCTAAACCAAACCCAAAGATATTTACACGAATTTAAAGCAGTGCCGAAGGTTTTAATTTTACAGACGTTTTTTTTAAATTTATTATTCTAATAATTTTATTAACAGTAATTGTAGAAACTTATTAAAAGATAATATAATCAAAGATCGTTGCAGTCGCAGATATTCTTTTGCAATCGTTTAAAAAAATTTTAAAATTATTATTACAATCTTGAAACTTTTCAAAATTTCCAATTTATAAAATGCTTTGAATATTTGAAACAATCTTTAGTTTGGTTTTAAGACAATTATTTTATATAAATTTAAAATTCTTATTGCTGTAGACTTAAAAATTTATAATATGATTGCTAGCGATTTTCAACTAGTAAAAAAATAATACAATTAATATATATATATATTTTCTAAGCATGTCGTTACACAGTTATATTTGAAAAGGTTTGAACATAATTAGTTGTTTATGCAATAATGCAGTAGTTTACTTCTGAAGAACTAAAAAATATAGAAATTATTACATACACGAAACCTCTCAGAAATTTTAAAGAAACATTGAAAATTTACATTTTAGCTTGTGTAACTTTTCTCGTAATTTTTTGATGGTCTTTGACATATCCAAATATCCAATTGAAGATCCATTATGAGTCCCTTCCTTCTGATATTCTGCATGGAATAGGTATTTGTTTCCAAATGTCATGGTCTCCTGAATTTAAACTATTTAGTCTCAGCAATACGTTTTTTTTAAATTGAGCCCAATACTATCAATCAATTCTAAAGAATATTTTTTAATTTTTCCCAATGTTGGCTTAAAATTCTTCTTCTACCAGCAAGATTTAAATGTTTTTATGATGAATTCACTACCCCGATCCATTATCGAGTCTCTTTATACCGTTGTTCATCGTATTTAATGTTATTATGATTTTGGTACTTATAATATGCATCTTATACGAGATAAATCAATTCATAAATTACCCCAGTTCGATATTCAGTATGTATCAATTGCTTTCAAAGATATATTGATTAAACTCTTCAAAAAACTCAATAACAAACATCGTTTCCGGTAACTACATGCCACTAAACTTTTTAATTTAAGTTTGCTTTAAACTAGTATGCAAACCTGTATGATTATAACATGAACCGAAGGACCCCTTATTCTATATCTTGCCTCAAAATCTTTATTGTTAATCTAAAACTGTATCATATTGTCAATAATGTGTTCACAACAACAAAAAATAGGCTATAATATTAATATAGAACTGACGCTTGTCCAAAAACTGTTTAAAAAAAATTGAGTTCAGAAATATACGGCAGTTGTTCCAAGCATTTCTCCATTTTAATTCTGTAAGTTTTGTATTTATACAGGCTTGATCTCATCCTACTAAAAGACTATTCTAATAGAGAGCCTAACTTTGTGAATGCAATTAGGCAGAGGGTATTAGTCATCACTCTAGCTGATGCAAGCACAATTTAAAATTTTGCGTGTTATGGAAGAACCCTCTTTGGCGGACTATGAGCAGATTGAATTCGACTTAAAAGCAACAAAGAAAGACACAATAAAGGGTAAAAATCCGAGAAACATACACTGGCGCATCTATAAAAAGTGCTTATGTCCGAGAGCCGACAATATACCTCAACATACAAATTACAGAAGAGCTAGGAACAACAGCGGCTCTGCTCAAAAACAACATGCTAAAGGCGTATCTATCCAGTTGTTCACTTAAAAGGAAATCTCCTTCTAAAGACGTGCCCTGATGGATTTTACGATTTAGGTCGCCTCATGATGCAAGCCAGGATAAATTTCAACAGTACACAGAAAACAGGCCAGGCTTTAGAGAGACGCTGTCGAAATATAACAAGGACTTGAGGAAATCGAGAGGGAAAACATGGAGAACGTTCCGAAAGGGAGTTACTGATATGATTCCAACAGCCATGCTCCATAAAGTTCAATCCAAAAACCACTCCAACAACATAGGACTAATTAAAAAAAACTAATGTGAGTTATGCACACGAGTTTAAGGAAAGTCTCAGTGAACTCCCAAGAAAACACAGTTAATCTACTGAAGTCTCAGTTAACTACCAAGAAATCACAGTTAATCGACTGAAATAAGCAAATGCAAGGCATGTAAACTAATTACTAAAAAAATGTATGGGCAGTTTTTAGCTTTAAACCTTTTAAAGCGCCAGGTTCAGATTGTATTTTCCCTGCACAGCGTAAGTAGGGGCTAGCAGACAGAAAGCCACCCTATTAATCCTACTACCCAATTAGCCAAACCTTATTACTCCTAAAAGCCATGGAGAAAATTATTGACAACGAGATAAGATAGCAGTTTGCCTATCAACCTGGCAAATCCACTGTGAATGCACTTTATAGTCTCACAACAGGCATACATTCATAGCATTCACTTCAGTACAAGAAGATTGCATTAAGTTATTCGTGGATATTGGAGGTGCTTTTGACAAAACAACCTTCAAAACCTTCAAAAAAATGAACCATCAACATACCTACAATAAAATGTAGATATAGGGACCTAATCAGAAACGACGTAGTTCTATCGCATCTGTTACAGTCTATCGTGGTGGATGACCTCCTGTCGACCTTGGTCAACTAGTTTTAGTATACACTAGGTTATGCCGACTACGTAGGAATTGTCATAAGAGGTAAATATGACATCATCATAACGGGTGTCCAACAATTATTGCAGTCCCGGGTGGCGTTGGAATAAAAAACGTAGGTCGATTCTTACATGTTGCAAATAAATGAACTGACATTTTTAATGCACATTTAGGTTATGTTTGACAATTAATATGTCAGTTAATTTATTTGGCACATGAAAGAATTGACCTACGTTTTTGATTCCAACGCCACCCGGGACTGCAATAATTGTTGGACACCCGTTATAATAATATAACGGGTGTCCAACAATTATTGCAGTCCCGGGTGGCGTTGGAATTAAAAACGTAGGTCGATTCTTACATGTGCCAAATAAATGAACTGACATTTTAATTGTCACATAATTTAAATGTGAATTTAAAGTGTTGTTAACTTTAATAAGTAATTAGAATGTGTTTACTCAAGAACAGAAAAAGTTCTTATTAGATACTTATTTTCGCAACGGCCGTCGTTTGGAAAACAGACGTCGAAGGTTCTCCTTCTATAGTGATTCTTGCGTTTTGTACAACATTTTCATTTCTTCTACTAGGTCTGCCTGCACCCTTTCTGCGTTGCACCGATCCTGTATCGCGAAAACATTGCACAATAGCTGTCACATCACGAGAAAACGTATTGTTGTTAATAATTACCTGCGGAAATCTTGTATGAAATTCTTGCGACACAACGTTAGTTCAATTGAATATTCCCATTCTCAATTTTCCAAACGACGGCCGTGGCAAAAATAATATTCTAATAAAAACCTTTCCTGTTCTTGAGTAAACATATTCGAATTACTTATTAAAGTTAACCACACTTTACATGCACATTTAAGTTATGTTTGACAATTAAAATGTCAGTTCATTTATTTGGCACATGAAAGAATTGACCTACGTTTTTGATTCCAACGCCACCCGGGACTGCAATAATTGTTGGACACCCGTTATAATTACACAGGAAAAAATGGTAACACTTTCTTTCACAAAATATTTTTTATTCGCTATATGTATACATTTCGAGTGCAAAGCACTCATTATCAATAGCTTACTAACTAATTTACAAGGTTGTGGCTTAATATATACTTAGAAGAACTATTGCGGGTAGTACCTGGTAACGGGATTATTGGGGAAATCCTAATGAGGATGGCGCAACAACAGTGTCGGGGATGATTGTAAGGATTAGTTCTAATAAAGGGTTATTTAGCGGGGTCAAGTCAAAGTTAAGTAATTTTGTTTTGTGTTTTTTCATCTCCATTGCCTCCAACATATTTAAATTTTTTCTAGACGAGGATTTTAAAATTGTGCTATTATCTATCGAAAATTTATGTCCAGTTGTTATTGTATGGTGTGCTACGGCTGATTTTTCAGAATTTTGATTTCTTACATGATACATGTGTTCTTTGAACCTGGTTCCTAAACTTCTTTGGGTTTGCCCGATATAAATTTTGTCGCAGTTGTTACAATTAATCGAATAAATGCCCGATTTTTCAGTATTGCATTGTTTATTAAATGTGTTACCTAGCAACGCTTTTAATTGTGTGTTGGTATACAGTGCTGGAGAAAGGTTATATTTCTTAAATAATTTTTCTAGTTTTTGAGAAGGTTTTCACAACCATTTTTTCCTGTGTAATTATCAAATCTATCTTCACGTAACTCTAAAAACCACGTTTCTACCCGTTATAATGGTAATTTTTTGCGAGCATAGTATCTACTAACCTTTTTATCTCAAATATTTAATATATTTTTTTATTACCCATCCCTGTCATCTATTTTTAATTATTTAGTTTAGTTATTTAAGTCTGCTTAGTATATATTTTAGTTTTCTTTTGTTTTTACGATCTAGAAGAAGTAACAGCGATATCAGATTTGCTTCTGATATATTATGTTGATCTAGATTCGTGTTTGTTACTATATTTTCTGAAATATCATGTATACTTTTTTTAATTGTATTTGATTTGAGTTACAAAAAAAACAAATTTATTATTATTATTATTATTAATATGAATCCTGACAAATTTTGGTGGTACTTTTCACTAATTGAAAAAAGCTACATAAAGTAAAAGAACAAGAATATACACTGTCATTAGGTGAAATATCTACCTTTAACAATAGATAGGCAACTTAATTGGTGTGGGTTACCTATAAAAAAACAACCTGAAGTCTGCAGCGACACTATGAATATTCCGCAGGTCCTTTGACAGAATATAGGGACCAAAAATCAAAATGACACATTGGCTGTTCGCTATGAGAGTAAGACCTATTATTATGTATGACTCACTGGCATTGTAAGTCCAGGCTAAACAAGCAACGATATAAAAGAAGCTTTAAACCTTTCAGAGAATAACCTGGCTTGGTATCACGTCGGCTCTGCTCATCACCCGGTCTGTACTAATGGAAGCTTTAGTAGATCTACTTAGCCTACACAAACAAATTACAAAAGAAAGTCTAATGAGTGCGATGAGACCGGACTGACATGGTACAGAACATAGAATCGGGCAAATTCTTTCAAACGCTTTTAAATGATAATTGACAGTCACCAAGACATTCTAAACCAAAATAAGCCCAATTGTATTTGCCAATTATGAATTATTTTCTCAATTTTGTTTTAAATGTTCATTTATTTTGAAGAGCTACCTCTTGTCAATATCTACTGTTTTTGAATATTGTCAATAACATGTACATGTCTTTGATCATTTTTTAATGTTCCTTCATAAATCTCAATTGCTTTTGTATACTACATGTTTTGAATTTCTAAATTATTTCTTGACAATTGTTTGTATGATAATAATTATTTCTAAAATAATTATTATTTAAAAGATAATTTGTGCAGCAAAGGATAGGATAAATATTTAAAATAACTAAATACAATTCTTTCTGGATTTCTCTTTTTTGGGATTTAATTATTTTTTTCACAAATCTCTACTATTTTGACAATTATCAATTAATCTTAATGCAACACTTAGATATATGACATCTCTGTGGTAAAATCTTAAATCAGAGTCGAAAGATATATAAATAAATAATTAACGTTCTTTCTTTATTCCTTTTAAAAGTTTCAACTGTTTTTGGAGATATTTTACATTATTTCTTTTTTCTTTACAAATCCCTTTTGTTTCATATTTAATTAATATCATTAATATTCTTTAGTCCATATTTTTGTGAGATTTTTTTTTTGAAGAATTAAATAAATTAAAATATTACAATAAAGGTGCCATCTGTCGCACTTTTATGGTAATATGTTAATCGATGGTTAATTCGGAGAATTAAATACTTGAAGTACGCTAGGTTGGTGAGATCCAAAATAGATCGAACCCGGTCCGTGACTGTTGTTGCCAGGGAACAATAGTTAATTTGACTTTAACGCTAATTTTTGCGGTCTTTTTTATAAATTTTCTTTAGATGTTTCCAGTGGTTAGCACGCCGACTGTAGCCCGAGGAGGCATGGATGTTGTGAACTTACATACATTTTTAAATATATTTTTTTTAATATTATTATAAATTATTATTATTATTATTATAAATATATATATATTATTATAAATTTTTGTAAAATTATATTTCGGAATGAAATTTGTAATAGTACATATATTACATTTAAGAATTTGTATTTATTTGTTGTCATCACAATAAAAATAGTTATTTAAGGTACAAGTGTAAAAAGTGATACTTTATTGCACGAACTGGCGAGTTTTTTTAAAGCCAGGAGTGCAATAAAGAAACTTTTTACACGTGTGCCTTACAAAATTTTATCTTCGATCGTAAAGGATTTCAAATATATTCTTATGAGTAATATTTTAATGTCATTTCAATAATTCAATTAATGAAAACATATTTTACCCGCAGTGCACTAATGATAAAATATTTTTATTACTCTTAGAATGAAACTTAATTTCTTGTTTGTTTATTATCTAAATGTGATATAAAATAAATTTTTGCTTTGAATAAATAACGCGCCTTCCTCTACTTCAGTTCTACTCATCATCCTTGCCTCCTCTTATCCAATTACCCTATTATTTCCAGTCGATGCTTCCTCCTCCACCACCCTCAATTCTTCTGTTCCTCTTTATTTATCTCCTCCTCACAAGAGATAGCCGATTCTGGAACCTTCTTCTCTGAAAGGAATTAATAGGTCAAGAGTGGGCTAGGACAGTGAACAATTTTTTAACATCGATCAAGAGGACGCAAGAGCATTTAATGATTTATTGAGGTAGGCCAATAATACGCTAGGGTATTTATTAGTGAATCAGCAAAAAATTGTTTATTAGGTTAGATGAGGCTACTGGACTAGGTCGAGGATGGTCCGTGGGGCATCCGCGCTGGCCCTCTCTAACCGCAAGGCGGCGGGCCCGGCCTGCATTTCCAACGAGGCCTACAAGGTCCCTGTGGCATACAACCCCGGACCGGTGACCAACTTGTACAACCGCGGCTTCACGGAGGGGAAGTCAAGACGGCGAGGTTGGTCCTCCTCGCTAAGGACGGGAAGGACCCTACAACTCGGGGTGGGTATCGCCCGCTATACCTGCTCGACGCGGAGGGGAGGCGACCGCCTGAAAACTGACGGTGGACGCGCTACTCGAGATCAGGGGGTTGGTTGACGAAGCCAACAGCGGGCAACTGAGGAGAATGAGACATTGCCAAGCCATAGCGCTGGACCTCCAGAATGCCTTTAACTTGATTCCTTGGCTAGCTATAATGAACGTGCTCGGGGAGAAGGGGGCCCCACGGAGAGCATTGAAGACAGATAACAGGTCAAGGGTGGCGTGCCCTAGGCATCAGTGCTCGGTCCACGACAACGTGTTCCGGCTGGACATGTCAGACTATTGGACGTCATCGGGTTTGAGGTCGACATCCTGATTGTTGTCCGCAAGTGAGATATGCAGGATATCTAACCTACAGCCAGTGAAGCCACGGAAAGTGTGACCTGTTGGACTGAAAGTCGCTGGATCTGGATCTGGATCTGGATTGAGTTTGCCAAGGGTGATCAAATCATTGACCAGAGCACTTAGGCCTCACTAGGCCCATTGTGCCCCCCTGACTGGGACAGCCCTGTGTTGTTCTATCACTCATTTAGCCACCCAAGGTGGCGAGCAAAGGACAGCACAACGCTTGGAGGGTTATCCCTTCTGTTGGCCATGTTCGGCCAGAGCTCCCCTATCATGGACTCTCTAAGGTGGGCGAGAGCCGGGCAGGTGGTTAACACATGTTCCACTGTCTCGTCCTCTTATTCACATGCTCTACATATGGGGGTTTCCACCAGTCCCATAGTAAACAAGTGTTTCCTTAGCTGACAGTGACCCGTAAGGATACCTGTGATAAGACGCAGATTCCCCCGGGATAGTCGCAAATAATATTCAGCTGTTTTCAGATTGGGTGAGCGTATTGCTTCCTTGGCCTGTCTGCAGCCTGAGGTGTTGTCCCAACGTTGTTTTAGCATCTTGAGAGTATTTTGTTTGAGGATATCAGTGAGGCATTTCGGTGTTGGCGCGATCGAAGGCCCGTCCGTGGTATCACTGAGAACCGATCCAGCTCATGCCAACTCGTCTGCCTTGCTGTTGCCTTCTTCATTATTGTGTCCCTTGACCCAGCGCAGCTCAATACTGTTTGATTGTGCTGCTTGTTTAAGGGTGTTGTGACATTCTTTTACTAGTGTTGAGGTGACTACTCACTGCTAGTATTGCTGCCCTACTGTCTGTAAGGATTTGGATGTTCCTATCACGGATGTCTCGGTGTAGGATTTCTTTCGCCCCTTGGATGATGCCAACGATCTCTGCTTGCAGAGTAGTTGTGTGCTTCTCTAGGGGTATAGCTAATGAGAGGTCCATTTGTTGCGAGTAAATTCCCGCCCCGGATCCCCTTTTGGTTTTAGAACCATCGGTGTAAATTCGGAGGGTTACCCCACCCTCTACACTCCCGGTTCCTCTTTTTATCGATACATTATAGGGTCCATTGAAGACGTAGCAGGGTGGCAAATTGTCTGTCTTCCTTCCAAGGAGGGGTGTCTTTTTGACAGCCTCCTCTAAAAGGTGACAGTGTCTGCCAGCCCTGCCTCCTTTGTACCAAAGTCCAACTGAGTTTAGGCGCAGTGCTGCCGCCGTGGCCATCTCCTCTACGTATAAGTCGAGAGGTGGAAGGCAGAGCATTGCTTCCATTGCTGCAGTGGGTGTTGTTCGCATTGCTCCGGTCGTGCTGAGGCATGCTATCCTTTGCAACTGAGTAAGCTGCTTTGCTGAGGTTTTCTGTCTGGCTCTGGGCCACCAAACCAGTGCTCCATAGATTAGCATTGGTCTTACTACCGCTGTGTACAGCCAAAGTGCTATCTTGGGAGATAGCCCCCATGTCTGCCCCACAGCCCTCCGGCATTGCCAGAGGGAGACGCATGCTTTTTTACATTTCATTTTGAGATGTGGTTCCCACGTCAGCTTGGCGTCGAGGATCACTCCCAGGTATTTGACCTTTGACGACAATGTCAACTGGGTGTTGAGGAGCATAGGAAGCTTTAGCTTACCTAGTTTCCTTTTTTTGTGAAGAGGACCATTTCAGTTTTTAAATCCCTTCGGTATTGTAGCAAGTACAGCCCGTCAGGATGTCGCTGAAGGTCCTCTTTGCGAAGGCACTTTCCCCCCTCTAGGGGTTTCCGCCGGTCTCTTGTGGAGCCCCGGGGGTGTGCTGTCGCTCAACAGGTTTCGCTTTTGCGTCCCTGTCAAGCCGGGTGTTGACGTTAGTGCAGTGTATCGCGGATGCGTCCCCTTTCCTAACGCCTGCTCTCCCTGGGGTAGGTTTCGCCTAGGCGTCCCTGCCCTCTGGGCGAGTTTGGAGGAGTTGGTTCACGGCAGCTGGTTTAGGTCGGTCATGTGGGGGTGACCCACCTGCCCGACCCTATGCTAGCTACTGGCCGATTTCTCGGTCACGCTCCTATCCACCACCTGGAGACGCGCTCGGTAGCCTCTGCCTGCAGCTGCCAGTCAACTGGAGTCGACTGATCCGAGCTGAAAGTCGCTGTTTGGTTGGGGAGACGCCGCGCAGGCAGACCACTACCGCTTCTTGCCAGCCCCGGCTGAAATGTCCAAATCGAAGCCAATCCGCTGCATTTATCAAGTGTAAGAGGCGGCACATGAAGCGGCACGCATCAGCAGAGCGGTAGCGAGGCTAATGAAGAACGTCGGCGGTTCCGCAGATGCGAATCGTCGAATACTGGAGGTGGCAAAGTGTAAGCTACTTTGAGTTGCGCAGGCGCGCGTGGTAAGCTAAGGCTGCGCGTACTACAGGTGGCGCGAGCCTATCGGATAGTGTCTACGGCTGCGGCCGAGGTTCTGGCGGCACTTCTCCCCGCCGACCTGGAGGTTAAAGCAAGAGACACACGCACTTCTAATGGAGAGATGGCAGACCAGATAGGACGAGAGCGTCAAGGAGGCATGGACGCGAACCCTCATCCCAAATATCGAGTCATAGACAACCAGGGAGCAAGGCGAAATGAATTACCACCTGACGCAGTTCCTATCCGGGCATGCTTCATGGTCTGAAAAGAGTGCAGGTGGTGTCTTAGAACCAGGGGCACGGCGCGCCTATATGCCAAGAATTCCACTGACAGCATCTGAGCCCTTACTCAAAGAGTGCAGAGGGTGAATAGACCACGCAACACCAGCGTAGGTCGTGCGCCCTTAAGTAGGATTAATATAAAAAAAGTCAAGTGTAGGTTATGATAATAAATAATGAATTGGATTAGGTCAAAACTATAGGTATTATTGAAAGAATAACTCTAACGGAAAAAAGTTGATAATTGTAAAAAAATAACGCAGAACTAAAATTTATTTTCAATTTTCTAAAAAAAAATCATTTAAATTACAAAAAACAATTAAAAGGACTATTATTAAAAAAAAAATATATATATATATATATATTTCAGAGATATTGAAATGATGAAGCTGATTCAATGAAACTCCATAACACATTGAGAGGATTGTTTTATTTTTATATTTAAGAGATTATTGAAAAAAATTAAATAAGGGAATAATCAATAAGTTAAAGAAAAAAATTGATACTTATAAAGGACGTAAATATTCCTAAAGAAGTTTTCAAATGAAAATAATTGACAAAAACTCAATTCCTTTTTAACACTGTCTCTGGTTTTGGTATATTTTCAATTGTTTTTTGTAAAATATAATTGCACTCTTCTGACATATTATTTCCCAGTGACTTCAAATTTTCATTGCCCAAGCGTAGTATATAAAAAAAATAGATGAACACGTTTCCTTCAACGGAAAAGAGGTATAATTATCTAGTTGAGTAAAAGTAATTTTGTCATAAACTCTCCCTACAATGGATGGCAAATTTTGATAAACACATTGAAATTCAAACGAAATGTGTAGACTTAGGAAAAAACTTTATTATCATAACACGATTCCGAATTTTGTAAAGAGAACGTAAAATGCTCCATAGATTTTGCAATTACGAGCAATTATTTCTTGGCGTGCAGTAATTAGGCTCTGGTTTGATATATATTTTTTGAGTATCTGATTCCCTTCTACTATTCATCTTGACAACAGCTTCAATTTCCACATTACTAGCAATACGAGTTTTCCATCGGGTAACAGAAATTTAAAACTTGTGTGCAATCTTTATTTCTATAATACCTTCTGACGTTCCTCGTTTTAGTAAAACCTCTTATTTCATTGGTAAATTAAGTGAATCTCTTGCACATTAACTACACAACATTTCCGAGACCCTATAGGGAATTACAAATTTTTTTATACCAATAATTTTAAAGGATGAGTATAAGGATTGTAGTATGATGACCACATCACTATTTTTTCCAATTCAGCGGTTGTATACTATAAAATATATATTATTAAATATTAAACCATTCCTTAAATTCTTTAAATGTAAGAAAATTGGTTGTTATTTCAGAATTTCATTATTTTCTAAGTGCTTGAATAAATATAGCATTGTTTAATAATTTGTATGGAAATTAATTTTTCCTTTTATTCTCAGTTAAATATTCATGTGCCCAAGAGATTTGATAGCTGTAGTGCCGATTTGTTGATTAAAGAACAGCTCTTTTTTGGACTCAATTTTATAATTATATCTGTGGAAAGGTCGCAGGATCGGAATAATAAAGATTAACATCAAATTAGTAACAACGACCGTGGCGGTAAATTCGTGGGTACCGTGCAGGTAATAAAAAAAGGAAGGCCCAAAACACAATTAAATGATTAATGTGCGCTTTCGTCAGAAGCGAATGATTTTATTGCACCGGAATTAGTTTGGTGGTCCTATCTGGCAAAGTTGTCGCGTTTGCTAGATATACCACCAATTCGGCCCATACAAATTCAACAACAAAAAAACCCTATAGATGGTAATCGAAATGAGTGAAATAGATTCCAAACACGCATGCGTAATAGTCCGTTTCGGTCACGGCCAGTGGCGTCCGTTAATGTGTGCTGTTCCCGAAGAGAGGTTTATTATAATTAAATGTAATCTACGCATAACATCAACATTGTTAAATTGTTCTCAGTTTTAAGCATTTTTTTTTTATTACTCCACCGACACCGTTTTTGATGTGTAAAATAATAGTTTTTTTTTCTTTCCTACCAGTGTATACCCCATTCCGTATTTTAATGACCTTATATTTAAATAATGAGACAGTTTCAGATTATTTATGTACGGATCCGGAGTGCGATAAGCGTTTTTAATACGTGCATTAAGGCTGATTTATTTCACGGGTGTTTTTATTTTTGTTATTGTTGTTGTTTCCTAGCTAAACCGAAAATGTCAGTGAAATGAATGCATTTCGTCGTAATTAATATTTCGTGGTGTAGGGTGGGCGGTGGTTTGTAATCGTAAATTGTCACGGTTATTGAACGTGTTTAATTTTTAGGGTAATAATTTACTGTTTCATTTATTCGTTTAATTATTTCAAATTAAGTGCTCGCGTTACGTTGCATCAATTAAGACATTATACGTCGGAAATGGGGCTTTCGATTTATGATTTTTGGGCGGGCACCAGTTTCTTTAATTAGGCGTATTATGTTTTTGATTTATTACGGTTTGTCAGTTAAAAGGGGAAAAAATATTATTATGATATGGACTTTCTAAACGCGATGTTAATAAAATGTTAGGCTTACCTTACTTATTTTACCAAACATACACAGAATTAAAAATTCAAAGAGATGATAATTGCCAATTCCGAAGAAGTTTTTTTCTTTTAGGCATAATTTTGGTCATAGGATACAGCACCGCTTCCTAATTGAAATATTCTCGTAGTTTATAATGAATTGTTGTCATAAATTACGACCAAAAATTATGATATACTAAACATTTGTTTTTTTTTCAATTCTCCACCTATTATTTCATAATGTTTCACCAAGAGGTAATTGAGAAAATTATTCAAGAAATATTTATCCCCGGTGGAAAGATTTTCTGCTAACGCGTTTATGTAGATTTAATTTTTTTCTAACGTATTAATGTAATAAGCTATTTAATATAGGCTTATTAAATACCTTAAGAAAGGTATTAAATATTTATCTATACAAAAAATAAATTAAAAACAAAATGTATTATTAAATCATTAAAATTCGTTGTTAATCGTATAAAAAATAACATTTATCCACATTGTTTTTTTTTCTCAATTCGCGTATCGCCACAAAGCCCGAAAACTGGTTAAAATTTGTGACCGGAGGGCTTAAATTTAATCAACACCCGCCCACCCCGTCCACAATTAACGTGTTCATTATCTCATAAATATTCGAAGAGTGTGCTTTGATCTCTTATATCCGCTCACGTTTTTTTCGGTTTTGTTTTGTTTTAATCTTCCGCGTTCCTTTAATTTATGGAAATTTATTATCCGTTCTACGGTGCCTGAAAAATGAATATGCAACGGCGTTAAAAAAAAAATATAATAATTTTATAATGCCCTTATCTCGATGATATTTTAGTGTGTGGCTTATGTTCTTTTTTTGTTTGTTAACTTGTGCAATTGTTTACTTCACGCCTCTTATTCAATGGTAATTGTAACATGTTAAAATTTTAATTTTCTTAATTAATGTAATAAATATAAAACGCCGGTTGCTGGCGAACTAGCGGTAGCGAAAGTAAAGAGTTGTTGATCGGTATCTGCATTCTGTCAGATGATTGGTATCTTTCATCATGAGGATACAATTATTAAGGCTTTAGAGTGACTTTAAATTAATAAGCTATTTACACACCAAAAATACATACATAATACGACAAAAATGTGTGTGAATTTGTCCGTAAAACAATTACGCGTTTAGTCCCTAATGTTCGAGAATTACCCTACAACAAAATCCTTCGTGAAATAATTAAATGTCAAAGAAAGTTTATTTACTTAATAAATTAATTCAAACTAGTCTTGTCAAAAAACTGTTTTACTGCGTATTCTTTTAATTTATATCTTTAAATTATATGTAGGGTTGATCTCTAGTACTTAATACATATATACTTCAGAAAATAGGCTTTTTGGAAATTTGGTTCGATCGCAATATCAAATAGAAAACGTTGGAGCTGCCCGCTTTTTGCACCGGAGTAAAAAAATGTAAAACAAAAATTATTATTAAAAAAATGTTGCCAAAAGTAATAGATAAACATAAACTAATCATCTGTAAAGCTATCTTCTTCTGACTTAGTTTGTTTTTTCTCTCACACATATTTTGTTGCAAGTTCTTTCACATGCAGGTATTTGGGGCGCTTAAGTGGTAACTCTATACCTAAGTAGATGAGACATGTAGAAGAAGGTAAAGTCAATGTAACGCCTTGTTTCTGAAGAGTAAACAAGTCCTTAAGGAAGACAATGGCGGAACTGCTGCAATTTTTTTTTTGTTTTCTTTGATTTGATACCCACTTTTAAAAGTTCCGCTGAAATGACCACTTAAGTTCAAAATCAGATTTTAGGAAACTGGAACCACTATAGTAGAGAAGAAATGTAGCAGAAGGTAAAGCCAATGTTACACCGATCCTTTCCCGTTTCCATTTCTCCTTTTTGATCAACCCGAAGCTGTGGTCATAAGGAAGAAAATTATGTCTTGGTTCTGGATATCTGTGTATAATTTTAGCAAACCTCTTAGTATTTGCAAGTATGGTTTCATCGCACATGAACAAGTACAAATTTTCAGAACTGGCTGCAGAGGTACAAAAATATTATTTCCACAGTTGCCGTTAAAAAAACATATCCACTAGGTACGTAGGGTTGATAATCAAATTCTAATAGCTCCACCTCATATTTGTTCTCTGAAATTTCTGCAATATCTTCTTTCATTTTGGTATAAAAATAATTTGTTTTCTTCTCATACACTGCTTTTTCAGTAATTAGATTCCTTTTTACTTGTTCATCTTTCTCCGCTGATATAAGGTTGTCCAATCTGTTGCAAGTCTGGCAAGTATCCGACCAACAATAACTAAATTCACAAATAAAAAACTTTTTAACTTTGTTTGTATAACACGAACTTTATTTATTGACTATAGTTTCGACAATTTTAGCTTGTCATTATCAAACTAGAAGTAATTAAACTAACAATTTACAGGTATATATATATGCTTAAAAATTAAGGTCGTACAACAGCGTTAAAAAGGGGGGTATATATCAAGTCAACCAGGTCGTTAATTACGGGGGTTTCCGGATTAGCGCGCGCTTTGTGAATTTCTAGAGACTCCAGGAGGTCCATCTTACGGCCTTTTTCGGCAAAATGTATAATTGACAGTACATCCTTACCAAAAGTATGATTGTTTTCAATCATATGTCTGGCAAAAGATGACTTATTAATTAAATTAAGCCGAAAAGAACGAAGATGTTCCTTTAGTCTTGTATTGAAATTACGACCAGATTGCCCTATATATATTCCCTTACAATTTTCACAAGTAAGTTTGTATATCCCTGATCTGTGAGTATTCTCTATTGATGTTTTCGGATTAAAAATTATGTTGCGTATTTTCTTAAAAGGTTTTAGAGCTACTATTACATTATGTTTTGACAAAATATGTTTAATTTTTAATGAAATGTCACCAAAGAAGGTAAGGGGCTTATAAATTAAATGTTTTTGTGATACCTGGCCTGCATATATGTATTTACGTAGGTTATCATTTTGTATTTATTAATTAATTTATCAATGATTGATGAAGAATACCCATTTGAAGAAGCTATTGTTTTTATGATGTTAATTTCTGAATTAAAAGCTTGTTTTGACAGTGGAATATTAAAAGCTCGAAAAATCATAGAATTAAACGCAGACAATTTATGTTTTAGTGGATTGTTAGAACTGTTAGGGATTACTCGATCAGTATACGTAGGTTTACGGTAAATTTCAAATGTAATTATTGATTAGTTTTTGTTATTGAAAGGTCTAGAAATTTAATATTATTGTTAATTTCGGATTCAACTGTGAATGTTATATTTGGGTGGAGGTTGTTAATAAATTCTAAAAATTGTTTTAGTTGTCTATCTGTTCCTACAAATGAAGCTAATATATCATCGATGTATCTAAACCACATTTTGATATGTTTTTTACCTAATGGAGAATCTAATATAATATTTGTTAAATTGCACATGAAAATTTCGGCTAGCGATGGGCTCAGAGGTCCACGTTTTTTCGCCTGATATTATAGCGTTCTTACTTGTAAAGAATTATGTATAACGAAGTAGAAGCCTCCACCGTTAACAGTTTGATCAATGCTAGTGTAGCTTATAAGGCAAAAAAGTACTTTAAACTACAATTAAAGGTAAAACAAGCATCTTTAAATATCAAATTTCTCCAACAATGCTTAAAAATGAAAGTTACTTCAAAATTTGTGCAAGTGAAAACCAACCTCCAAACAAGAGCTGCAAAGAACGCTATAATATCAGGCGAAAAAACGTGGATAAAAGATGAAGTTAAGTCTTGGTTTTACAAACGAGATATCCTGTTCTCATATATCAAAATTTTGCATTGCGAACTTACATTCCATTTACACCCAGTGGAATTTGATCTCCTGGATGATTACATTAGAGGAAAAGTGAGCCGTATTTGCCACAAAAAATTTCTAGTTCAGAGGAAAAAACTCCGCGCCCTACTACAGGAAAAAATGAAGAAAACGGACACCAAAAAGAACCAGTCCACCCATATTCAAACTGAGGCAAGTTTTTATCCGAGTTTCGTGAACCATTCCGAAGTACAATTTGAAAACCAGGAAATAGAATTTTTGAAATTAGGCCCAAACTATTCCCCACACGTATCACATAAGAACAACAAAGATACCTTGATAGTTGAATCAGAACTAGCTCTAAAAGATGTCCCTGACTGTGAGTATACAAAATATAAAATTGCTAACTTAATTAGAAAAACAACTTTTAATAATTCAGATAGTTATATCATTAAATCAATTAAGAAGAAAATTAAAGATAACAATTTGATTGTCACCAAAGCAGATAAGGGGAATTCAGTAGTTGTACTAGAAAAATCATCCTATATATCTAAAATCAACGATTTCATACAGGCTTCGGATGTCATAGAATTAAACACAGACCCAACACCTAAATTTCAAAAAACTCTTAAATCCGTAGTTAATGAATCAAATTCAGTTTTCACTAATATAAATAAATCTTGGCTATTTCCTATGAATCCCATTTGTCCCAGGTTATATGGACTATTAAAAATCCATAAAACTAACTTACCTATTAGACCCGTTGTTTCGTTTATTAACTCTCCTGCCCATAAAATTGCATGCCATCTTAACACACTTTATAAAGAATTAACCGATTTTAGGGACCCTAGATCAATTAAAAACTCAAAAGACTTATGTAACAAATTAACAAATTACTAATTCCCTCCTAACCACAAACTAGTATCATTCGACGTATCTAACATGTTCGCTAAAATTCCACCCACAGATTGCTTAAATTTAATAAAAACATCATTTGATACACTCAATATTAATGTTTCAATTAAAACAGAATTTTTAAATATCCTTGAAATCATTTTAAATAACAACTATTTTTCATTTGAAAATAAATATTATAAACAGACAGAAGGACTTGCAATGGGTTCACCTCTGAGCCCATTGCTAGCCGAAATTTTCATGTGCAATTTAACAAATATTATATTAGATTCTCCATTAGGTAAAAAACATATCAAAATGTGGTTTAGATACGTCGATGATATATTAGCTTCATTTGTAGGAACAGATAGACAACTAAAACAATTTTTAGAATTTATTAACAACCTCCACCCAAATATGACATTCACAGTTGAATCCGAAATTAACAATAATATTAAATTTCTAGACCTTTCAATAACAAAAACAAACAATAGCTTCTTCAAATGGGTATTCTTCATCAATCATTGATAAATTAATTAATAAATACAAAATGAAAAACCTACGTAAATACATATATGCAGGCCAGGTATCACAAAAACATTTAATTTATAAGCCCCTTACCTTCTTTGGTGACATTTCATTAAAAATTAAACATATTTTGTCAAAACATAATGTAATAGTAGCTCTAAAACCTTTTAAGAAAATACGCAACATAATTTTTAATCCGAAAACATCAATAGAGAATACTCACAGATCAGGGATATACAAACTTACTTGTGAAAATTGTAAGGGAATATATATAGGGCAATCTGGTCGTAATTTCAATACAAGACTAAAGGAACATCTTCGTTCTTTTCGGCTTAATTTAATTGATAAGTCATCTTTTGCCAGACATATGATTGAAAACAATCATACTTTTGGTAAGGATGTACTGTCAATTATACATTTTGCCGAAAAAGGCCGTAAGATGGACCTCCTGGAGTCTCTAAAAATTCACAAAGCGCGCGCTAATCCGGAAACCCCCGTAATTAACGACCAGGTTGACCTGATATATACCCCCCTTTTTAATGCTGTTGTAAGACCTTAATTTTTAAGCATATACCTGTAAATTGTTAGTTTAATTACTTCTAGTTTGATAATGACAAGCTAAAATTGTCGAAACTATAGTCACTAAATAAAGTTCGTGTTATACAAACAAAGTTAAAAAGTTTTTTATTTGTGAAGAATTATGTATAACGAAGTAGAAGCCTCCACCGTTAATAATAACTAAATTGGTTTTAATTTTAATATTGGCACGTTAAGTTGCCGAAACTCTAGTCAACATTAAATAAAATGTGTTATACAACGTTAAAAAATATATATTTTCGACATGTATAAATAGAAGCTTCAGGAATGAACAAGATAAGAATTGTATATTTAAAATTGTTCTTGCACTTAAATCCTAGATTGCACCATCATGTTATGAAGCTGTCACTATCTTGTATACCTGAATTTTCCTTTTTCTTCATAGTGTTTCGTTTGTCCCCTTTTTGGAGGATTTTTTTAGCAGTTAATGAGACAGTAAATTCTATGAGGACAGTTCAATCAAAAATAAATTCAATTAAATAAATAAGGACATCAAAATTTTAATTTTAGATTACAAAAAACATAAATGGCTTGAGGCTTGTCAAAACATTAATGATAAGAAGGGAAAAACTTAAAACATAAAAGACCAAACCGACGGATCAACACTGACAGGTGATACATCTATAGCGAAAGCATTTGCAGAACAGTTAGAACAGACGTTTCAAATCTCTCACAGCAACGAATACGACAACGACTTTTATAGCACAGTAACTGACTGGTTCAATTCTTTTGACAAAACCCCCTTACCCCTTCCAACCGACGATTCAATAGACGAGACACACAGTTGCACTCTGGTAAAAATACCTCCCTCGACCTTGACAAAATTCCGCGTTTACTCCTCAAAAAGCTCTCCCATGATATCCACATGTTCATTTTAAAAAATTTCAATTATTGCTATTCCCAACAACACTTTCCCACCAAATGGAAACAAGACATCACAATATGCATCCCCAAATCCCACACCGATCCCACACTAGTATCCAGCCATCGTCCCATTACACTACTCCCGGTAATTGGTAAACTTTTCAAATCCCTCCTCAAACAAAAACTCCTTCCAGCATCCAAAATTCATATCCCAGACAACCAGTTTGGCTTCCTACCTCAAAAATCAACCACTCTCCCTCTAGTCATTCTTACCTCCAATAAACAAACCAATCATCTGGAAGGACATAGATCAATAATACTATTCCTAGATTTTCAGAAAGCTTTTGATTCGGTTTGGCATATTGGCCTCCTTTATAAATGCTTCCTCTTAAATATTGGAAAATTGTAGAATTAAAAATTTAGAAGACATACTACTAGGCCAGTGGCCGTGATTTCCCTTGAGCTGTTAGGCCAATTGGAACTTGAGTTCACGGTTTTGTTTAAATTGGAAATTGTCGTTAATAATGCAACGCCATAATCCAAAACGGAAGCAGACCTCGTAAATTAGAATCCAAGCGCAATTCTGGGCGGAGGAGTGCTGCATGGCAAATAGCTTGACCCAACGGGTTACGGTATCCTAGATTATGAAAACCCACCTTACATCATTCGGGCATGGGGGAAGAAATCCAAATACACCCATGGCGAGGACCTTGAAACGTTCTTGTATCACCAGTGTTTGTACGAGGCCGGCAGGTTTCAAGTTCGTATCTTTATATTTCAAGCATTTTGGTCAATGTTTGGGGTAGGCTATAACATCGTATATAGTCGGCCAGGTAACCTTCTGGTGATTTTATGAAGTGATCGTAGTGGCCTGCAGTTGGCTCATCATGGTAACTTTTCGTCGTCTTTGCTCAGCCTGTAGAGGTAAAGACATCCCTGCGATAGCAGATATCCTCTGGCAATCCATTGGGTGACTTCTTTGATGCGGCCTCCCTTGAATGCATCCATTATACACCGAAGCTTTCATTTGGTGTTTTTATGGGTACATCGATTACGCTCAGCGCAATGTCTTGGGCATTCCTAGATATTCAGGAGAATGTATCGGCGATGACGTTGGCTTTACTGGGAGTGTATTCGAAATTCATATTCTTCAATAGCTACCTTAGTGGTTAGTGTTCCATAATGGTGATTAGAGGTCTCCTCTATGTAGGGGCGGTATTTCCGGATTGCTCACACAATGGCGAGGGTCTCTCGTTCTGTGGTGGTGTAGTTCCTTTCCTCACCGGAGTGTAGTTGGCTGGCGAATTCGACAGGTTTCTGCTCTTCATTCTGCTAAATATAGAATTGCTTTTGAATGTTTGTAGAAAATTGAAGATAAATTTCTGCAAATTAGAAACTGTAGAAATCTAGAAGCAAAAATGCTGGATAATATCTTAAAATCTAGAAGATATCTTGAAAAATTCTACAAATTTTGACGAATAATTCCTTGAAAATGAAAGAAAAGATTCTTAAAAAATTGCTCATATAATAATACATATATAACGTTTCTAAAAAAATGCCAAAAAAATAGTGCGAGAGGTTCTATAAAATTGTAGAAATCTCATTATAGATTTTGGAAAACTATAAGAAAGTATGAAAATATAATACTTAAAAAAAGATGTTAAAATCTAATGATAGTTTGCAAAAATCTTAAGCGTGATAAATAAAAGTTTTCCAAAATACTAGAAAAAAAAATACTAGAAAATTTTAGAATACTCAATTTGTTAGAAATTTTCATAAAATAATGCATAAAATAGGAAATATTCTTGCAAAGATTGAAATATAAAAATCTGAAGAAAATTTCTGAAAAATTTTGACAAAATATAACAATAAATGTAAATATAATAGAATCTCTAAAGAAAATCTGTAGTTGTAGAATCTACAACAATGAGTCTTACTAAGACTACAAAACAAATTAATTTGAAACAACTACTTCTCTAGCTAATACTTCGACAGACATTGAATAATACAAATTAATTTGCGTTTTACAAATAGTACAACTATCAAAGCAACACTAATTTGAATGAAATTATTTCTAAATTTGAAAGGTCGAATATTCTAAAATCTCTATAGAAAATTATTGTAATGTGTAGGAAACATTTGCGAAAAATTGAAGATAAAATTGCGCTAAAGCAAAAATTATAAATGAAGCAAGAGAAAACTCCAAGTGAAAAAATAAAATTTAATATCAATTTTAGAATAAATTCTAATAAAATATAATTTGAAATTCTTTTCACTGGTAAAAAAATAGTCGTATGTAACTTGAGGCTTTATTTTTGCAACATTCTGGATGGTAACGTATATATCGGGTTCGTACATGTCAATATAAAGCTTATGCATTTTTGCCTATTTAGTTCAGGTGGCAAATAAAACTCATTTTCATTTTTATTGCAGCTATAGTGCAACCATCTTTTTGCAAATAACTGTTTATTTGAATCAATTTGATATATTGTCCTCACGTAACATATTAAGGCGATTAGCGTGTTTTCCACGCATGTCTTTGGGTACCGGAATATTATCTTTCAAATGCTTGATAATAGGTTCTACTCTTTTCTTACTAACGCCATATAATAAACAAAAAGCATTTCTACAAACCCTGTTTAAAGTTGTGCCGATTTTTATGTTGTATTCACAGAAACAAGAACTTTTTGGTCCTCTGCCCAATTTGGGTCTAGATCTGGCAACCTTTTTCTATAATTTGTTTTGACCTTATTTCTCGGGGGTCAAAACAAATTATAGAAAAAGGTTGCCAGATCTAGACCCATTTCATATTTCTTTTTCTTGGCAATATATCTTGCTTAGCATTGTCGTTTATTTTTCAAAACATTTCCATTTACAGTTACAATTTTTGCTAGTTTTCCTTTTACCTTTCAGACATTTATTTTTGTTTTTAATGTCGATGTAAGATTTTCCTTAAGCTTTCCTTTTCTTTGCAATATTTCTATTCCATTTACTTTCACCTCTTCCTCGTTTCTTGAAACTTGTTTTTTAGAAATGTTTGTTTTTGTTCGCCGTCATCACTTTCAGAATCACTTTGGACCAGCGATGAAACTTCAGCACTTGAATTAAACACAGGAAATCATCTAACACTAGATTCAGGGTCATTGGAAGAACATGAGGAACTCTATCTGAATCGACAAACTGTTCGCTTGAACTAATGCTACTCGACATTTTACAAAAACTATATTATTCGACAAACTATCTAAATTTCACAAAATGCACAGAATTCATTTCGTGCAAGAACGACGCAGCTCCAAAGCTATCCCCTTTTTGCACCGAATCCAATAAGGAGGCATCGGTATATTCATTATATTTACGAGTTAACGGAGCTGTCTCGTTGCACCAATCTTGAATAACCCTTGATTGATTAAAAACAAAAAATCGTAAAAATATGGAGGTGTCTCCTTTTTGTCCAGGAGTCTTCAATTGTTGAATCTATGCAAATGATTTTAAGCGGTCATTCTAAAACCTTAACTTTAAGAGAGTTTCAGGAATTGAGTGGTGGTAAAATGGCATCAAATGCCGTTTATTAAATTACATTAAATGAGCATTAAATCATTTTAAATTATCATCAGAATATATAGGTTTTATAATTAAAATCACTTTGTTTGTTTCACAAATATTTTTTTTATTTTCGACTAGTTTCGGCTTATTGCCAATTATAAAACTTATATATTAACATAATGTTTCACCAAGTGATTAATGAGAAACAAGTATATGATATATCATCAGAATATCTTGAATACTCATTTTGTTTTCTTGAATAATCGTTGATCTAATGACCGTCGAATGACCTTGAGAAATCTTTAAGGTGCAATGAATAATCATTAGATGACTTTAACGCTTTAAACAACTATTATATATCCACGGTTGATTATCACCTCAAATAATCTCTGGAATAAATAGTATTAAATTGCTATTTTATATTCCTAAATAATCGTTAAATGACTTAATAACCGTTGGTTGACTCTGAGCGATCAATAAATGGAATTATTTTTGCAATATGTCCTATCATTATTAACCCTCAGTTATTAATAAATAACATCAAAAACTTTTAAATTGTCATTGGATGACCTTAACTAACTTTAAATGACCAGAATATAAACTTGCATGACCGTCAAATCACCTTAAGTGATCTTAAAAGATAGTTCTATAACCTTAACATTAAAGAACCGTTTTAAGCCTTTGATTGATTTTAAATCACAGTTAAATAATTTTAAATGTTCGTTAAGTGACAACAAATGGCGTTTAATAGTCGTTAGATGACCTTAAATGACCACTATATGATCTTTTGGCCTTAAATAATCCCAAATAGTGATTTCATATCTTTGAATGCCTTTTAATATAGATCTCAAATGACCATTGAGTATTTCTTGAATTAGTTTCTCAACCAAGCGTAAATTGTGTTATTTCTATAGACCATTGAGTAATTGTTAAATGACATAGATGCTATGATTCGCCATTATATGACTAAAAATCCTCAAATGGTCATCGGATAACCTAAATTAATTTTGAATGGCCGTTTTACACCCTTAAATAATGGTTTAATGATCATCACAGGGTCGACACCTTATTCCGAGCAGTCCGAGTGGAAAGACGTGCCTCCATATAAAGTGTATGTTTCGACTTTGTAATATGGCGCGATAGAGCTCTGGCTTGAACTGGGATACGCAATCAAGTTTTGTATGCGGCTTAGAAAGAATACAATTGAAATATCCCAGACGCTCAAGATGATCCCGAATCGTGTTGCGTTACAACCGTTGATTAAGCATCCATCAAATCGTTGACACCCTAAACATGTCCACATTATCCTATGCAGTACTTAGGATAATGACCGATGATCTGGTAATGCGCAAAGAACTTCGTGTTTTACGCTGTAGAGAATTGTTGGATTTCATTCAAAATAAGCAAGACTTTCTTAGCTCTGTCCTAACCGAAGACGAATCCTAGATGTTCAAGTACGGCTCAGAAGAAAGCGCGAATGAGCAAGTCTCGCATCAAAACGATGTCTTTTTGACGTCCGAGGAATCGTCCTTTTTGAGTTTGTACGATTAACAAATATATTTTTCACAGAAAATGGCCATTACTTTTCCAATGGACCCTCTACGAATGTTTGACCTTGAGTAGTAAAAATTGACATCAAATGTCTTTTAATATTCCCCAAAATAATCATTGATCACGTTGAGTGATTATTAAATGACATCAAATGCCTTTTACTTGTCTATTATACTGCTTGGGATCTGTTTAACACATTAGGGTACAATAGTAGTCGCTCATCATGCCCTCGTCCCAAAATCCTTGCCTTTCGATGTTCGCTATATCTTGGTGTAGCCGCTCTCCTTGCTCGTCACTCGTGTCGCCCAAGTTACCGAGAAAGTTTTGAACAACACTTTGAAACGACGCCCATGCTGCTTCATTAGGCGTTAAACATTTTGTAAACTTTGCATCAGCCATTAGTTTTCGAATATCAGGTCCGACCAATATTCCTTCTTTGATTTTTGCGTATGACATTTTTGGAAACAACTTGATTAAGTACTGGAAAGCGAGTCCTTCGCGATTGAGTGCTTTGGTAAAGTTCTTAATAAAGCCATGTTTAATGTAAAGAGGTGGCAATAAAATATCCTGAATACAATGGAAATATTCCAGACGCTTCAAGACGAACCCCGTTCTGGACGCCCAACAATAGCCAGAACCCAAAAAAACGTAAATCTTGTGCGGAAAGTTTTGCTTTACAACCATTGATTGAGCATCCATCAAGTCATGTTTAGGTTGTCAAAACACGTCCACATTTGCGGTACATAGGATAGTGATCGATGATCTGCTAATACGCAAAGAACTTCATGCAACATTTGGTTAATCCAGATTGCATCCCAGTACAATTAATTTATTTCTCAACCTTTAGATCACCGCAAATTTTGATCGGATGTTTTTTTTAATTTCCAATGTGTAGTAGAGCCGCCTTCAAACTGTTCTTAGAACCATCTATGAACAAACGTCATTCAGTTCGATCGTATGGTGTATTCATCACGTCAAATAAACCTTTGATGTCAATATGATTTAGGGTCAAGCAGCTCTGTTCTTTGTTTCGGTAAATTCAAATCGCGGATCAAATCACTCAGTTCATTTCATTAAATGCTCTTCTTCTTTAACGAAACCGCTTTCATTGCTCGCTAGTGATGAAGGCCAAATTCTTAGGGCATTTTTGGCAATGAATCACTGTCCGTACGTGGAACTGGCTTTGACACTGATGATTACTGATGATACGTCAGAATATTTATACTGTGCTAGATTGTTTTGCATTTATGTCGACGACATTCATCGAGCAAAAGTAACAATCATCTCCATGATTTTTTTGTTCTCTCCATAACGTTGGCCCAGAAAATGAAAAGTATACATTTTCACCAAGTGACCACTTGTACAGCTTCACGCGTTCTAAAACAATTTCGATACCCATAACTTCTCAGTGTTTACTACAGCAAAACCAAAGAACTGCAAATACGCATGTTTGGGTGCATTTCTTATGATTTTTCTACATTTTCCGAGTATTTAACATCCACAAACGTAACAAAAACACTTTGAACTGACTTTGCAACGTTGCATCTGCATTTTCACTGCACAAAAACAAGTTCCAAATGATATTTAATGGAACGTGATCAACTGTCAGCCATTATAAGAACCCAGTGCTGTCACCGTGCGCGAACTTAAAGATTGAACACGGATTAAAGATTTTGGTTCAGGACATCAAATAACGTTAAGAATCGTTCTCATCTGCTCGGGTCAACTACTTCTCTGGCAAATACCTCGACAGATATTGAGTTATATTTTTTTCGAAGTACAGCCTCTAAATAAAAATTGATCTAATCCAATCGTCCGTTAGATCTTTCACTAGATTGAGAGGAAAATTCTCGAATATTTCGACCTGATCTTTTGTTACTTTCTTTAAGCCATCAGTAATCGCCAGGAGATTGGTTATAGTCTTCTCAAATATGAATCTCTTATTTTTACTTTTTAAACTCTTCACTTTCATACTTGCCTAAACTCTAGTTTTTCCAGAAGTATCTTCTAACAATGACATTATTAGAAGTTCAGTACGTTCTAGATATTGGCAAGTTTGCGCCTACAAAATTAATATTTCTCCTATTTTTAGCTTCGGCTTCACCAATAATAATAATAACATTTATGTTATTTTCAATACAAAAATACATGCCTCTTTTCTATTAAAATAACAGCAAATCAAAAAAGTTTTGCGGAATTATTATAATTATTATTCATTTTGTAAACACTTTATTTCTTAATTTCTTCTTTAGTACGTTCTAGATTTTGGCAAGCTTACGCCTACAAGATAAATATTTCTCCTTTTTACAGCTTCGGCTCCACCAATCCGATTCCGAGGGTTTTGATCTGAAACATAAGGATTTTTTCTGTTATTTTCAATAGAAAAATGCATACCTTTTTTGTAATAAAACTAACAGAAAATCAAAAAGGTGTTTTTGTGTTTGATGTTCCCATATATTCCTTCTTCATTTTCTAAACACTTAAGCTATAGATTTATAAGTTGACCCGAATTTGTAAACTTGTGTAATATATGATGATGATGATGATGAATAACCATGGAATCATCTTAAATGATCTTAGAAGTTCGTTTTACGACTGAACTTTAAATGACCATTTTAGGCCCTTAATGTAATTTAATAGTAGCTTAATTACTAGGTAACCTTATTTGACCATTATATGATTATTGAATGATCAATGAATGACCTCAAATAGACTTTATATGGCCTTGAGTAATCGTTAATTGATATCAAATGCTATAAATTAGATGATATATAACATTAAATTGACCTTAAGTGATTATTAAACGACACAAATGTCTTTGAATAACCGTTGGATAAACTTAAATAATCTTCAATGTCCATTATGTGCTCTTGAATGATTATCGAATCACCTTAAATGATCTTGAATAACCATTTTATAGACTTTAATGATCGGTGATTGATCTTAAATGATGGTTCGATGACCCTGAGTGATGAAAGTTAAATGATAAATGAATATATAGTCTTAAATCAGCATTACGTTTTCCTGAATTAACACGGGATTACCTTGATCTTGTTTAATTATCGTTGGGAGACCTTAAATAACCTTTAATGTCATCACGGTGAAATGACCATTTTAGGCCCTTAATTGATCTTAAATGAAAGTTGGATGACTTTATTGAATGATTGTTAAATAACATCAAATGCCATTTAACAGTTGCTGGATGAGTCTAGATAACCTTAAAAGATCATTATGTGATTCTTGAATAACCATTTAATGACCTGAAATGCTTGTTGGATGACCTTGAGTAATCGTAAAAAGACATCAAATGCTATGAATTAGATTGACCTTATATTTCATTGAGTTTACCTTAAGTGATGATTTAACGACACAAATGTGTTTGAATAGCCGTTAGTTAAACTTAAATAACCTTAAATATCCATTATATGTTTTTTAATTATAGGTGATTTATCTTAAATGATAGTTCGATGACCTTGAGTGATGACAGTTAAATGATAAATGAATATCTAGTCTTGAATGAGCATTACGTGTTCTTGAATTAACACTGAATCACCTTAAATGATCTTTTTAATGATCGTAAGGTGATCTTAAATAGCCTTGAATATCATCAAATGAGCTTGCACGAAGAATGGCTTTAAATAACGTTGCGGTCTTTAGATGATTTTAATAGACAATCTTATAATTTTAAGTGACATTAAAAAGATGTTTTAACAATAGTAATAAGTAAATATTAATTAACCTCTAACTAGTAATTTGAAAGATTGTTGGATGCTCTCAAATGATCTTAATTGGTCCTTAAATAATTTTGAAAAATCATTGAATGGTCTTAAGTAACCTTAAAGAAACATTAAATACTTTTAAATATTTTCATGACCTTAAAAGTTTTTGTAAAATAATTATAGCAACATTAAACTTCATGAATCGTAAAATGATTTTAAAAATCCTGGATAATCTATTAAATGCGTTTGAAAGTTTTTATTATATCCCTAAAATATATTGTAAAGTTATTCCAACAGTATTAGAACTTTCAAATTGTAGATTTATCATAAGCGCATATATAGGGCAGACAGGTACGAGTTTCGAGAAGAGATTTAATGAACATTATAGAGCATTTAGACATATAAAAAGTTTATTATATCAGATCATATGACTTAATAGGTGGAGCCATTACTTACGCAGACTGTAAAAAATTTACTTTATATTTATTATTACTACCGTATTAGATAAATAAATAAAATATAAGAAAATTATTATTATTTGTAATTTAGAAATTCTTGAATGTTGCTGGCGTTTAGTTACTTTGGAATAACCATTTGAAAAAGCACTTTAAAATCTTTGATTTTCTACTATATATTTTAATATTTTTAACTCAAGTTTTGACCATAATCTGGTTATTACCAAATATTTATAATACTTTATATCATACAGTGGTAAAATAAGTGTTTTAAGTGTTTTTCTCACATTTCTATTTAAAAAAATATTGAATTTCAAACAAACGGCATTAATAAAACTGAGATTATAAACATGCCTTTTTAGCATTTAAATAATACGAATAATTAAGTGGAAAAAAACACCTATATAAGTAATCTTTTAAATATATAAATAACATTCCATTTACAATTTAAACCATTCACGTGTTTCACCGTTACACATTTATACATTTAAATTCGTACTTTAAAATTGTTTTAATCTTTTGGCTCACGCACAAATGGACATTGTAATCGTGCCATTATAAATTTGATAGTTAACTCACGATTTGTGGCCTTTTATGCATGTTAATGCGCTCCGCAGACACGCGCCGATTTTAATCTTCGTCCCATTTTCGCCCGAATCCGAACAGTTATGGAATCGCCGATCGTTCGTTAACAGTAATCTTGTAATCGTTTTTCCATTTAATTTAGGGCGAGTGTACATAATTTCCTAATAATTCCACGCCGCGCTCTTATCGCACATTGGAAATTATAAAATTTAATCGGCGGTAATGCCTTGTGTACGCCCGTGATGAAATTTATAATTAGGTTTCATCGCACGGTTTATTTTTAACATATTATTAATAGTTTTAATCTCGACCTGTTTTATATAATACTTTATAAAGCAACAATTTTGAGTGTGTAAACTTACTTGCATTATGTTTCACAAAATTTCATTATTATATAATAAAAGTTTATTGCATTAAGTTCTTAATGGTTGTGTGAATATTTTGTCTGAAAATAATTTGGGGTTAAACTTAAAGTTTAAATTAAATATCGGAATAACAACAGCTAAAAGCTAATGGTAACATTTATCTTTATTAAAATAAATTCTTACTTCTTATTTCTCTAGCTTTAGTTACTAAGCTAGGTTAACCAGGAATCAGTTTCTGATATTATAACAAAAATACATAACGTTGTTTCCTAAGGCATCTACATCGTTATACATTTTATTCTCAACTGTGTGTTAATATTAGTATTATTTATTTATTTTTTTATCCAACATACTACATAAGGTTGTAATATTATAGATAGCTATGTTTTGTATTTTTTAATCACTTATGTTTTGAAAATGACAGTGTCTTGTCGAAACTATAGTCAGACAAACTAAAGAGTATTTTTATTGTAAAAATACATAACATTGTAGTGTTTCGACCTTTCAAATAGATGAGAGCAAATATAAGAGGTAAGTTAAAAAGAAAGCAAGAATAATATCATAATTTCCTTCTTTCTTCCTTTTCCCACCCCAGCACCATTTTTCCTCGTCCATGTAGTTACCTTTTTTGATTTTCGCAGCCTATTCGTCATACACTTCTTCGCACTCCTCTGCCAAATGCCTCTAAGTATCCTTTCCACTGAGACATAATACACATTTTCAATAATTTTTCCCAACCAGCTTTTCCTTCCTGTGTTTCGTAATCCGCATCTAGCTCTTGCCTAAATTACCATTTCCTCTATACCAAGCTGACTGTTATTCAAGTATTCAAACATATCGTTGTATACACTCCTATCAAAATATCCATGCCTTTCAAGAATTTCCACTTCCTTCCTTTCATCCAAGCCGCTCTGTTTCCTCCATGCTCTACCATCCATTGACTGGTGGTGATAACCACATTTTCATACATATCTCTTTCGCTCAATTCTACACTGAAATATACCTACATGCACTCACCCATTCTATACCAGTCTCTCCTCCTTTAATCCACATAACTCACTCTATTTGTTTCCTAAAGTCAACTTTTCAACCCCCAACATATGCTTCAGAAACCACAGTTGCTCTCTATCTATTCACTCATATACTCTAGTTCCCCATACTTTAACTCCATACATTAAATCGGATCACAAACGTAACCCATAACTTACATGCCACTCGAAAATTCACCAACTATTTTCCCTACTTCTCATTACATTCTTCTCTTGCCTTTCTTTGCATCCATTTTACACGTTTCGTGTATTCGCATGTACTTTTATAATTAAATCCAAAATATTTTCTCTTTTAATGCTCTCTTAATTACCTCACTTTCACATTCTTTTTTTTATTATTTCCTCCCTTACTTTATTTCTAAACCTCATCTAATTAGTCTTCCCTACGTTCACGCATAGTTCTATTGTATACATATATAAAATATCTTTCCATTCTCTTCAACTTGTTTTCATTCCTCTCTAATCTCTCGTCATTTATATCACATCATCTGCATATTCCAGCATCCATACTTTTTTCGGTAATATGTAAATTAAATAGCAAGGCTTTATGGGCAACCCTGTTTTACATACTTTTATTTTTACTTTCGCTACAACCCGTGTTTTTTCATATACTTTTCACACCATACGCTGCTTTTGAGTCTAAGAACACTTCATACCTATATCCTCTCTCTTCCATCACTCTCTCTACTATCCCGGCCAGAGTAGCCATTTGGTCTCTTGTCTCTCCATTTTGTTTCTAGTAACAAACCACTATTCTTGAATTCCTTCTCTTCACTATGGTAATTGTAATATTATATTATATATATAATCTCCACTCTCTATGATGCCGGTATTTTAGTTTCCCCTGTCCACATTTGATTTAGCAGCTCTCTAAATCTTTTGATTTATCTCTTTCTTGATTTCTTCCACATCTTAGCTTTAACCCGTCTCTGCCTGCTGTTTTTTTCTTCTTTTACTTCATTAAAAGCTTTTTCCGCCTCTTCCTCCGTGGAATCTTCAACCACTCCACCTATCCCACATGAAAGTCTACTGTTTTCTCTACATTTTCTGTCCATTCTTGTCATCTTTTTTACAATATTCCACATTCCTCCTGCACTTCTACACATTCTTAATTCTTCAATCGTTCTCTCCAGAGCTTGAATCTTTTTTCTTTCACATATGCTATTGTACTTATTTCTTACTGCCATCATGTACTTCTCCACCTATCCGCTCTGTATTCATTTCCTCATTGCCTTTTTCACTTTTCTCGTTTCAGGTCGACATTCTTCTTTGAACCAAGTACAAAATTTCTCCCCTTTTGCGCATCATACTATGACATCTTTCACTGATGTAACTTCATCCCACTTAACATTCTCTAACCTTTTCTGTCTACCCCCAATTTACATTTACATCACTCTCCAATTTCTTGTATTCTTGTTTTTGCTCTGCTTTCTTATTTTTGGCTATCTGTATCTCTAGTTTCAGTGGTAGATGGTCTGATCCCATTGCCTTCTACTTCAACTTCTATTCTTTTCACTTTTTTCTTGAGAAGCTCCTAATTACTAGGTAATCAATCACCGTCGATCCCTGTATTGGACTACAGGGTATCTTTCTTTACTTTTCCAATCCCCTTCTGTGCATCCATTTACTATGTCCCATCCCACTTCTATCACATTCACCTCTTTACCTTCCTTCTGTCGTTGTTTGTTCACGTATCCTAAGGTCTTCTGTCAATTATTGTACCATCATCGCTAATCCCTTCCTCCGATTCATCCAATCTTGCAATAAAATCTATAATCTATTTCTGATCTTATTTTATCTCAGTTTCCATTAATATACAATACTCCCACATTTATCCAGTACACTCGCTGCTGTTATTTAATATTCGCTCATTGCCTTCTTCATGTTAATGACTCGCAATTATTCCCCAGTAATTTTAATATTTTCAGATGTGATAGAATTAACAAACGGGACGGTGGCGTCATGATAGCGGTCAGAAATAATTACGCATGTTCTAATTAAAAGTAACATTATCTGCTTAGTTTGTTATATATAGCTCCTTCGGAACCTATTGATACATATAATATTGTGTTTAATGCGCTATTTCGATTATTAAGCCAATACAAAACTGTTCTAATATGCGGTTATTTTAATATTCCCAGTTATCATAAATCTCTTGAAGTTGAAATCAGTGATCGGAAATTATGTGAACTCAATAATCTAATAAATCTTAATGATATTATACAACACAATCTGAAATTGAATATTAATAATAGAATCCTTGACCTTATATTATCAACAAAAAAAATTAAATGTACCTTCTATGATGATTTGCCGATAACCAAAATTGACAATCATCATCCACAACTCAGTTTTTCACTCATATCTATTATAGATCGTCAGAAAAATATGTATAATAATGTTAATTCAAAGAAATATGATTTTCGTAAAGCTGATTTCAACTCATTATACAAACAAGTCTCTGAATGTGACTGGTCTGATTTAAAAAAAATCGATAATGTTGAGAAATGCTGTAGCGTGTTTTACTCTACTATATTTTTGATAAGTATGTACTGCGAAAATTACTAAAGAGCTGTCACCATAAGTATCCATGTTGGTTCAGTCGTGAGACAATACAGTTACTTAAAAAGAAACAACACTATAGAAAATTATTCAAAAACAAAAACTCGGCATTTATAAAAGAAAAATATCGTAGCTCCGCCGTAAGAACGTATTATAATAAAAAAAGACCAACATACATTCATTCAAAATGCAGAATGTTCGGTGCGGAATGATCCTAAAAACGTATGGAATTATGTCAATTCAAAGAAAAACCAGTCCCGTATTCCTGGATTAATGAAATTCGCAAATGATCAATGACCCATTGGAAATAGTAAATAGCTTTCAAAAATATTTTTCATCCGTTTATATTCAGACAACTTCCACTGATATGATATTCTTTAGTTTAACTAGTGTTTTAACATTTCCACCATCACAGGTACCGATATATTTAAGGCTGAAAAAAAGCTGATACTATCCAAAGCCTTGCAAACCACTAGTCCACATATTTAATAGTATATTGTTCGTTCTCATTTTCCCACTATCTGGAAAACCGCAAGAGTCACACTAGTATATAAATCTGGATGTAAAAACACTATTGAAAATTACCGTCCAATATCGATTCTAAACAATTTTGCTAAAATATTTATAGCTGACAAGTTGTATTTTCATGTGGAGGCATATTTAACAACCAGACAACATGGATTCATGAAGAAACGATTAACTCAATCAAATTCAAGTTGACGTAATCCATACCAATTTCAGCAAGGCTTTCGATTATATCGATCAGAATATTCTACTGGGCAAATTAAAACAATGGGGCTTTAGTACTAGTATGGTAAAATTTATGTGCCCCTATTTATCTAATAGACTACAATACGTAGAATACAAAAACTACAAATCTCATCCATACTGTCCCGCGGGCGCGCAGCCGTAAAATTTACGGAAAATTTATTAATTTTCTAATTAAATGACTGTACACGTGTAAATCTAAAAATTATCCTTATCTATTCTTTGAACAATGCTTATAGCTCATGTTGGTGGAGATTATTTGGTTTTGTGCCATAACATTTGGTCTGCACTGAATAATAAGTGAATGAATGTATTGGGAATAGCGCGACTTCTAGTGTAATTGTAGTATAACTTAGTGTAAATATTAATATGTATTTAACAGTTTTTTATATACTTTTTCATCTTGTGAACCAAACAAGTATGTGTATATAATATATTAATTATCAATTAATTAATAAATTTATTCATCTATACATATTATTTATTTTAATATAAATAAAACACTTTGTAACTTTGTTTGTATAACAGTATTTATTTTCTGTTTACTATAGTTTCGGCATCTCAACGTGCCATTATTAAAACATATGTATGTATGTTTTGATAATGGCACGTTGAGATACCGAAACTATAGTAAACTGAAAATAAATACTGTTATACAAACAAAGTTACAAAGTGTTTTATTTATACTCAAACATGTATAACGAAGTAGAAGCCGCAAGAATTAATAATATTTATTTTAATTCTTTTTTTCTTGTTTTATTAATAGCTTCGCAAAAAAATAATATTTTTTAAGCTCATAATATTTTTTAAGCTCATTTTTCTTTAATTATTAATAATTACCAAACTCTACGCTATCATAAAATAGTAAACATTTGTGGTAAACTGTATGACGTAAAATTTACGGCGCGCGGTTAAGTGGGGTTCCTCAAGGGTCAAACATTGGCCCCTTATTGTTTAGTCTATTTATAAATGATATAGTCAGAAACATACGATCTAAAATCCTGATATATGTCGATGATGTGAAAATATTTAGCTGTATTAGATCTGTAGATGATTGCCAATCGTTACAAAATGACTTGGACAAAATAATGGAATGGAGCCTCAATAATAAACTACATCTAAACATATCTAAGAGCAAGTATATCTCATTTTTTAGAACCTTCACTCATACAGCATTTAATTACAACTTAAACAATATCGCATTGGTACGAGTAACTATTGTCAAAGATTTAGGAGTCATATTCAATAAGGACTTGTCGTTTATATCCCATTACAATGCAATACAGAAAGATGCTACATTTTATACGGCGTATCAGTGAACCTTTTCGGGATATTTACACAATAAAAAGGTTATATTAAACGTATGTGCGTCCAAAATTAGAATACTGTGCTTGTGTCTGGGCGTCGAATTACAATGTGCATATGCAAAAATTGGAGCGAGTACAAAAAATATTTGTAATATTTTTGTATTTTAAAAAACATTCGGTTTATCCTGACACTGCTATCTCTTATAATAATGTATTGTCAATGTTTGATTTAAAAGAACTGGGCCCGAGACGTAAAATGTTGCTTCTAAAATGTTATTCTACTCCTATAATGAAATATAGTATATTGTATAATGAGCATACAATGATACTCATTGCCCACGAGTATGAAATGGGAGTGGGCAATGGTCATTGTATGCGAATTGTACACTATACTTTTTCTACGACCATACATATGAATAAAAATACAAATATAGATTTCTACTTATTGACATTGAACAAATTTTTATTTATCAAAAATATACGTGATATTGATACAGTTATAAAATGTTCTTGGAGATCATGTATATGATGGAACATTTACCGTAGGGTTTTATTTTTTTAACAAAATTTCTCTGACTATTACTACTTACCATTATTTTGCGTAAATTTGCTACAATATGTCTATTGTAGCACTAGTGTTACAATATATCTATAGTAGTACTAGTGCTACAATAGTTAAACAGGAGAGGGATATTACAATAACATAGCATTAATAGTATTAATATTGAATCAGACTAAACGATTTTTATAATAAATACATGTGAATTTCCTTAAATTCAAAAAATAATGTTTTTTCAATTACACGCAAATATTATACGAACATTATAAAATTTATAACACAGATTTGATTTTTGAGTTGTCTTTTCTGATATTTTAGTGAAATTACACGTCAAAAATTTGTTTAAGGTTAATAAGTAGAAATCTATATTTGTATTTTTTAATTCATATGTATAATCGTAGTAAAAGTATAGTGTACAATTCGCATACAATGACAATTGCCCACTCGTATGAATTGCTGCACTCGCCTTCGGCTTCATACTCGTGGGCAATGAGTATCATTGTATGCTCAATATACAATATACTATTACATCAGATCATTCATAACGAAATTGATGATTCAAACTTATTGGCACTAGTAAATATATATGTTCCCAGAGCGTCTAGTAGAAACTGTACCTCATTTATACGTAACAATAGCTACACTAATTTATATTATTATTCGCCAATTAACTACATGAAAATATTACATCTGGATGTTCAATAATATGCAGATATATTTATGTGTAGTTCAAAAGAATTCATAACAAAAATATCCAATATTATATAATACTAATTTTCACATTAACTTTATTTATTTATTTTTTGTGCTCCTTTATATTAAAATATGATTTTGCTTTTAATTTATTATGACCGTTTTGTATTTTGTATTATTTTGAGCCTTGTTTTTCATTTTATTTCTATATTCCTTTTGTTTAATTAATTAAATAAATTATTATCATTATTATTATTATTTGTTTATTTTGTTTATCTTAACTTATATTATTATTATTATTATTTGCATGTCAACTTTCTTCATTTCACGTTTACTTTTCTTTCGCATCTCACTATGACATCATTTAACTCTTTAATTGATTTAACTTAATTTCACTGAACCTTCTCTAACCTGTTCTTCACAACCTAATTACATTTACTTTACTCTTCAATTTCTCATATACTTGGCCATCTGTATCTCTACTTTCAGTGGTAGAAGGTCCGATTCCATTACTTCTTCAACTTCTATTCTTCTCACTTTTCACCTTGAAAAGCCCCTGATTGATTACATAGTCATCAATCACCGTCGATCCCTGTGGCCCAATGTATGTTTTTTTTTTACCTTCTCAATCCTCTTATGTGCACCCATTCAATATCTCCCATCCCTCTTCCTTCAAATTAAATCTCGTTATTTATCCACTTATAGTGAGATCTTTTAATCATCGTACCGTCTCAGAGTAATCTACTTTGAATGACCCGGCAAAGTTAAGCTAACCGTAAACAGTAAAAACTTTCCGTTTCGGAAGCTGCAATTGGGAGTGTCAATCATAATTCAGAATTTTGGCCTTGATCTGCGACTTCTAATAATAGATTACACTCCGATAGGTAAGTTTCACACAAATTTAGCGTTCCTTTCAAGATTATTTCCATATTGTAAAATATTTACAAATTAGGTGGTATAAAATTGTCTCCGCCTTTCTCCGCTTAGAAAAATAACTTTCCAAGATCGTATTTGTATACAGAATATGGAAAACCAAGAAGTAGCTGCTAACACCTGCTAAAAAACTTATAAACTCGACTTTACTGAGCAGCGCGCTGAGGCGCATTAACTACCGGTTGTTGTGCAAAGAGTATAGTTGACGGGAATCGCCGTAGACTGTGATGATGTTGAAGTTGACATTTGGATAAATCCATAACCATCGTTTGCGCAATATTGTAATCCTATTCGGTTGCAATTTTGGAAGGAGATCTCTGAAAAAAGTCGTTCCGAGCATCATCACATCTTAAATCAAATCAAATCACTCGTTCCTTTTCAAACTGTTTTTGATGGCCAAAATATAAAAATAAAACACGAATTGTTTTTCTTGTATTGTAGACTGTAAAGTAAAAAATACTGTTACGAAAACTCCATTGTCTCAGCGATGCGTGAGTGGACAAATAAAAAGTACCTATGTTTCGGGATTTCCTCATTGTATCCATGGATTAGATTTATGGAGTGGTTTCTGCATGCAGCATATAAATCCGGCGGCGACAAGAAAAGTAAAAAAAAATGACAATCCCGCTATGCAGAGCAGAAAAAAACGTGGCACATAAAATGACGGTAACACAGCTAGACGTGTTTTTGACAACATGCCAGTAACTGCGGAAATATTGGGTATCGATAAAAACATTATAGCGATGAGCAAGGTTTGGTTACAAGCGATGTCGAGCATCGATCAATATTAAGAAATTTAAAAATATAGTCTCGGTATACTGAATTGATAAACTGCTTATTTTGCATTTATACTTAACTATGTCAAGTCTGCTTCCATTTTTTTTAATTCAGAGGTTTGGACATTATGACAGTTCGTATGTTCAACCTTAAATACCAGAGGCTGTTACTTGTTGAATCTCCATATGACTTAATAAAATAGACATTGTGTTAACTCACGGCTACGGTGGAAGCTTCACCATTTCTATTTGGTCTGTTATCTGAGGAAGTACAAGAAGCCCAGAATAAAACCGTCGTTTTCGAGAAAATTTTCCCGCGTAATAACAATGACCGATGTGTTCAACCATCTCCTCATATCGCCCAACCCATATTTCTTCCCTACAACCTCCAAAACCAGATGATGGTAAACTATTACCACCGGATGTTGAAGAACTATGTACCATCTGTAAATGAAAATATCAAAGAATATAATGAGAGCGATGACGAAGTAGAAGAAGGCAATGCCGAATGCGATTGCTATTTTTGAAGAACACACCATTTCTATATGTTTTTGGAGTCTATAAAATATATAGCCTATGATAGACCTTCTGCACCCTCTGTAAACTCCACTTTATCGTCTTTCATACTCTCTCTCTCTCTCTCAATCCCGCTATTTTTCCACCCTTAATCCTCCCTTCGCTGCAGGCTCCGTTGCCTCTTTCATTGACTTGTTCTTCATCATTCTCGTTTGTAGTTTGTACTAATTTCACAATGTTCTTATGTTCTTTCCAGTTACCTAATCCTCAAAATCCTTCTGAGACACACCACCCTTGTAAATAGATTTAATCACAGCTATATTTCAAAACTCTATCGTTATAAATCCTTCATTATCTAAACTACTATCATTCTTATATTTCACTTCCAATTCCGTATGTGTCCATTACTTATGCTGCTTTTTTAGTTTTTTGTTGCATCTGCTATTTTTACCCTTCTCTAAATCATCCGATCCACATGTCTCATCATTTATTATGATTTGTTAATATCCTACACTTACTCTGTTTCCTTTCTCATTTTCCTCCCTAGTTATGGATCTCATTTCTTTTTGCTCCAATATTTCCTTTAATGTTAAGTCCATATAATTATTTTTTCTTTACTCAGAAAGTATGCCTTCTCTACTTTTGTTTGCTCTTTAAGTTGTTCTTTAATAAAAGCTTCGACATCTTTCTGTATTGTTCATTCACTGATTCGCTAGTTATTATAATGTTGTTTCGTCTCTCCTCGTTTCTTCCTTTTAGGTTGCGTTATTCTATGAACAAGAAATTTTCTTTCTTTCTCCCATTCAAAATATTTTTTATTCATTTCATAATTTAATTCTCTAATGTATGCTTTGAGTTCTTTTCAATCTCTATCATTATGTTTTTCATGATTTCTTTTAGTTCATCAATTCCTCTTTCGTTACTTCCTGGCCCTTACCTACGCTTATCTTTGTGAGAATTTTCTTTGTTAAGGCGATCGTAATATATTTTGTTGTTTTTACAAAACTGTGTCTATTGTCGATTCTGGTGCCGTGAGTTCTTCTTCATTCTTTGTCCTTTTTTTTATCTGGGTGTATTTGACTTGTTTGAATATTTTATTTCCACGTTTTCTGTTAATCCTCGTTACTAGGGGTAAGTAGTGTACGGGCAAAATAAAAATCTACAACTGGGTTATTGATACGCATTTCCTCTTTCTTGTATTTTAGAGGTATTATACAGGATATTTCAAAGAACAGTTTATATTTTTCAGTTTGTGTATTAACGCAGCGAATCCGAGGTGCACGAAGGATATGTCAATCGGTAGTTTAGCTCTTGAGAATTTAGTCGCTATGGAGCATTTTTCAGGAGAAATTGAGACTCGGAGACTGAAGCTCATTGAATATTGGAGGTTTTCTTCAATTAAATGAAGCGCCAAACATACCTTTCTTTCAAAAATGGATGAAAAAGTTTGAACAAATCGGTACAACATTGAAAATGCCAAAAACAGGTCGACCAAGATCATCAAGAACGGCTGAGAACGTGAATAGTATTAACCAGTCTATTCGTGACAATCCGAATATTTCAATTCGGAAGTGCCCAAACGCTTTAAATGTGTCATTATACCATATTATGCACTACTAATACAAAATTAAAGCCCTAGAATACTGATGAAAGCAAAATTTTTCATGGGAAATTAATCTTCAGCAGACGTGACATAAATTAGTCCCCACACAGTCCTGATTCAACCCCTATTTTCTTTTCTTTTAGTACACCCTGTAGAATCTAATTAGAAACTCTTTAAATTAAATATGAGGTTTGCAATTTCTTTAAATCTTAACATAAATTGGTGTGCCTTTTACAAAACAAACAATTCTTCTCGATGGTAAGAGAATTTTCTAATAAAATATCATTTTTCAAATAAATCTGTTTTTATTTTGAAGGGAAATAGAAGTACACCTGAAACAATATGTTTTTTTTCTTCTTAAGACACACATATAAAATACAAATAATTTAAATCTATTTCCAGAAACATATGTGACGGTTACACGAATCACAATAGCAATCCATTAAATCGGTCGACCAAGTGGTACCTTCGGTGCATGTGTAGCCTGCAAAAATAAACTTATATTAAACACAATAAATGGAACACAAAATAGTAAAATCTATTGGAATTATCTTAAAATTGTAAATATTTACAATTATTAAAATATTTTATAATTTAAAAAAAAATTCATTTATATCGGTTTCAAAATTAATATAAATTACCAAAACAGCCTTTCTTTGTGCATGGAGCAAGAAGAGGATTTCCACTTTTTTGACAAGTACAATCATTACAGTTGATTTTAAATGTTGAATCTGGTTCGCATGTAACATCTGGAGCTAAAAACATTAATTATTAATTTTAAACAAAAAACATATCCAATATCAATATATATTTTTAATAAATTTTATTTAAATTTACTTATAATTTTTATTTTAAACAATACTTTAGAAAATAGTATAGATATTAATACAATATTTGTTCATTGCAAATTCAATCTGCTCATTTTGTTACTATTTTATTTTTAATGTCAAAAATTACAAAAGAAAAACTAATAATTTAAACATTTGCAACTTCTCGTAAAACCTGCAAATATTGAAATAACTATCAACAATTATCAAAGCAACACTAATTTGTATGTATTTATTTCTGACAAATAATCTTTAAGAATTTAACACACGTGAACAGTTTTTAAATAAATTTTGTGCAAATGTATTAGAAGAGAAATCATTTTAAATGTTTAATCTAATAAAAATAATAAAATTAAATTATGTAAAACATTAAATGGGTCGTTCTTTTAATTTCACCATTGTTGACACGTTGGCTTGAACTATTAAAATAAAGCAAACAATTAACATTTTTAAGGCACTTTTTGTTATTCTATGGGGTAACCAAGGTAAAAAATTACTTACAATCATCAATTTAGACGTGTTGTAACGTTCAATACATTGAAAATTATACTCAGTTTAATCCTTATTGAACTTGTTTATTAACCGTTAAATGTGTCAATAACAAATTGTTATTGATAATGTTCACCTTGTGAACGAAATGTAGATTTAACTTTTAACAAACAAGTGAAGTAAGGAATAAACTGAGTGTTATTTTCATTTTCAAAACCCTTCACTCAAACCATCAATAATGCTCAATATAGTGTCATTTATAGTTTAAATACTTAGATACTCTCTAAATAGCATGATGACTACATTGCTATTTTTTTAAACTGTAATTAGCATAAGTCATACTATTTCATTTCTTAAATTATTGCCAAAAAATAAAGAAAACGACTTACCTAGTGTACAATTTTGGGCATAAGAACTGCATACCACTGACAACATTAAAAAAACGAAGACCTGCATATTTGCGATTACGAAAGTGTTGTGGTTTGTTACAAATTGTTTAATATATCTATATGTTTACGTATTTATTTTCAAGATAACAGGTTAAATATAAGTTCCCTTATCGCAAAATTTTACATATCTTCTTGCATTTATTAAACATATACATATTAATTAATATATACAACGTGTCCACGTAAGTATGGAAAATATGGGAAAATTTCCAAAAGACCTCTCAGAATAAACTCTGTATTTTAACCTCCCCCATAAAAAGTAATCAAGTGGATTTATATCGTGTGAGAAAGTAGGCCATGGAAATCTTGAATACCTTCCAATCCATTTTTCATAAAATTGATCATTTAAATAATCAACTACAATATTAACACTATATGCAGGTGCCCCATAATGCATAAACCAAGGAGAATTTCTTTTAGCCAAAGGTAACATGTCAAATTCTAATCCTGTAACACATACTATTTTTTACTTTTCAATAAAAATCTACGATTCTTCTTTTTCAAAAAATAAACATTTTCATTGCTTCTGAATAATTTCTACAATCAAGAAAAATGGTTTTTAAAAGTTATGATAATGTTCTAATCCTGTAATACAGACTTTTTTACTTTTTAATGAAAATCTTGTCAATAAATAAATTTTTCGATATATGAGGATCATACTCAGAGCAACTAAAGGCTTTTCCAATAATTTTGAAGGTTTTCCAATATTCGTATTTTTTTTAATTTAATCATATATATTTTCTCTATTATCTTTTTTTCTATATACAAGGTGTCCGTTTGGGGAGCTCAAGCATAAGATCTCAGTTATTTGAAGAGATACAAGGTCGTTAAATTAGGGAAAGTTGCTCAATCTGGAGTATTAACATAATGTTGTTTTGGAACATAAAATATTTGACTACTTCCAAAGATATTCGAAATAAATGGAAATTTTCAAAAAAATGTTTGCAAGACTATTTAAAGGGATACTTCAAAACAATTGACACTTTATCATTGTCACTTTGTACGCTCTACAACGTGGTGATAATAATAAAAATTCGACGTTTCTATTTTCAGCAAACATCATAAATTTTGGTTTTCTTAAGGAAAAAAATCTTGGATTTTTACATTTTCAAATACAGATTTTTTTCCTGATTTGATTCTTGGATTTGATCTAGCAATTTAATGGATATGCCAAAAATCTTGTGATATGCAAAGAGCCCCTTCTAAATGACAGCTACCCTTTTGTTTAGTAAAGTAATTTATTAAACAATAATACAAAACTAATTCCCATTTCATTATAAGATATGAAAAGTAGAAAAATATTATTTAAATTCGTTACATAGAAAGAAATTAGAGCATGAGAAATGAATAAATTAAAAAAAAAACTACAAGAGGTGCTCGAATGGCTCACCTCCATCTTCAAGCATAGCTGTATGCGTCTTCTTAAATTTTGCATTGATCTTAAAACATCCCTTCTTATTATTTTGGTCCTTAAGGTTGTAATGATCTTTCTTTGCAAGGCATTGATATCGGTGGGTATAGATTTATAAATTATGTTTTCCATAACTCCCCATAAATAAAAATCTAATGGGGAAAGATCTGGCGAACGTGCCGGCCAACGTACGTCCCCACTATTTGAAATAACTCTGCTGGGAAATATTTGAGACAAGTAATTATACACTCTTCTAGCATTATGTGGTGGACCTCCATCTTTCTGAAACCAAAAGCTATTTAGGCGGTTGAGGCAAATGTTGTCAACGATGTAATTGATCAGGTAAGTCATTAAAAAGTACAAATACTCATCTACAGTCAAATTATCTTTGTAAATGTGCGAACTAATGATCTTATCGCCAAATAAACTAACCCCCATACATTTAGACTAAAACGTGCTTGTGGTCGTTGTTCTTGGTGTTCGTGTGGATTTTTAACGGACCATACACGTTCATTGTAACGATTAAACATGCCTGTGTTGGCAAGCTTGCACTCATCCGTGAATATTACGTTGGAAAAAAAATGGGAATTTTGCAATTTGCTCTTCGTTCAGTTTTAAAGGGGTGATAATTATGTTTCTTCAAGACTCTCCACGCTACCTGACGAGATACATTCATTTTTTCTGCTATATCCCTTGTCGAAGTAGCAGGATTATTTTGAATCTAATGGAGAATTAAATTTAGAACCGTTTATTATTTTTCAGAAGGTTTCCACATTTTACTCACTGCTTGTAAAATTTTCAATTCATTTCCATTGGGCCTATTAACACGTATTCTAGGCTTTGAAAATGCACCAAACCCAGCTAAATTTCTATGTAGAATCAGAAAATAATTTAGACCTGGTAAAGAGGCGGTTGGCGGCACAAAACGCCGCAATGGAATTAAAGAGCTGGTGCATCTTCTACGTTGAAGAGAGGAAGGAGCCCTTGGGTCACCTACTTGTCTTCGGGGTAGGAAGAAAAGATGCCCAGTTCATCAAAGAAAGGGGAAGAAGGATTAGCTATAAATTCTGCACTCTCCCCATAAAACTGGTTAATTTAACCACAACAGGAACACCTCGGGTGGAGGTCCCGATGGAAACGGAGGATGGAGGCATACCGGGCGGAAGCCAGGAGTGCGCCACCTACATCCCAGAGGAGCCTTCACAGTCGTAAAGGTGATACAGTGTAACCTGCATCATTGTAGGGCGGCTGTGGCAACCCTTTGCCGCCACCACAATAGCCGTCATCCAAGAACCATGGATTGTTAAATACAGGGTTTGTGGATTAGGTAAGTTAAATGGGAATATATTCGCACATCCCTCAAATAGTAGTCCTAGATCATGTATTTACATACCTAAGCACATAACATCCTATCTTATGCCACCACTTTCCACCAGTGACATCACAGTGGTAAGGCTGTCAGCAGGAGACGGCAACAAAGACTTGGCGTCAGTTTACCTCCCTCACGACGCCCCTGCACCAACCAGGGGGCTGGAACAACTCGTGCTACACTGTGAGATGGAGAAACTTCACCTCGTCATTGGCTGCGACGCTAACACACATCATATCATGTGGGGCAGCGTGGACACCAACAACAGAGGTAAATCACTACACGAATTTATCATTTGTAACAATTTAGAAATACTAAACCGAGGCTCTGATCCCACGTTCGTGACAACTCGGAGCCAAACTATAATAGACATTACATTGGCGACTAGCGGTATCTCAAACAAAATCTACGACTGGCATGTATCACCGTCGTTTTTAATGTCAGATCATAGGTGGATCAAATATACACTAACACATACAATCGGTAAGAAAACACGTTACCTTCGCAACCCGAGACTAACGGACAGGAATGTCTACATAGACAACCTCTCGCGGAGTCTGCGAACCTGCGAAGCTACCTGCTAACTTAATACAGTGGAATACATTGAAGCCTATGTAAATACGTTTCAACACTCCACTATAAAAGCATATAAACGAGAGGATGGAAGTTACTCTTCTAACCTCTCGGAAGCAGCTGAGATTCTCATTAACACCCATTTCCCAAGATGTACGAACACCTCCGATAAAGGTTGGTCAGAACCCATACCCCCAAACCCCTCGAAGGAGGATTGGGAGGTGGCAGATTACCTCACGGAAGGGGCACGTATAACCTAGGCAATCAAAAGCTCTCACCATTTAAAGCACCAGGCTTGGACGGTATATTCCTGGCCCTCCTCCAATGGGGGCTGGACATATTATCAGCCCACCTAGCCAAAATCTTCAGGGCATGTATTGCGTTCGGGATGTATCTGAATGAAGAGAAGTAGAAGTTATCTTCATACCGAAACCTGGTCGTATAGATTATACACTAGCCAAATCATACCGCCCGATTAGTCTAACGTCATTCCTCCTGAAAACGTTAGAGAAATAGATTAATTCGCGAGACGGCTTTGATTACGAATCCGATTCACGCTAAGCAACATGCATGTCTTCGATAAAACGACCTTCAGAAAAATGGAAACTGCTCTCTCCACGCATGGTGTGAACCCCATAGTTAGTGGATGGATCAAAAGCATGCTGGAGAATAGGGCAGTCACAGTAAATGTAGGAAACACCACTGTCAGAAGGCTGCCCACAGGGTGGAGTACTCTCACCACTCCTGTAGAACATAGTTGACAGCCTACTGCGGCGACTTAACGACAATGGCTTCCACACCATAGGATATGCAGAGGACATAACCATCCTGCTAACAGGCAGATTTGAGACGGTGTTATGCAGCTTGATGCAGGAAGCCCTCAAAATAATTGAAGACTGGTATAACGACCAGTCTCTGACCATAAACCCGTCAAAGACTGAAATGGTCCTCTTCACAAAGAAAAGGAAACTAGGTAAGCTAAAGCATCCTAAGCTCCTCAACACCCAGTTGGCATTGTCGTGGGAGTGATCCTCGACGGCAAGTTGACGAGGGAACCACATCTCGTTCTCCAGACCTATCACCTATTGAATGCATGTGGGATACAATTGACAGAAGACTGGGCCATCTTCACCCATCCACACTCACTTTACCTGATATTAGGATACGAATACAAGAAGCTTGAGATACAATCCCTTAGGCTGACATTTACAATTTGATTTTTAGTATAGGTTTGTTTGGATTAATGCACTTGTTGTGTTCCATGTTTTTATTTACAGTTTTCTAACATATGTTTCGAATTTCACAATTTATTTTCAACTTATACTCCTTTGAAAATGAATTGTGAAATTCGAAACATATGTCAGAAAACTGTAAATAAAAACATGGAACACAACAAGTGCATTAATCCAAACAAACCTATTAAATTTTTGTTCCATCAAGAATGTAGCTTGGAAAGTATTAAATTGATTTCTACTATGCCTAGGCGATTTGCTGAGTGCTCCAAAAATCGTGGAGGATCAACTCATTATTGAAATTGAAAAAAAAGTTACTGTGATTTTTTGTTGAATCATTTCTTAGTGTGGATTATTTACATATTATATAAAATTTTAATAAAAATGGAGCGACGAATTCTTGGTGTTGTTTTACTTATGGCAGCCAGTGTATATAAACTTCTGTTGTTTCTGTATTATCTATATAACAAATGAAACTACGTTTTGAAAACATTTCCGATCTTCTAGGTGAGAGTTTCTTTTAACATAAACATCTTTCTGTTTCGACTGTTGCTGGATTATGTTTAGGGCAAATAAATGAAGTGATTTTTTATTTTAAATTTTCTAATACTCTGAAAGATTATTTGTTTTCTATTTTCCAAAAGTGTGCAAGTTTGCAATTCCGTTTTATACAAGACAACGAAAATTAGATTGTTCTGGGTTTCTTTCTAAAAAAATTAAAGATGTTTCAAAAGTTATGATAATTTTTAATCCTTTAATATATAATTTCACTAAAAATCTGTTTTCTGTTATTTATTAATGATAATAGGTGTTTATTTTATTAGAACAAAACCAGAACCTATAATAAGTAATTCATCAGCTAATGTCAAATTTCTGGATATTATGCTAGAGGAGCAATTATCATGGAAGCGACATCTTGATTATGTGTTCACCAAACTGAATAGTACATATTATACTTAATTTATATATAGTAACTATAACTTAGATGAATGTATTAAACTATGCTCTAGTATATCCCCATCTCTCATACAGCATATTGTATGGGGAAAATAAGTCAAACTTAGCAAGAAAATGGTGGAACAACCTCCACCAAAGAGATCTTATGTGGCAGCAGTATCATCAAAGCAACAGAAGGCAAACTTGAGCCTTTCCATGTACAATCAAAATTTTTGCAAGAAAGTATGGTCATATATGCATTTTGAACTTAATTTTGTAAGTACAATGGATAAATAAATACTATCTATCTATCTATCTACCAATACAGTATTCATTACTCAAAAGCGAATAATCAGACTTATAGTTAATCTTCCCAACAGAAATACTTGCTGTCATAAATTCAAGAAAAATAATACTTTAGCTGTTATAGGCATTTACATGTATGTTTTTAATAACAAAAGAAATTTTTAAACAATTATAGATCACCACAATTATAATAGGAAGCACTGTCAACATTTAAGAACAACAATACATAATAACACTTTATATGAAAATCAAAGCCTTGTATGTATAAAAAAATAACCGACTTAATTCTATTCTAATTCTATTAAAAACGGTAGAAGTTCAAATATTTTCAAATCTAGATTATAAAAATTTCTCGTAGACAAGTGCTACTATAGCTGTAATGAGTTTATTATCGACACAAATTGAATGATGTATATTTTATTTTGTTATGACTTGTTTTATTATTATCGACAATTATTGTATTATACATATGATTTAGATTTAGATTAATTGTAAGGTTTGATTATTTAATGACTTACACATCGACGGTAACAAATATGTAATCATGGTGGCTTAAGTGAATAAATGAAATTTGAATTTGAATTAAATATAAATATATTCTGCTATTTTCAAGAAATATTAACTGGATAATGTGAAGGAAATTTAGTAGTTTTAATGGATTTTATTTATAATCTTTCTAACTAAAATTCTTGGGTACTGATTTTTTTGTATGAATGATGAAAATAAATAAAATAAATAAATAAATAAAGCTTTATTTTAATTAATTAAAAACTGAATTATCCATTTATTTATTTATTTACTTTCCTTTACAGGCCTAAACCTAATTAAAAGAGAAAATTACACATGAAATTAAATAGGTTGTCCAACAGAAAAGAGATTATATAAATGTATACATATAAATAATCATAAACAATGAACTAAAAATACATTCATAATATTTAATAACTTGTCAAATGTATGCTATATCTCGTAGTATCTTTTTAACATAAATTGCAGTGGAAAAAACAATGATGCGTGGTACGTGGTGTAGGAAATTTGAAAGTTAATTTGTTTCTACTTATCAATCTAGGAGCTGAAATATCGTCGAATCGAAATTATCTGTGTAATAGTGAATTAATTTTATCTGTGTAATAGTGAATTAATTTATATAATTCGTAGATTAAGGTGTATTTGTGTTTAGCCTAAACCAAAAGCATACTAAATACAGACAATAACGACTCATACGATACTTCATGATCGGGATAACTATGAAAATTACGAAAATACAAATACCTCAAAAAGTACCGTTGAACTTTCTCCAACAATTTGATGTTTTTTTTATAGTTGGGTGACCAAACAGTAGCACAATACGAGGGTGATTTGAGTTAGTAGCATCTCTTGAATGAACGCATACCAAGTTTCAGCCATATTGGTCTATTTCCTGGTGTTTGGCATGTTACCGGCGTTCAGTTTACCTGAACGTGGTAACAAATGCGTAATTATATTTTAATCCATTTTACGAGCTACCCATTGCTCCTAATAATAATTTGCATAAATTCCGCATTATTGTAATAATCCAAACGAGATAATTTTCCAAAATGTGCAGCTGCCAGTGCGGAACAATAGGTCGGGCCCTTTTTCGGCGAAGAGGATCATGACCTGTTCCCGGAATTGCGGGGCCTACGTGACCGAAACAAAGCCGCGTCACCCAAGACCACCATATAAAACCAGGCTCCGGCCATCGCTCTTCACCAGTCGTCTGCCATCAGCAGCGGTGGTCAGCCTGGTCGGTTCCGCCGATTCAAGCATCTTGCTCTTGTATATATTGTATATTTTCTATGTCTATTTTCTGTCTCTTCTGTTGTAATATATTTTCTTCTTCTCCGGCCCCATGTTTTAATTTACACACTTTCTCTTGTTTCTTTTACTCTGTTTCACAGCTAGCCGGTGCCCATACGTTGAAGTGGCGTGGAAGCTCAAGCAAGTATCACAGGTGGGAAACTGTTTAATCGAAGCCTGTGGCTGCTAATCGATGGTGAGCCTCGCCAGGGACCCCTGGGCCGCCTCCAGTGCGTGTTGGTTCCAGAAAGCACCGCCGGTGCTACTTCCTTGCCAGTCCGTCACGAGGACGTCTTCCGCGTCCACCGTTAACAGGCATTCCACACGAATCAAGGAAGTCGAGTGATTTTCAAGAAATGGACGAAAAAGAATTTCGTTTGTTGATTAAACATTACTTTATGAAAGGCAAAACGCCTCAGGAGGCTAAAGAAAAGCTTGATAAACATTATGGTGACTTTGCACCTTCGATTAGAACAGTTTATAAGTGGTTTCAAAATTTTCGGACTGGCCATATGGGCACAAGTGACGCTGAACGTTCTGGACGACCTGTGGAGGTTATGACTCCAGAAATCATTGATCGACTATCTGGAAGAGGGTAAAACTATTACAGGTAATTATTATTTATCGTTATTGGATCGTTTGAAAACGGAACTGCAAGAAAAACGCCCGCGATTGGTCCATCACGGCAACGTACCAGCACACACCACAGCAGTTGTGGTCGCAAAATTAATGGAAATAGGATTCCAACTCGTTTCACATCCCCCCTATTCTCCAGACTTGGCTCCCTCGGACTACTATTGTTGTATTACTACTGTTCCCCAATTTGAAGAAATGGCTGGCGGGACGAAGTTTTTATTCAGACGAGGTGATTGCAGAAACTAATGGATATTTTGCAGACATGGATAAATCCTATTATTCGGAAGGGATCAACAAACTGGAACATCGTTGGGCGAAATGTATAAGCCTAAATAGAGACTATGTCGAAAAATATAAAAGGTTTACCCCAAACACGTTAGTAGTTTTTATTTTTGCACGGACTTTTCAAATGCCCCTCGTACATTAATTTACTAGTTATGAACTTCCGACCATTTTTCTTTTTCTTTTTCGGTATATGTTTGGTAAAATAAGTTTACAGTATTTTATAGAGAGCAGGGCGTTTTTTTAAAGTCTGAACAGTTACGAATTATAAAACTAAGCAACACACTTTTGGGTAGTCAAAATTATCGCGGATTATCATTGCCTTAGGGACATTATATCTGATAATAACACAATCATCAATCCTCTCAATTTTACGAGATAACTTGATGTCATCAGCACACAAAGGAAGCTAAAATCTAATAAACATAAACATACATTGAAAACACTAGCAACTTCATTGATAGAAAGTAGAAAAGGAGGGGCCCAAGATTGGAACCTTGTGGGACACCACTTGTTGTTACAAATGTTTTGGAAACCTATATAACCAACAAAAAGACGTCTCTATTACATTTGATGCTAAGTTGTAATTAGTTTATCATAAGGCATGCAATCAAAAGCCTTCGAAATGTCTGCCGAAGCACGACGATCTAAACACTAGATGTAAGCCGATAACAAATTATTTTGCGTGCTTCTTCTACAAAGAAACCCGTGTTGATGAGAAGTTACTAAGTGTTCAGTGCGTGCACGAATGTAGTCACAAATAATACTCTCAAATATTTTTGAAAAAATTGATATAATAGCAATTGGTCTGTAATTTGATATATCAGACCTATCACCCGATTTGGAAACAGGATACAAATGTGCTATTTTCCACTGATTTGGGAAAGTACCAGACTTAATTTAGAAATTAATAAAAATATGCGTGAGAAATGTAACAAGTTGAAAAGCGCAATCCTTTAGAAAAAATCCAGGGATTTGATCGGGGCCCATTGTCGTATTGCCCTTAATATTCCCTAAATGCTGTGAGGATACTAGCTTCGTCTATTTCATAGTTACCCAACAAATCACTATAATTTACACTATTAGGACCACAATTATCACTGAATCTGTACACATTGCTAAAGACATCTGCAAATCCTTAAAGAATTTCAGAAGAAAAGCTTAAAGTAACTTCGCCCATTTTCATAATTCCTGGTATTCTTGACCCAGTTATTCTCCTGTTAATATAAGACCAAAAACTTGATATTTTAAATTATTATTGAAATTGTCTTAGTATTGATCTAATATGTTAGGATTATCAGCTTGTTTGTTTTTTATGCAATGGGTTCTTATTTTGCAAGAGTTCAATAATATTTGTATCAAACCCCATAGAATATTGTTTAAACTACTGACCATATTTATTTTTCTTCTTCGGTATATGTTTAGTAAAATAAGTGCACAGTATTTTATAGAGAGTATCACATGAATCGGAAATATTCTTAGAACTGAGTCCAATCAATACTTACAATATCATTATATACCTTTATATTACCATTTTTAAAATCAAAAAATTCAATATAATTGCTCAGTACAGAAAAGTGGACTTTTCTCTACCAGTAATTTCAAAATTTAAAGTTGGGTGATGTTCAACCTCTGCAATAAGCATTTCCTCTGACTTTTTAACATTGCATTAATTGTCATTCGATAACAGAACTAAATCAAGTTTTCTGTTATATATAGGGTTTTCCAATAAGAGGTTTCATTTTGAATAGCCCACTATTTGGGCAGCTGTCACTTTTGCAGCTGCCTTCTTTTTACATTTCACAAGTAAAAACTACGCCATTAGTAAAAATGTAACGATACAGGCTTCAACAACGCATTGAAATTGTTAAAATTCACTATAGAAATGGTGAAAATTTTGCAGTCACAGTTCGCCAAACTAAAGCACTTTTGAGTAGTCGTGAAGCACCTTCTCGGGCAGCAATAGTAAAACTGGTTAAAAAAATTGAGCTTTTGGAACAACTTAGTGATGTGAAAAATCGAAACCGTGTGCGTCGCTCAAGAACAATTGGGAATATTGCTGCTGTAGCCAATAGTGTTAACAAAAACGCAGGTTTGTCGATTCCTCGTCGATCTTTGGAATTAGACATTCCAAAAACGACATTACACCGTATTTTGCATTAAGACTTAGATTTGAAGGCTTTTAAAGTTCAGTTAACACAAGAACTCAAGCCGGCCGATCAGCAGCAACGTCGTATCTTTGCTGATTGGGTCCTTGAAATGCATCAAAATTATCCGGATTTTCATCGAAAAATCATCTTCAGTGATGAGGCCCATTCTCACCTTGGATGGAGGTTACGTGAATAAGCAGAATTGCCGCATTTGGAGCTTATTGAAAAGCCTCTCCATCCTCAACGTGTCACTGTTTGGTACGGTTTTTGGACTGGTGGTGTGATTGAACCTTACTTATTCAAAAATGAGGCTGGTGCAACTGTTACGGTGAATGGATTGCGCTATCGAGTTATGATTAATAATTTTTTATTGCCGGAATTGAAAAATATTGATGTGGCCGATATTTATTTTCAACAAGACGAAGCTACTTGCCACACAAGCAACGAAACATTCAAAATTTTGCAAGAAAAGTTTCCTGGCTGTGTTATTTCGCAAAGAGGTGATCACAATTGGCCCCCGAGATCTTGTGAATAAACACCTTAAGACTTTTTTCTTTGGGGCTGCGTGAAAAATAAGGTCTATGCCAATGCTCTACAATCGATTCAAGACTTTAAAGATGGAATTCGTGAAGTTATTGAGGACATACAGCCACAAATGTGAGAATTGGTCATGGAAAATTTCATGAAAAGGATAGTCGTGGCGGCATTTTGGCTGATATCATTTTCCATCGTTAATGGCATACCTTTCTCTTTACAATGAAATAAATATCCATCGATTTCTCTTAAATATGCTCTTTTTTTTAATATCAAAATGAAAACGCATTATATTTACAAGATATACAAAATTTGGACTGTGGTACATCTTAAAAATTACTTTTTAAATGTTGCGGACAATTTTCTAACAAAGAAATTATTATCAAAAAATTCTGGATTTTAATAAAAAGGACTGATGGTCCAAGATATAGCGATTGTGTAAAATTAATAATAATTTTTATAAATGCTAAATAAAAACGAATTTAAAGGAAAGGGAGATATATTTAAATCGTAAAGGAACATGAACGTTTATGTGAGATATTATTAAACATGGTAGATTAAAATTAATTCATATGACACAAAATTAAACGCAGGTTTATTTATGCAAGATTATCTTATAATTTATTTTGGTGCAAGTAATAAGGTTACAAACTTTCATTTATAAAATATATAGTTTTGGATTAATAATATTACTAACATTCCTCTTGTTATGATTCTGTAAAAATTTTATGGTTTTGTTGTCCTTTTCGGGAAACATATTTGGCGGTTGCAGGAATCACAATAGCAATCCTCAGTTTGGTTAGACCAAGAACATCCTGCCTTACAAGTGTAACCTGTAAAATGAAATATATGTATATATAATAAAATATATTAAGGTCTTTTAGGTAGTTGTATGAGTAAACACTTAAAAAAGATGGCAGCGAGTCCATCGAAGCGTAATTTACAAACCACGAAAGCCGATAGTTTCTTAGAGAGTCATTACTAATTTCTAATCGAAATCTTGCACCTTTTGATGGGTTTAGAATGTTCATAAGTAGAAACAAAAATATTTAAAAGTTAAGAAAATACATTACCTCCACATGCCATTAAAGTACAGCGAGCCAAATTAATATCTCCATTTTTAGGACAAGTACAGGTATTACAGTCAATCTTAAACTGTTTCCCTTGTGGGCAAGATACAGAGGCACCTAACAAAAAAATAAACGGTTATTATTTTTCTAGTAATTTATATAGAATACAATCAATCCATTTTTTTTTGATAATTTTATTTGGTAATCCTTTTATATAAGTTAAGGATTCCTCGCGTTAGTTTTTATCCTTTTTTACGTATATTCATCAAAATTAATACACTTTTTGTTTTTTTTATTAATATATTGTTTTAATAACTCTTTATATATTATTTAACTCTATTTCTACAATTCTTAATATTTACCACTTTTTGTCTAATTTGTTTTGTAGTCTTAGTAAGACTCAATGTTGTAGATTCACGAAATGTTTTCGTATTTTTAAATTATTACTTTTTGTCTTTTGATAAATTTTTAAATTGTTTTTTTGTCTTCAGACAATTGTTTAAGATAACTTCGACACTATTTTTTAGAATTTCACCTGTAATGTTTAGTCTTATCCTTAATTTTTAAACTACTTTAGTTTAAATAAAGTACTTTTAATTTAACTGTATGGATAGCTAACCCGAACATAGATCTGGGATTTATTTTTTGGAATAGATGGGTTTTTAGATGTTGAAATTGTTTAGAGTTAGACCAAGGTTTTTATGAAATTAAAATTGCAGATAAAATGTCTTACTATTGGTGTTAAATCCTTTTATTATAAGTGAGTGGTCATATAAAAAGCATTTTGTCGAAATTGTTTCGTTAATAAAGTAATATGGGTGAATGTACGCCAAGACAAAATTGTGAATTGAATCATTTGAAGGAACAAGTTAGGCATTTAAGGAAGTAGATGTAATTATTAAATAAGTAAAGATAAAGTATTTTTCTTGTGCTTTGATACTAAAAGAATTTAAGTGTCAAACTTAATGGTAGAAGCGTACATCTTGGAATCAGAAACTTAAAAAATCTGTAGGATTTACGTTATAATTCTCAACTCTTTTAATTATTTTTAATTTGCTTTTTATCATTTATTTATCGTATGTATAATAAAAATATCGACTATAAAATTAAAAATTTAAATTACATCTGTCAACTGGCTCATATAGAAATTTGTTTTTGTGTTATGTGAAGGTGTGATTTAAACTTGATTAAAACACTAATACGTTCTTCACAATAAATTTTTTATACATTTTGGATACTATTAATAGCTTATAACTAATTATGGTATTGATAATGTGTGCATAGTATACGAAATGTACAACTGGCTATCGATATTCGCCTTTTTTATTTTGACTATTTTTCAAAATGTCTACATGTAATTATTTATATATATTACTTGCTTAGTTGTATAAGTTTTATGTAATGTATGATATATAAAGATTTAATGAATGAATGAATTAATTAAAAATTTGTTTATTTTTGAGTAAAATCTTTAATAATAAATTTTGATATTTCTTGGGCTCAATTTAAATTAAACAAAAAATACACAGTAAAAAATTATTTACTTACTTATTCTGCAAGGAGGTGCATCTGAGAGTGTACAAGTCACGGTGGCCATTACTATAACCAAAACAGCTGTTTTCATCTTTTAATTTTTTTACGTATGCTGGCGGGAAATTTATTATTAATACAACTGTTCGAACTGCACGATTTATATATACACTCGTTTATCTATTCGTTTCGTATCGTTGCAGTTAGTAAAAAGGATATAGTCTCGTTTTAATAACTTTTTTATTGTAATATACTTTAAAAGCAGGTCACAGGTGATACATAAATTTAGCCCATGTTTATAATTTTATAATCAGCTGTTGCACATAATTATACATAAGTATAATAAAATATATAAAAAGTTTAATGTACACCTTATAAAATTAATTAATTAGTCTCATTATATAAATAAATTTTAATAAAAAGCTACTTTGTAAATATTATCATATATTACAGACTTTTTTAAATGTTTAATGACGCTGTCTTTAAAATTAACGTACATGTTAATTTAAATTTTTCGAAGAATTGCAAAGATTTTGGTAAAATGTTAATTCCTAAAATTCGGATGATAAGTGCATTTTTACACAGTTTGGTAAAAATGCACTTATCGATAGCAGCGTGGTTTTGGGTCGGCCATATCCACAACAACGAATCTTCAATCTTACAGGATTTCAATTATCAATTTGAATCTAAACACACTGGTCATGAAATTTGAAATAACGGATTATATTGAAATAAATAATTGGAAATGGAATATTCAGATATGTGTAGTAGTGCTTTTTCCAAAATGCAGGCAAAATCTTCCGCGTTACTGATATCTGAAACAAAATAAATAATGGAATGGTTATATAAAAAAAACAGAGTAAGGTTTCAACTTTTCATTATATTTATTTTAGTAGTTTTATTTGTATTTAAAACCAATTGTATATTAAATATGTGCTGATGATATCGAGAGATTTCAAAATTTTAATTCAAAAAGTGTTGCTTTGATAAAGATGTGCTGATGATATCGAGAGATCAAAACACATGTTTGCATAATGATAGCAAAAATACTTTTGCTATCTTTTTATAATTAAATCAACGTAAATTCATTTCTTTTGCATACTTTCTCACGCCGTATTCAAAATTTCAATTCAAAAAGTGTTGCTTTGATAGTTATACTTTCACGCACATTTGTATTCAATATATGTCGTGGAATTTGCCAGAAAAATAGATTTTTCAATCAGTGATTTGTTATGCAGTCTCAATAAGACTGAATGTTGTAGATTTACGAAACGTTTCGTATATTTAATTATTGGTTATACAAATCTTATTTTTTGACATTTCTACGTAATGTATATTCTGGCTTTCAAGCTACTTTAGCGCAAATCATATCTTGAAACTTTATATTAGGGCGATAAAATTTTATTATTTATATTTATACTAATTGATTTCGGTGGTACTGCGTGGAAAAATTCGTTTATGCATTTTGATTCCCAAAATATTAAAACCACATTTGCAAAGACGTGTCCAAAGAAGGTACCAATTCGGTTGTTGTAAACAAATTCTGCATTATTAGCTTAAATTGAATCGATTCCTAACCAGATACAAGAGATTTTATCTGATTATTGCACAATTTCTTTATAACACCTTCTTCATTGCCATATCTAAAGCAAATTTATCATTTACCTTGGTCATCTAATACGGTAGCAGCACTTTTGGAGGCATTTTCATTCAAATAAAGTGGTCATTCTAGGGCTAACAACCAAAGATTTATCAATCGGTTTTGATGTCCAACTAGTAAGTAGTATAACAGCAGAAAAATTAATTTACACATAAAATCATAAATACTTACATTCTCAACTGTCTTATGGCTGTTTTCATTAATAATTATCCAAGAACAAAGGTAATCAGTGATTATGATTAAAAATAGAGAAAAGAAACAAAGTGCAATTTCTTTTAGGGTTCTTAAAATTATTGTATACTTTCGAGTTAATGAGATATATAATGATTTCTCGAATGTATTCGTCATGTTAGTTACAATATTTTATTGGCTAAATTATTTTCATTGCATTTATTTTTCTTTATTATGAATTATATGCACTTAAATCTCGTTTTAAAACTTTTAATTTTCTGACCTTTGCTGATGAAGTTATCTTCAATATTTCGTAATAAGATTGACAATGTTGCTTTACAAAACATAAATTATGTAATACATGTAACCTCTTGTATACCTCAAGGATTCTACAGAGGCCGTATTTTCTGTTACTTTTAATAAATCATGTAAGACTAAATTTTCAAAATAATATTTGCTGATGATTTAAAGTTTTTTTTTTATAAGGATATAAATATCATTGGGCTAACATCTATTGTCAATGCGTTGTACTATCTTCCCTATTTGAGTAAACAAACCTCTGACAATTAAAAAACGATAATTAAAAATAACAATATAAACATTAAATTATTGAATTCCTGTGAACAACAAATATATGTCAAATTAAAGTTTTTTCTATCCGTTATGGAGAACTTGAGTTTTATAATCTTTAATAATATTTCATTTCTCTGTCCTCAAGTGCGCTGCTCTGAAGAGACCTGAATATTTTGAAACTGGTTCGTAATTGTTGTTTTCGGGGTATCGATAATTTTATTTTCAAATTTTTATAAAGAGATTAACCAATGAAGTATGTATGTAATGGGTTCGGTGGGTCGTATGGCCTCTAAGCCTTCTGAAATTACCTCGACCTAAGAGATCCTTCGTAATTGTCCCTGACCTACTTGAGTCCCTCAATGTCTAGACTTTTTACGTAGTCTACTATAGTTTGAGGGTTAAAAAATGCCGATGACAGGTATTTCCCTCTTTGAAGGGATAGGGCAGAGCATTCACACAGTAGCTGCTCTGCTGTTTTTTGTGACTCGTTACAGAATCTGCATTTGGCATCCGTTCTGATCCATCTTAGTATGGTGGTATTTCAGAGGGCAGTGTCCAGTTAGCAGGCCAGTTATGAGCCTTAGGTTTTCCCTTACCTAATCTGAGAAACTGTCCGTACTTTACAGCAGAGAAGGCAATAAGCCTTTTCGCCTGTCGCAAACCAAGCGTGCTTCTCAGGTGAGCATTTTAGCAGTATTTTCCCATTCCTGGATCATCCCCTTAATGCGGACTTTAGTTATTCCACCGTACGATTCTGGTCCAACAAATGGAGCTTTAGAGCACCCTTTTGCGAGGCTGTCGACAATTTCAGCGTGACCTGGAACCCAGAGCAATTTAACTCTCTTATTCCCGGTCAGCTGCTTTAAGGATAGTTTGCACTCCCAGACAGATTTAGTCTCACATGTAGGTAATTTTATTGTCTTTAATGTAGCCTGACAGTCCAAGTATATACATATCCTCCTTTTGTTGTAGCCCCTTTGTAAACATACATGGGCGCATGTGTTCAAGGCCTGGATTTCAAATCAAAGCCCTGGATAAGTAGAATTGAGAGCCTTGTGATGCCGATTCTGACTCCATTATCAGTTTTAGATCCGTCAGTAAACCAAACTATTAAGGAACATTGTTACTGCCTGATTTTTGTTTCAATCTCATGGTGGCCACTTCAATGATGCTTTATAAGATTATTACAAAAGTCTTGTTTCTAGATGTACATATTTTAATCTTACTTTGAATATTAATAAGTGTGTGTCTTATTCGTATAATTGTGATATTTTATTAAAAGTTTACTTGAAATAGGTAAAAAATTGAGTAATTATTTTTGATTCTCACATTCATTTATAATTCATGTTAATATTATTTATAATAAAGTAAAAAAGGCAATGTAGAATTTAGCGATGATGATAAATTACAAATTTTATATTTCACAAAAATGCGGTCTAAATTAAAAACATGTCTCTATAATTTACTAATAAATTAATTCTAATGTATGTATTTCATAAACAGCACAAAGTACATTTTATTTTTATATCTTTCAGATTTGTACAATTATCCTTTCAATTTAGTAATTCCAGCACATTTACATAAAAAATAACATAATTCACAATGCAAAACATAACATTAAAATAGCACAAACTACAAAGTATGTTATTGCTTTGTAGTTTTTGTTATTTTAATTCAAGTTTGAGACGAAATTCTGTTAGGTTACAAAATCCTTGTTTGACTGGAACCAAGCAAATCAATATTATTATTATGATTTATATGATTATCGACAGTCGTAAATTTGCAAAGTGGGTTATTTAAATCATAATTAGTGCGGACGGTTGGTACTCTAAATAAGATTTTACGCCGTACATTAATGTAAATATAACTAAACGTGAAATTTAAAAATTTAAAGAAAAAGTTGTTCAGAACAATTAATATTACCCGAAAACATAATTCTAACATAATTCTACGGAATTTTAAAGAATCCAGATTAAAACGAATACAAAGAAAGTCATAATCAGTAACTGAAATCATGAAATCTACTGAAGATATAATTAAGAAACTTGCGTTGGACTTTCTCTAACGCTATAACTGTACTGTGAAGACCAAATTACTGATGCACTTTCTAAATTAAATATTAATAAACTGATATAAAGAATTCTTAGAGCGTACGGTAATTTCTAAAAATAAACGCTAATATTTTAAATACCTTATTAGCAATAGAATTTACATGATTTATTAAAGACAATTTTGAATCGAACTTTACCACTATATTTTTAATGCTATGTACTCCTTTCAAATTATCTAAATTTATCGAGTAGTCAAAGATTGTTACACTATTTTTCTTGAAAATGAGATTGTATTACATTTAGATATATATTTAAAAATAAATTGTTCTTTAAACACCACTAAAATAATATATTTTAATCATGTTCTAAACAACTTCCAATGTTATCAATAGAATGAAATAGTTTTGGATCATTCGCAAAAATTAAGGATTAATAATGATTAAACAAATCACACAAATCATTAACAAATGAAAAAATAAGGACCAATATAAGTATCATGTGTGTATGCCTAGAGCTCATGTAGCAGATCATATAAAATCCTATGTTCGAAATTTCGCCAAAGACTCCACAGTGATAAATTCACTTAAATCGATAATATTATCTAATTATATTGTCCTGACTAAAGCAGATAAATCCAATTAAATATTAATAAAATGAACACCTTCATTGCAACGGAAAACTTAACACCCTTAAAGAAAGATCCTACCCTTAAATTCCAAAACCAAATCCGAAACCTTTTAAAAAATATCATGGTGCGGTTCTCAAATTTTGAAATTTTGTATATTGACAGTGTAACAAAACATTTAGCAATTAAACTCAATGAAGTCTTCAAGAAATACACCAAATTTGCTCCAAAACATTAAATAAAAAATTGCTTTATCCCAAAAACTCAAATCCACAACAACCCCAAAAAATTGCATTATTTGACGTTAGTAGTATGTTCTTCAAACCAATTAAAGAATGTCTAGAAATTATTCAAAATTTACTTGATAAATCACATTGCAACTACTTGATTAGGTCAGTACTCTGTTAATGTTTAGAAATCTGTGAAAATCAAAATTATTTCAATTTCAATAATAAACTCTGTCAGCAAACCACAGGTCTTCCAATGGGATCTCCATTAAGTCCTCTCTTAGCCGAAATATTCATGTTCAATAAGAAAAGATTTTTTCACTTGACTTTACAAAAAATCACATTTTCTTTTGGTACAGATATGTTTATGACATAATAAAGTGTTTCAGTGGCACAACATGTCAAGTAGATCCGTTTCTGAACCTAATTAACAGTATTCACCTTAAAATTAAATTTACTCTCGAAACAGAAGAAAAACAACAAAACTAACCTTTTGGATTTAACGTTAATTCACCAAAATAATAAAATTGAATTTGATATATACAGAAAGCCTACTAACGTCAACTCAACAATCCCATTTGTCTCAAATCACCCGTTGTCCCACAAACTAGCTGCATATCACTCAATGATACAAAGAGCTTTCTCCATTCATTTAACTACGAGCAGAAGAGCCACTGAATTAAATAAAATAATTTCAAATGCCATTGACAATGGTTTCCCAACCAACCTCATCCAAAACATCATAAAAAACGTAATATATACGAGAATACCTAATTTAAATACATCTTTCATTCCACTAACATACTTTGAAAAACCAGCGAACAGATTGCTAATATTTTTCGAAAATGAATCAACAATTAGCGTTTAAACCACCTGGAAAATTATCAAACATGCTATTATTCAAAATTCAAAAGATAAAGTCAATACTCTTAAAAATCTGGTGTGTATGAGATCCGTTGTTCAAAATGCAATAGTGTGTATGTAGGTCAAAGAGGACGAAGTGTATCAACTCGTTTTTCCGAACATTATCCTGCATTTCGTCTTAATCAAGACTAGCTCTTTTTCAAATCATTGTTTAGAATGCAAACACCAATTTCCAGATATAAATAATCCAAAAATTTTGGATAATTGCAACAAGGACTAAGCTTAATCTCCTGTAGCATTGGAAATTTTCAAACAGAGCCGTAATCTGTCAGTAAATCTTCTTAATGAGCAGACCGAATAATCTTTTCGCCACTTTTTAATCTAGTACTGTCCTCCCGAGAACAACTAGCCTAATTCACTTGATAATAAAGATTAAACCTTCAAAATACGAGTCTTGCTGGGTGGTTTAGATTTATATAATTGTGCCTACACATTATATAATATTTTTCCAATAATGTTTTGTGGTTAAGATATAGTGAATTTTTCAATTCAGTGTAAGTATGGATTACTACGTAGTAATGGTCGCAACCATTCTCTTTATTATTACAAATTTCATTATTGTAAATAAATTTTGAGACTCTAATTAAACCTAATGGGATAAAGTAATACTATTGTCGTCATTTTTTATTTATTTAATAAAAATTTTTTTTATGATTTATTGTGGTCAAATTTTCACAAACAACTTTTCGTATTATAATATTTAGTAACAATTTCGTAACGGTGCGCTGTAATCTCTCGAAATCAAAGAGAGCCACTCAATGCTGTGAAAATTTCGACACGAAATGGTAGGATTGCGCGCGTGCCCCCGAACAATGCAATATGAATAACTTGAGTGTTGAAAAATTTCACAATCCGGCAATTTGCGTCCGTATCTGATGTTAGATTTTAATAAGCAGATAAACGCCGATCCGGGTTTTCATTATTATCCGGACGCACAATGCCGGACCGATGGAAAATTTTTATTGCACTTTCTAAACGCGCCATGACTAACACGCACGATAAGGGCTATCTAATGCCCGGTATCTCGGATTATAAATTATTCCTATTTACATAACGGTCTCTTGGGCCACGCAGATAATTCGGAATGAGTAATTTTTTTTATTTGTTTCGACGTCTTCTCCACGTGTCTCCTACTTCATCATAACATCGGTATGTGAGGTTAACATGAATACAATCGTATCTTACACAGTTGCGACTAATAACACGGATCAAAAATATTCTATAACAGAAAAATCAACCATATCAAGAGCAAAACGTTAAATGCAACGTATGTGTATCTATTTTTATTTGTCATCCTTTTGGCAAAATATTTTTAATTAATAAGTTTACTAAAATAAAACAATTTGACATCTGAGAGTTTAGACTAATGATAATAAGTTCGAAGCCACAGTTCGAAAATTTCATACAAAAAATGGTTGAAATAGTGTTTTAACTTCGTCAAATATGAAGATATTAATTGAAAAATTCAAGAAGACTAGAACAGTTGGAGTCCTTAAACAAATCATTCAAATATGGAAGCAATATGTAAGAGTCTTGGTGAAAATCGCAGAACAATACGGCGTCGTGTACAAAAATTGTAAATTTCAAGAAGCTCTCTGCAGCTGCGTCTCCATGTTTACAAATTGAAGCCTAATGACCCTGCACAGCGCAAAGTGATAATTGAATGGATTGTTTAATATTAACAAGTGGATGTTAATGCAGAATCATCCTAAGCATATTTCCATCTTGAGGGCTTTATTAATCGCCAAAATTACCGTGTTTGGAGTTTGGAGAACCCACGTGTGATTGTCGAAAAACAAATGCACAACGTGTCACTATTTGTTGAGAATTTTGTGCTGAAGGTGTCATTGTAGCATACTCATTAGAAAATGAAATTGAAACTGAATTAATGTGGCCAATATATGGTTTTAACAAGACGGAGTCACATGCCATGCATGAGTTATTTCCTGGTCGTGTATTCGCTCTTTTTTCGGCGATCGGAATCAAGAATAAACTACAAAATTGAATTGACAAAATTATATGCAGGTTTTTTAAAGCCTGCCTATTATTGCTAATTGAAGGACGGGTTAAAAGCTACCTAGCCCTTAATATATGTATGTTTTACATTCATGAGTATATATGCGCGCACCTCGTTCATTCAAGTTCGCAATGGACGCTAAAATCGCCAGTGGAGCAGAGGTCAACGCTAAGACCGCCAAGAAGTAAACAACCACGAAGACGGTAAATCACCTAAGAGTGCGGCCAAAAATGGTGGCCGAGAGGAGCCAAGAAGGTCAACGCAGGAGAAAAGAAATCCTCTGCCGAAAAGTACAAAAAGCCCTATCCGCTGTTTGAGAGAATAAGGTAACACAATCGGAGGCGAAGTCGAAAGCCAAAAAGGCGACCAAGAGCGGTCCTACGAATAAACCCAAAGCACCCAAGTCGAAGAGGGCGAAGGCCACTTCAAAAACCGACACAAAGAAATGGTCTCTAAAAAAGAAGTAGAAAACCACCATTACTTTTACATGTGACAACGGTAGAACATAGGGCAATATCGCTCCTAAATAAGCTTTGATATTACACAAGAAACGTGCTTTGAATCTTACGATTCCAGCTTTCATATAAATGGTATAGAGCAAATGGCTCAAGTCTTAATCCAGAATTTGTGTCCCAAAACAAACCATCATTGAATATTACAAATTCAGCTGGACTTCTGGAAAGCAACAGTTTCTAATAACCCCTGGTACATTAGAAGACAAATCAGGAAGGACCTATAGACTACATTAATATATGATCTATTTTATGTTATATTTCACCTTATTTTTTATACCTTTAAAAAAACTAATTTTAGTCTTAACAGAATACAAGTGGCAGAAAGAAAGTTTAAGTAAAGATATTATTAATACAAATCATATTATCAAAAATTCGGGCATGTTTTAGTGATTGGAGGCTGGCTTAGTGCTATTTAAACTACAACCAAGGTTTAAAAATTCCAAAAAAAATATGGAACTTTGATAGATAGCACGTAGATAATAAATCTATATGATTTATGAATTAACATTTCCGTACTAACAACAGCCACGTATCGATATCAAACTATTTGATACTAAGTCGTTACACCCAAAAATGGCACTTAAAATTCGTTAAACAAACAACTTTTCTTAGTTCCAATTTGTGATTTGGTGCTCCGGTTCGGAGTTATTGGAGTTCTTTTGTTTTTCTAAAAGTCGCTATAACTAGTTCTTCAAATAAGGCTTTTTTTAAAAACCAAAAAGTGTCAAAAGTAGCTTTTGGCTCTCTAAAACATTTATATTTACAATTATTTTTATTGTTTCAAATAACAAAATGGCGACCGATCAAAAATTTCAAAACAAACTATTTTGATAACCACTCCATCGATTTTGGAAAGTAAAACATTAAGGATTTTATAAATGTTTTACTTTCAAAAATCGATGGAGTATTTTTGATCGATCGTTATTTTGTTATTTGAAACAATAAAAATAATTATAATTACAAAGCTACTTAGAACCTTTTGTTTTTTTTAATAGTCCTTTAAGAAAGGGAGTTATAGCGATTTTTAGAAAAACAAAAGAAATTCAATAATTCCGAACCGGAGCACCAAATCACAAATTGGAACTAAGAAAAGTTGTTTGTTTTAACGAGTTCTATCATAACTGCCATTTTCGGGTGTAACGTCTTAGTATTAACACCCTGTATATATATATATATATATATATATATATATATATATATATATATATATGTAAGGTATGTAGATGGGTTATAACTTACTCCAACCCCCTGAAAATTCTACCCCTCCAGGGGATACATCCACAGGCGGGAGGCGAGTGGGACAAGGTGGCCAGAAGGAAGAGAAAAGACGAGCAAAGATCCAGAACAAAAAGATGGGACTGAACCTATAGGCGAAACGCCCGTAAGGGCAGTTACAAATCCGGTGGGTATGACAGAAGTGAACAAGGTAAAGACGGGAAGAAGTAGGTCCAAGACCAAGAGGCTGCTCATCAAAACAGGAAATCTGTCTTAAGTGGACACGCTCACCAAGCTCAAAATGAACATGACGAACAAACATGCTTGTCGGGTATGTGGAGCAAGGAGGAGTATGGCGGAGGACCTAGTCCTGGACCGAGTTCGCACCGGTCGTCAACCAGATAAATCTGGTTAAAAAAATTATAGGCGCCGCTTCGACCTAGCCTACTTCGGGTAAAAGTTAACGGATTGAATGAGAACACCAGTGAGGAAGACGTGGTGGCCGCCATCAGAGTTGCTTTGGAGAAGGACATGGCTGTCGCTGTCATATGGTTAAGGCAGTACACGGCAAACCTTAAAATAGCCATGGTGGAGGGCACCAAGAAGGATATTGCAAGATTAAAATAACTTACTCTGAAGAGTAAAGATCGGGATTGCCCACTGTACCATACAAGAACGTAGGGACGTGCCGCCCCCTGCCCTAGGTGCAGATGCTACGATCACATAGCAAACACGTTCACGAGAGCGGACATAAACAAAACGGGAACCTTGCGGCAATGTGTGAGGCAGAGCCCCGAACCCCGGCATGTGCAGCTAAAGGACAGGAAACAAGGCACTACCTAGGCAGCGCTAAAATACAATGCTTTCAGAGAGGTGTGCACTG
>CAXAKX010000148.1:0-37770 GCA_963969525.1 Ontholestes murinus | reverse complement strand
CAGGGGAATGCAGAAACCATATTTGATCTCACCTTGGTCTCGCATGTCATGCTTGACAAGATTGTTAGATGGACAGTAGAGAACAGGGAAAGCCACATCTCATTCGTAGTAAATGAGACAGGGGAAGACCGGCACCCAGCTCCAGAGCAAGGTGTCAGATGGGCGTTAAAGAGAGGCAAGTGGGACATTCTAGCTGAGTGTATGCGCAACTGCCGCTGGTTGTCGGATGGGGTCGACGAGCTGGCTATTCTAGAGGGTTGAGGGCGACATGTGACGCGGCCATACCGAAAACTAAGAGGACGGGAATATTCAGACCGGTATACTGTTGGAAAAATATGGTGGCGCAGTAGAGGCGCAGAGCAAATGGGGCCAGGAGAGCGCTCATCAGAGGAAATAGGGTTGGAAACACTAGCGAGCCTTTGGTCTAGACATGCGTCAAGGCGAGGGAGCTACAGGGGGAGGTGCAGGAAGGGCCTAGAATGGAAGAATTATTCACCAAAGAGGAAGTGATGGCGGCAGCGGCGGCGGCATTGACAAATCGCAAGGTTTCGGGACCAGGAGAGATCCCAAGCGAAGCGCTCAAGACAGTCATAAATGACAACCCGGGACAATTCATGGAGCTGTTAAACAGATGCTTGACTATCGGTTTCTTTACTTGAGCGGTTATTGGTAGAGAAGGGTAACGTTGCAATCGAGGGAACGGGGGCCTGGCCGATAGTCAATTTGACTTCAGATTTGACGGACCCCATACTCTTGTTGTGGGGAATAATGGATCGAGCAAACATTTGGCCGTGCAGAGGTAGGAAGCACTGCATTGGAATAATATTGATTATCAAGAATGCGTTGAACACACTACGGAAGAAAGGCATCCCGCCAGATATTCTGAGGATGTTTGGCAGCTACATGAGGGATAGGAAGCTGGTTTTCACGGGGGATCAAAGCGTAGAACAAAGCATAGTGATGACCGGCTGTGTACTCCAGGGTTCGGTACTGGAGCCACTTATGTGAAACGCAGCGTACGACGGGGTGTACCGGCTGCCGCTTCCGGGCGGAGCCAAGACGGTCAGCGCTTAGAGTTATTAGGGGGTACCGTCTCCATGGCAGCGGCCGAGGTCATATCATCGATGCCGCCACCGGACCTGTGCCTAAAGGAGAGGGCAAACCAGCATAAGCGAGTGGACATGAGAAGACGACGGCGAGAGATCTAGTCCGGAGAGAAACTAATGCCGAGAGGCAAAGCAGATAGAGCGCGGCAAGCACAGGAGCCTGGATGAAGAGGCTAATTCCAGAGGTGGGACCGTGGACCGGAAGAAAGCATAGGGAACTGACGTATCATCTCACCCAGTTCCTCACCGGTCACGGATGCTTCCGGGCGCATTTAAAGAGGATCGGCAAATCGAACAGCGACATTTCGGGTTTGGTGTGTGGACATGGTGGACGGCGGGAGCCACGACCAGGTGCAACTAGTGCGCGAGATAGAGGGGACATTGTCCGCGGAGACCCTAATGCCGATCATGTTGTCCGACAAAAGAAAGTAGGAGCTGGTGGCCGAAACTGCGAAAGGATGATTATCCGAAGTCGTTGAGGGGTGGTTCCAGACGAAGAATGCCTTGCGATACCACTGGTTTCCTCAGAGAAACAAGAGGAGGTTTATTGGCGTAGGGTCTGTTCAGAAGGAACAGGAGGTATTCCACACACCTCCGTTGAAGAGACGGTGCTTTAAGCTTTACTCCTCGCGATAAACAACTTCTTAATCTAAATAATCATATCGAGCATTTAAATAATATTATATATATTTTTTTACATCAAATTACTAGTCCATTTATGGTTCATTTAAGTTTGTTTTTAAGTTCTTTTATAAAACTGGTAGATTGAATAATGTTATTATATATTGATTATAGAATGTCTGTTATTATATGTAATTATTTAAACCTTTCAGTACCAGATTATTTTTGATTGGCAAAAGAATTATCCCACGACAATTTATTTACACATATTGTTCAGTATCATGCTTGCTTTACTGAAATGGTTAATCAAAATTATAAAGTGGCTTGACCTTGTCAGTAGAATTCCGGCTTACCAACATTTTGGATTCAATAAAACCCTGCCAAATGATTTTTTTAGAAAAAAATATTAGCAGAAGAATCCATGTATGTGGCATGCCTCATTATATTTGATTATGTAGATATTATAACTTATTTTTAGATTCAGAATATCAAGTTAAGGCCAATTATCATATCATCCAAATTTCCTCAAGACGTATTCGTAATAACGTATTCGTAATAATGGTTACTTAACAAGAATTTGGAATCTACAAATATGTTCAAGTTACTAACCAAAATTGTCATATATGGTACAATTCCAACCAACAAGATGTTCACAAGAAGTCAAATTATATACAAAAAGGTACTCTTTTATATAGATTAGGGCTGGCAATTTGATTCATCTGTACATTTTTGATAATGTTATCATCATAAATGGCGAGCACAGCAAATTAAGAACATTTCATCTAGTCAGATATAGAGGATATAGGCGTGCACGAAATACAGTTCCAGCAAGACGATGCTGCGTGTCAAGAAGTACAGAGATTCTAATTTAGTGTTGCTCAAAGTTTCTCCTATACAGCTGGTTATAATTAAAATTAGTATTGATTTAGTTACTATTGTATTGATAGCAACTATTCATCGTGATACGATAGAAAAAAATAATCCAATTTATTAAATACTTTTATATTTAAAAACATTTTTATTTGATAAAAACTTTTTTATTATAAATAGTAATAACATTGTATTCGTTCTGAGCTTATTATAATTATTAATACATATTTTTATATTTTTTCTGCAATAGTTTTCATACACGCGTTTCAATTTTTTTTTTTCTAAAACAATCGTCGCCGTAAAACAATAACTCAATACGACACCGCCATAAAGCATCGCCATTTCCACATAAACAACGCGTCGATATGATCAAGTTTTAATTTCGCATGCGAGAATCGAAAAGAAATAAAGGAGCAACGCGAAGAAAAAGAATATCTCTGAGATACCCACATCACGTGCAACAATGGCGTGCCGTTGGTTTACAACCTGGAAGGGCACTGTAAATTCGTCGCTTCGCGAAAGAAGCTAACTGTTCTTCGCGGATATCTCCGATATGTCTGAGTGAGTATGTGGTGCCACAAGAGGAACAACAAAACAATACACCCAGGTGATGTGCCGAAATAAAATTAAAAAAAGGAAAAAAAATCGTGGGCGATTACCACCAGACTGTGACCGATACAGGTCAGATACTACCAGAAAATTTAAGGAGGAGAATGAAGTATCAAGTGTAATTTAAGATTTTATGCGAATTGCCCAAGAACAATATTTGTGTGAATAACACATATTCTTTTCGCAATATTGTTACAACTTACCAAATTACCTAACTAAATTTAATATTTTTTTTATTACTCATCTGATTACCTAAGACCTTAATATTTAATTACATTATACAGTATCTTGGCCATATTGTACATATAGGAAAATTTTACATATTTCTGTTTGTAATTTTTGAATAATGAATGGAATCTTGGGCTTATCTTAATGACAAACATGAAAAAAAACCTCGGCTGTTAAAAGTCGCGCATCTTTTATGGGAAACGATTTTGTTTTATGACGGACACTGTAAAGCCGAAGAGAGAGACGGAGCGATTAAAGGATTAGGTGTAGTGCTTTTTACAATATGCAATAAACCGGAGTGTAAAGCAGGAAGTGCGGCTATTTGCAAGAAATGTTCGGATTACCGAGAGATAATTGAATGAAAGCATAATTTTATATTGGGCCATTTTACTACGCGCGCTGTAAAGGAGTAAAAAGAGACGGCCAGAAAAAGCCGGCGTCGGCATAATTAAATTATTCAAGACATGTTTCTAATCTTGCGCAATCGTTACCACACATGGATACAATGTAAACAGTAGCAAATGAGGAACATTAAATTATACTGCACATTGTCGAAATAGTTTAATGTGATTCTGTGTTTATGACCAATATGCAATATTCATATATATGATAATGATACATTTTCTTTGGAGGAGGGAAAGAAGAATAATTACTACTACTATATATGACTACCAAATAATACTAAACCACCCAATAAGTTAGAAATCCACAAACATACCAAAAATTGGAAAAGATAAAGAAAAAAATCTTTTAATTTTATTCGAAAATAAGTATAATCTCAAAAGACTAAAGTATACCTATGAAATATAAATAAACTCAAAACTAAAACCATAACCATAACATGCAGGAAGAAATCTTGATGTTACTGTTGAAAAATTATTTTATTACAATGAGTTGTCTTGTTTAATAAATACATACAATCTGTTTAAAGTTTAACGCAATAAATTATTTTAAACATCTAGATCTTCATAGAGCAAGTTAATTTTAATTATAAAACCTATATATTAACTTGTTGTTTTACCAAGTGATTAATGAGACACAAGTATATTGTATAATAAATCTAGAGCTTTCGCATTTAATTTTTTTTTTCTGGCAGGTTATGTTAAACATCTGTGTTACTTCTCTAATAGAAGATAACTATTTATTTTTTTAGAATTTCTAGAACATCCACGTCCCCTTCATCAAGGAAAATTGATATGATGTTTGTTCCTTATAACTTCACTATATTACAATCCCATTTTTTATTTTTAACACCCTGTCCCACACCTTTATTTTGTAGTAATAGAATTTTAATTTAGTAGTAGTAGTAGTAGTAGTAGTGTTAGGCTATCGACCACGTGGTCCTTCCGCCATGTGTCATTTGTGTATTTGTGTGTGTGTGTAAATGAGCTTGTTACTTTAAAGGATCGCCCCCGTCACTCTAAAGCACCATTAATTGTATCCCAATGGTGAATGGTACCGGTCACCCATCCGACTACTGACCCGAATCAACGTTGCTGCACGTCAGTTCGGGGCCGTAACCGATGCGCCACCACCGGCGTGTATTTTAATTTAATTATCCTTAACGACCTACACAGTTAAACATCTCCAGCACATTTTGTTTATATACTACCTCTATATCTTTAGCTCTCATTTTATCTTTTTGTACTCTTCATGACTTAATTAATACTGACCACACTCTAATAAACTTCAGGTCTTCTTATTCCAGTCCCCATAATTTATCATTATCTATAAATAGACAATTCTTCTCCGTTCCTTGACTCAACTTTTATTTATTAAATTGGAAGGAATATACTAAAGACCTTGATATGTCTCTTACTAATTCCCAACCCTCTTTTCTTGATGATAACCAATACGCTGCTGATTAATATATTCCCGTATTACATTAATTTCTATCCTTCTCATTGCAATTGAAGGGAATCATTCTGCACTGAATCAGAAGCCTCCAAGAAAAATTAAATAAAAAATCATTTTCAACTTTAGAAACTAAAAAACAATTTCCCGTTGTAATAAGCTATTTAACTAACGAAAATTGATTGTTTAAAATAGTGTGAATAAATATTATATCGTAAATCTGGAATACTATCAACGTCTATAGTAATCCTTTCTCGACCCCATCTCTATTTTCTGCTATTTAAACCATCTCTTGTAGATCATTTCCCATTCTTGGAATTTCAAGAAATTTCTCCTTTTAACTATTCTTCCAACTTTATATTAGAAAAACTCAATTAATTCCTACATTATCTTAAATATTCCCTTCCCGGAAAAGATGAAACATCAGACTCCATGATGCCATTCCTATTGGGATTGCTTTTAAACTGGTATCGTTACAGAGTCATAGAATGAGAAAATAATCTGCACTTATTATTTATCGCCGAATTTCCTTTTCTTCACGTATTCGTAAACTATTTAAATATCTTTTTAATACTAAACTCGATAGATACACAGAAATGATTTATTCCCCACCCTAGATGCACTTTGGATCTAGAAAAGGTGAAAATACAATGAACAATATTGTAAAGCTTACCGCTGACATCGAGATATCTTTCTACCATTGCCCTGTTCCTATACATCTCTACGGTCTTTGATGCTGTTATTCCATTAATCCTAGTGGAGAAAGTGATTTTAAGGGTGCCCCGTCTAAAATAGTTAAAACAATATTATCTCTCATCTACGTCTGACTTAAATTTAGGATGGTCTTACTTCTTTACAAATATCTCATTCGATCGCTAATCGTATGTGGTTGATTGTCATTTTTTCTCCAATTCTCTCACAAAATCTGGACCGAATCAAAAAATGTAACCATAAGAACCTAAAGCACTAAAGCTCGAATTCTCCATTTCTCTATTATCATTTTTATGCATCAGATATCAAAGTCCAGATGGTAAAGGTGACCCATGTACAGGGAAAACATATTTGACAGCTAGATTAGTTGGCGAAGAAATTCATTTAACAGAACAGTTTAAAACTGCATTAAAAAGTATCGTCTGATAAATATACATTGAGAAAATAAACAAGCTGATTTAGGTAAGCAGTCGGAACATCTGAATTAATCTTAATTAAACATAGTGCACGGTATTAAATAAATAGAAGCAGAAGCAAAGAATAGCATTCAACTTTTATTTTGCACCTTCTTAAAGGAATGGGCATCATAAAATATACGTGAATCATGGATTTAAGAACATCACTTTATTTGGCTTTTGGCCATTCACAAATATCTTGTTTATAACAAAGAAGTTTATTTTCTGAAAACTCTCAAAACCAAAAAGGACTGATCGAATGTCAAGTGGGAAAAATAGGCAGAAATATCTCAGAAGAAAATGGAAATTCAATACTTTATGTTTATTGAATGCTGTTCAAAATAAAAGCCCCTTATCGAATTTATAGAAAATAACCTAAAAATAATATAATTTTGGATATTTACATTTATTTGAATGAGGAAATAGAGACCTTTGTTTCCTGACGTGGAAAAGCAAGTTAATTTATTCAATTTTACAACAGCGTATCTTCTTTATGATTACTAGTACGAAAAACAAATTATTTATTCTGGCTCACCTTAAGTTAAGATAGAGAAAAAGCAGCACTATCACAAGGTTAAGACTTTACACTTTTAAAGAGTAATGGCTCCACAATGCATACAGTTAATGTACAAAACTGGCTGTTCTTCATAGTCTGGCGTAAATAAAATGGCTAAGATTGAGAAATATTTATGTACTCTTTTCAACGGCTTCACTTCATCAAATGCTTCTTAGTACACATTTCAAGTATTGGTGACGAAGTATACTTTATAATAGTATAGTATGTTAAATTTGCATGTCCTTCGCTTACTTGAAACAAAAATCGACCTGTAAACCACAATCCGTTTAAATCTTTAGACATATTTATTTATTGTATTTATTTGATGTAGCAACAGAAAATAACAATTTGTAATTAACATATAATAGAAGATTCTAGAAAAAAGACAGTTCAGTCGTATAGCACCAAAATTTTTGGAAATATAAAGTTGGAAATAAAAAGCTATACAAGAAGAAAAGCAGAGCTTCGACGAGGTAAATTAGTTGCATAAAGGCGCTAAAATCGTCCGAGATGATAAGTGGCTGTTACCTTCGAAGAGTCTACTCTGAAGCCTTAAAGATAAGTACCGCTGATATCCGAGAATCGCAACCTTTTCTAAAAGAATGAACAGCAAACTGCACAAAAATAGTGTAAAAATACATTAAAAAGATCCTGCAGATGCTAATCAAACGACAAAATTTTTAAAAATGTAAAATCTGCAAATGCCAAGCCTTGAGGCATTACTCAACATTAATGATAGTTTTCCCAAAACGTAAAAATACTCTGAGAGTCTTTTCAAAACAACATAAAAACTTTATAATGAACGTTGAGTTGAATATCCTTCTTCATAATTAAAGCACATAGAAGTTTCCTATATCAAGTATGTATTAATCAAAATTAAGACGATCGGTTTAACTGGTTTAATATCTTCGATAATGCCTCTTAGAGCAAAATGGTGGTTTAAATACATTCATTGATCACTAACATCAGTGTTGTTCAATCCCTTCCATGTGGAAAAGTTCTGGCGAATTTCAGAGCCAAAATAAATGCCTGTGCATTTGAAAACTATATTCCATTCTACACTACACGAATTCTTCGTCTTTCGCCGATTACTTTCTATTTACCGATTACTTAGCCAAAATTTGATAATTTAGAGAAGAACTTCTTATAAATTCTATACTCCAAAAAACTTTAGCCGATAGTTTTCTCTTGACTCTTCTCAGTGACTATTCAAAGAATTATGAATGATCCTTAAGTGGTTGTAGAAAATTAATAACTAATTAAAACATGCCGTTGTCAATTGAAGCTCTTATTTTTAAATTTAACCCTTTCGCTCCGAACGACGGTAATATCCGTCATCCATATGAAAACTTTTGGAACCGAACGCTATATATATCCGCCGTGCCTGTAAAATCGCGAGCTAATTTTTTGATAGCATTGCCTCTTGTGACTGAAACAAATAAACAATTCAAATTATATTTGTTCTATATAAGTAATTGTAAATACCTTGTTAATATCACACACTTTTAGACTTTATTTGTGACTACAGTTTCACTAGCTTTCGCCTGTCATTTTCAAACTATAGTTTTTAATTTTTACAAATTTTATAAAAGAATTTCACAAACAATTTCTAGATGGCGTGTGTAAAAATATTTAAAGTATAAATAAGTAATTGTGGAAGCTTTCACTTCGTGATTCATTTTGATAATTCATAATAAATAAACAATTAACTTTGTTAGTATGGTATCACTTTTTTATTTACACTTGTAACTATAGTTTCGACAACTTCAGCCTGTCATTATCAAACAATGATAATGACATACTGAAGTTGTCGAAACTATAGTTACAAGTGTAAGTAAAAAGTGATACCAACAAAGTTAATTATTTATTCATTTTGAATTTAAAGTATAGTTTGAAAATGTCAGGCGAAAGCTGTTAAAACTATATCCACAAATAAAAGTGTTTGATATTGACAAGGTATTTACAATAATTTATATAAATAATAATGTATCACAAAGTAGAAGCCTCCACATTTACCTTTTTTATATTTGTTCGATCTGCTTGTTTTTATTACTATTGTATTATGCCATAAAGGGATAGAATATCGAAAGTACTAATTTTTGGATAAAGAATTTCAGCGAAGTTTTGTATTGGTACGTCTTTTGCTTCTTTGCTTTTAATATTTGTATTCTTTCAAGTAATTTATTATGTCTGAATTGCCTCTCATCAATTGATTTATGCCATTTGCTTCATCTTCTCTCAAGTATCAACTATCACCTTTAAATTGTCTTATGTCATTTTCGTCTGTTATTTATTTTCTTAGGTCTTCTATCAAGTATTAATTTTCATCTTTCAATTATCCTTTGTTAATTTACTTTCGCCTTTTATGTAATGTCTTCTGTCAAATGGCAACTGTTATCCAATACTTTAAATTGGTTAACAAATCACAGATGTCAATTGCATTTCGAGCTTTGTCAACTAACTTCTATTTTTCCTACCATACAAAATCTGCCAACTCCCTTTTATCCATTTTTTTAAATCTTTGTCTTTAGTCCATTTCTCTATCATATATCACAAATTAATAGTTGATCTTTCATGTTTTCTGCCAAGTCTCAAATGTCATTATTGTATTCTTCTTCCTCCTACCATGTTTAATGTCTTTTTTCAATTTTCTATTACTTCCAGTCTATTTTCTACTGCTGTTATTTTTATGTATTCTGCCAAATGTCAAACTGAATTAAGTCTTTTTTCTTTTGTCGTTTGTTGTCTATCAAGAGTCAACATAATTTCTGAATTACTTTCAGTATATTTTCTTCTGCTAGTTTTTTCTGTATTCCAACTTCTGTCAAATGTTAAAAACTGAATTAAGCCAATATTCTTCTGTCGATTGTTTTATATCTTCTGTCAACTGTAATTTCTCAATTACTTTCATGCTATTTTCTACTGCTATTTTTGTTTCTGTATTTTGCCTTATGCTAAATGTCAAATTGAATTAAGTCAATATCCTTCTATCGTTTGTTTTATGTCTTCTGTCAAGAGTCATTTGTAATTTTTAATTTGTTTTCTGTATTTTGTCTTCTGTCAAGTTTCAAACTGAATTAAGTCAATATTCTCCTATCTTTTGTTTTTATTCTTCTGCCTTCTGTTAAGTGTCAACTATATTTTCTCAATTAATTTGTGTCTATTTTCTGCTGCTGTTTTTTTCCCTGAATTCTGTCTTCTGCCAATTGTCAAACTGAATTAAGTCAATATACTTCTATCTACAACAAATGAGTCTTATTAAGACTACAAGAACAAATCACTTTTGAAACAACTACTTCTCTAGCTAATACTTCGACAGACATTGAATAATACAAAAGTAATTTGCGTGTTACAAAATAGCAAGGCTATCAAAGCAACACTGGTTTGAACGTATTTCTTTCTATATTACATCAACCTAAATTCATTTCTTTTTCCAAATTACCATAGTATAGTCACTCACAAACTATTTTAACGTACATTCAATCATTTTTAGTTCATTTTACAGAAAGAAATACGTTCAAACTAGTGTTGCTTTGATAGCCTTGCTATTTTGTAACACGCAAATTACTTTTGTATTATTCAATGTCTGTCGAAGTATTAGCTAGAGAAGTAGTTGTTTCAAAAGTGATTTGTTCTTGTAGTCTTAATAAGACTCATTTGTTGTAGATTTTACGAATATATTTTCGTGTTTTGTCTATTTATTAGTGAATTATCTACAACGTAAAGGACTTATATATTTTATTATACTTCTATCGTTCGTTTTATATCTTCTGTCTTCTTTCAAGGGTCAACTGTAATTTCTCAATGTTTTCCTATATTCTTCAGCCTTCTGTCAAGTGTCAACTGTAATTTCTCAATTACTTTCAGTTCATTTTCGCCTGTTGCTTTTTTTCCCTGAATTCTGTCTTCTGCCAAATGTCTGAATTAAGTCAATATCTTTCTATGGTTTGTTTTATATTTTCTGTCTTCTGTCAAGTGTCAACTGCAATTTTCAATTATTTTCAAACAATTTATATTTTCTACTGCTGTTTTTTCTTCTGTATTCTATCTTCTGCCAAATATCAAATTGAATTAAGTGAAGATTCTTATATATTCTTATATTCTGTCAAGTGTCAACTGTAATTTTTCAATTACTTTTAGTCTATTTTCTACTGCAGAGCATCAACGAGGTAAATTAGTTGCATAATGGCGCAGAGATCGTTTGAGTTGATGAGAGAGCCATAAGAGGCTGTTAACTTAGGTAGAATCTAGTCTGAAGCCTTAAAAATAAACATCGCTGTTATACGAGAATCACAAACCTGCTCTAAAAGCATGAACAGTAGCGAGTTAAAATAGCATAAACATATAAAATGCGTTATTTTGACAACGATTAGTTCTAAAAGGAAACCAATAAAAACTAGCATAGCAGAAAGTGTAATACCACACTCGATCACTAGAGGAAGGGCAAGGTTTGTGTGGAAGATCATTTTGAGAAAGAGTCAGCGCCCAGTATTCTTATAACTTAAATTTATATTTATGCTTTTTTTTAAATTTCTAATTAACTAATTTTGGAATATCATGTATGTAAGAATACCAGAGAATAAATAAATAAATAAATATTAGTCAAAGGCGATTGAAGGTTCTGCAACAAAAAAGTTCATGCTTTGACAGGACATGGCTGCAGAGTGGTGTTGAGGTCGTTCGAGATGAAAAAGGATCATAAATGAGGAAGACATATCTTATAGCCTATAGAAAGGACCGCGCAAGTTTCGCTGAGATCCAGAATATCAACATACCTATTCTAGTCAAAGATACCAGAATGTCAAGAGAGTGGTAAAACCATTATGCAGATAAGTTATATGAATGCACTGCACAATCTGAGATTTAAGATTTAGCTTTGATGGAAACGTTTTTACCCACCACCAAATTTTTTGCAGCAGTCAAAAACTTCGAACGGTATTTTAGTAGAGAAGTTATTTACATGAACTCATTAGAAGGTATTAACATAAGCAATCATATAGAGGATATTTCTGCGACTCGGGGAATAAAATTAACCACATATATTAGAGCAAAATTGATGATTCGTAAAAAAATATTATAAAAGTCTTCAAATGACCAAGATACAGGCCATCAAGGTTAAGAAACTTTAACACATTTTTCTAAATATTTTTACCGTTCGTGGTAGAGTGCTGCAATTTGATACAGCCTAAACTAACATCAAGTAAATACTTTAGGCAATTTGTCACTTCGATCGGACCACGAGAACCATGCTCTACAGGGTGTTCTGAGCAAGCAAATTTAAATTTGCTTGCTCAGAACTTTTTTGTTTGCTCGTAAAACTACATTTATTCTTTTATCACTCTTTAAAAATTTTGATAACAGTGGCTGTTTTTGAGTTAAAAGCAAAACTGGTTCTGATTTCTATCGTAACAAACAAAAAAAAACACAACTCTTTGGAAAAATCTGAGTCGCCGATGACAATTGAAAAACGAATTGAGCTGTCAACTTGCCTATGTCATTTATACGAAAATTTTAACTTTTCGTTAGTTTTTCAAGATCAAAATGGAGAATTACACGTTTAATAAATAAACTGAGATGTTCAATTAATAAAACACCCCATCAATATTATTCCATATTCCTAGATGTAATCAATGAAACAATGATGGTCTGATATTTGTATTGTCAGTCCACTTATATTCTTAAAGTAATTAAGACTAATTAAATAATACTAGACATGTAATTGTCGTAAAATGAGGTCTTCGCAGTCAAAAACAATTTCAAAATCGTTTAGTTCAGACGATTCTATATAGAAAACTTTAAGAGACAATTTATGTGGATTCATTGGAGGTTACGATATTTTAAACTTTAAACTTTCTAGTTTGCAAACTAAAACTTTGTTATACATTTTAAAGAAAGCAAACCGATATTGTAATGAGAAGTTCAAACACTATATTCTGGATCAGGTGTTTTAACGAGGAAATCCAGGCAAATGTGTCTACAATAGAGGCGATACAAACTCGATAGTAATCAACACTGTTTTATTCAGTGTTCATTATGAATTACCACATAGTAACGGTCGCAACCATCATTATGATCGATAGTAATCATTACTTCTAAGGATACAACATTGTTATTTATATTGTTATACTTTTCACGAAAACCAAAAAACACACATTAAACTTAAAAACTTAAATTTTGATTTTGTTTTATTTTTTGTTACATAAAGGGTTTGATTGTTTTAGCAGGAAAATCATAAACGATTATCAATTAAAGTTATCGTGTGTATGTAGAGTGGGTGGGCAGCTGCTATCCCACCATCCAATCAGTAAAACATTATCGAGGGTTTTAGTTAGAAGTTGTAAAATATAAACAAACAATTTTTGATGATGTTTTACTGACTGGATAGAGAATAATCATTTTAACGTCATGTCATCATATAATTGTTTATCGTCTTTATAAACAATATAGGAAAGGCTTTAAAAATCAGGGTCTGTAAATCTGAACACAATGTCAGGTTGACCAATGAAAAATTTATTAATCTAATTACACACATAAAATAATCAAGAAGTTTTACAAGTCATGCTGAATCAAAAGTCCACGAGAAAGTGAAGGCAAATATGTCTACAGAAGAAGTGATGTAAACTTGATAGTGATTAATTACTCTTTACGCGATGTCCACAGATAATGCATCGCTTAACGTTTTTATGAAAACCTCGAGAAATCACTTCGATATCAAGGTTGAAGATTTTGAATGTAATCAATGAAATAATGATCATTGCATATTCATATATTGGTCATAAAGTAATTAAGAAATTTTAATTTTGAGACTATAAGTCTAGATGTATAAATCAGGCCGTGCAATCTCTGTCAAAGGGCAAGTCGATGCGAGCTAGGGTAGAGTTAAGGTCACTCAAGATGACGAAAAAGCCATGAGCGACTTCGGAATTAGAAAGGGATATATTATTCTCAAAGAAGTAAACGCAAATATTGTTAATGTATAAATAAATGGTAGAAGGCTTGTGAGCAGAACTGGTAATATGAAATTCGGGTCTTGATGGATTTACTCTGGTAATTTTTTTTAGATATTTAAAAGCAGGCTATTCAAAGAGATTTCATTAAAAGAAAGGATCAACTACGAGTAGACCTTTTCAAACACCACCAGATTTAGTTTAAGGTCTGACTATTGTTAGCCAATGCAGAAAATTATTATAAAATCGGTTGTAAGGACATTTTTGTATAGAGACCTTTGAGATGCAATTTCCAAGAACTCCTAAGAGTTTTCATACAGTGTAAAGACTCAAATAGTCTCTACACACATTAAAGTAACCATCTCGATGCTTAAACGAGAAATTTAAATATTCCGATTTAAGAATTTCAACAAGTCATTAAGAAAATGTCAATAAATGTGCCCACATGAAAACTGATGACTCGAGTATAATCATTATTCTTTGGCTATGTCCTTAAATATGACATCAACCTGAGAAAATATTACTTTCCCTATATACAATATATAAACATTCATAAACCGGAAGTGGATGTTTACTCCAGGCGTTTTTTTTATTTTTCTCGACAGTTTTCTAAATTTAAAAAATATTACATAACTTTTCAAACAAAAGTTAAAGAGAATGAAAAACTGAACAAGTTTTATTAAAACATGTTTTTCATAAAATTCTTAACTAGAGAAAAAATTAAAATTTAAAAAGTTGACGTTTTTGCCTACTGCTAATAAACTATAGGAGATACACACTTTTTTGCGCAAACCTTATAGTTTTTCTAAAAAGCTATAGGGAAATTATTATCATGGTCACAACCATTTCTTTTTAGAGATTATAATCTATTAATTGGATATCATCACCCTTTACAAAGTGACCGGTTCATGTGAGGAAACAGCTTCGCCGAAAACTTTTGGGTGAAGATAAGTTATATTAACTCATCGATTGTGATCCTAATAATTTACGGTTTAGTTTTTAAATACATTTACAGGCCACCCTGTAATTATACATCAGTCTACGTATATTTGCAGAGTGATCAAGAAGTTTTACCTACAAAATGCAGCCGTCATGAATACATCAGCAGATCCCCACGTTGGGTTAAAGAAACTAGAAGGCCATTGAAGCACGAAAATCTTTATGTATCAAAAGATGATGGGAACACTAGTTTTGCGGTTAGTTATTTTTGTACAATGACCTAAAGGACTTGAATTCATTTTATTGTAGAAAACATGTTTATTATTTATTAAACTATACAATTTCTGTGACACTGTGATATCGCAGCTCTCCTGGAGATCAATTTGGCAGGGAACATTTCATGAACTCCTGGCAGAAACGTATTGTACGTGTGTGACATTGCTCCTTCCTACTGGAACAATATTACGATATATCCAAAGAAAGTTTTGCAATTTAGACACAAAGAAGTCGTCTAACATCTCCACATAACGTCTCGAATTGAAATATCAACTTTTTTGGGATGTATATTAAATTTAATAGAAAAAAGTTAATTTTTAATAATTAAAATGAACAAATCAATAACCTAAACAACAAATATAATCAATCTAGTGCATTACATTAAAATCTATTTAAAATAAAATATTTGCTTTGTTCGATTAGAAAACGTGCAGCAACAGCTGCCTCGGTTACTAAATGTAATCACACCGTTTATCGGTGTTTGTGTGATGATTAGTATTGACGGAAGGAACCACAGCGCCTCCCCCAAAGTAAAGACAACTCGGGCTTAAGCAGTATTTATAAATCGCACGGTTACGTAAAGAAACTTTTGGATGAGTCACTCGTTTATATAGAACGGGTGACGAACGAAACGCGGCAAAGTGTAGCACGCAGAATGGGTGATAAATGTACTTTTATTTTATTCACGCAGAGATAAAAAAATAGATATAAAATGTTTGTTAATAACCTGCAATTAGTCATCATGATTAAATAAATTTAAGACGAGCCAACAGGAAAAAAAATAATCATAAGAACACTAATTAAGTCTTGAATTTCGCAGGCGTTCACTTTATGGTATTAAATTATTAAAATAAAGAGAACGATTAATTTCTTATATAAAAAATGGTATAAATAAGTTTTTATTTTAATAAGGATACTAAGTGCTTAAAATAATATTAATAACGCAAGGCATGTCTTACTTGTATTTTTAATACATCTTCTGCAGATATTTTAAAAATTATGACAACAGTATACATAATTATATGATTTAAAAAGTAAACATTCTTTTAAATGTCTATCAGTAGGGTCTTTCAGCCTTAATATTATTATTATTTATTATTCTGTTTAAACTATAATTAATGGTTAAATATTAATAAACATCGTAAGTAACGTAAGTCTATCATTTGTTAGTTTATTCAACAGAAATAATTTCTTTCAAACTAGTGTTGCTTTAATAGTTGTACTATTTGTAACACGCAAATTACTTCTGTATCATTCAATATCTGTCGAGGTATTAGCAAGAAAAGTAGTTGTTTCAACCAGTAATTTGTTTTGTGGTCTTAGTAGATATACGAAATATTTTCGTAGTTTTAAATTATTAGTAACGTAAGTAATATTAATAAAGTGCATTTTAATTTAAATTGCTGTCCCCTGTCAATGACATCTCATAATCTCATAAGCGTATTACTGTTGAAGAGAACAGTAATTTAATGTTTATGTTATTATTCTTATAATTGTCCCTGTAAACAGTTCCAGTGTTGTTATCTAGCCAAAGAGGGAACCAGTGTAACGCTCAGACAATAGGTGGCACCTTTATGGTATCATCTTTAATAAGCATTACAAATTGATTCAACCTTTAACTCTTAATTTTCTAATGCATTACTAATGAATAGTTCTAAAATAAAATACATTACATTACATTGGTATTATTAAAACGGTGTTTTTCTCTTTAGTTGTAATAAATACTAACGTAATAAATACAGCAGTTAAAAATTTACAATCGCGTGTACGAAATATGAAAGATTACAATAAAGAGTCATCATCGTCCCATTGTACACACACACATACACAGACACGCACAACGTGCACAATTACGTTGACCACAACAAACATAAATCTTCCGCCCTGAAAATGCATTATACGTCGTCCACTCCGGCCCGAATTTACGACCTGACCACGTTTTGTAAAACCATTTTTTTTCACTTCAAACCGCCGAGGGAATTAATTCTTAAACCGCTTCATCAAGCGGAAAATTATTGCATTTTTTACCCGTCGTTTTCACGTTATTTTGATTAATTCACCACAAAAAAATTGTACATTATACTCCAAAATGATCTTATTATACATAAAATTTAACACAAAATCATTATATTATACGTGGATATGATTTAACGAGAATGAATTATTTAACCATTTAGTGATTGTAATGATCGGCTATATAGAATAAGCAACACCTGTTTGAATTTTGTATAATTATCTTAATTTAATAACAGCTATTCAATGAAAACTTAACTGGATAATAATTTACAATCAAGTGATGCAATTAAGAAAAATATTTTTATACCTGATGAATTCAAACCATTTAGAGTTGAGTTTTATTTTTACTTTATTTAGATTGATTGTATCATTAAAAAAGAAATTATTAAAACGAAAACGATTATTGGCACAAGTTTAAATTCTTGTGGAACTTCTATTGTTACTTTCAAGAAATATTTGTCGATTTTCCAACATTTATGTTAGTTTTGTCATCAGCAAGTAATTTATAAAAATGAAAAACAATATTTGGTCCAATTCTAAATCCTTGTGGGATGTTTATTCTTCTAAATTATTGTATATCATATATTTTATTTTAATTGTTTGATAATGACAAGCTGAAGTTGTCGAAACTATAGTAACAAGTGTTATTAAAAAAGTGTTAACAACAAAGTTATTCGTTTTATTTTATTTTGTATCCTATATTTACTTTAAAAACTCGTTCCCATTAAGTTATGATTCTTATTTAAATATGTAATAGGACTGTCAAAATTATAGATTATGTAACAGTTGATCGAATCGAAAACCTGTACCGTGAGCAATTGAGATATAATTACTATCGCATTAGATTAGCAAGAAACGTCTTTTAAAGTAACATGTTTATTTACACTAATATAAATAACATAAATACAAAAATAACATGACAATTAGATAGCCAATCATTAGAACTATTCAATTGTACAATCGTTGCAATCGTAAAATTGTAAAATCTGATTGATAATTATTCCTATAACATTATATAAAACATGTTAGAAAGTCTTTTTGAAGTACGTTTTACGTTTAAACTGAAAAAATCATGTAGAAAATTTAATGTAAACTTTTTAAATATACAGTGTGTAAAGTGATGGGGTTTCCTATAGGGAAAACTTTTTTAATATGAATTTTAGGAAAAAAACGTATTCTTTATAAAAAAATTTGCTTGCTTCGAAACCCCTTTTGGTCAAAGAAAAAACCAGTTAACACTTAAGATAAGATAAAAAATTGAAATTATGTCGAGTTGTTGATTTCAAATATGACTGAAAAACTCGGACTTAGTCATATTTAAAATCAACAACTCGACATAATTTCAATTTTTACTTTCCCTATATACGAAGTATATTTAGGGGAAGTATTTTTTTCGTGATTTTTTTTGATTTTTTTTTTTGCGGAAATATCCGTATTCTAATTTCTGGAAAAAAAAAATTGTGTCTGTGTATGTCTCTGTCTGTCTGTCTGTCGGTCGGCGCTGTATCTCAAAAACGAATGATCAAAACTGAAAAGCTTTTGGTGAACAATTATGGACCGGAAGTGGATATTTATTCGAGGCGTTTTTTTTTGTTTTTTCGTGATATTGTTCTAAATATGAAAAATTTTAAAAAACCGTTCAAACAAAAGTTAAAGGGAATGAAAAACTGAATAAGTTTTATTAAAACATATTTTTCATAAAATTTTTAACTTTTGAGAAAAAAAAATAAAAATTGAAAATTTTGACATTTTTTGCCAATTGCTGATAAATTATTATAGTTACATGAAACGTCTATTACAAATAATTTTAGAGAATTCAAAACTGGACAAATCATTAAGAATAGCCCTTTTGCGTAAACCTCATAGTTTTCGAGTAAAATATAGGGAAAGTACTATGATGGCCATATCACCATTTTATTTATCTTATCTTAAGTGTTAAATGGATTTTTCTTTGACCATAAGGGGTTTCGAAGCAAGCCAATTTTTTTATAAAGAATAAGTTTTTTTCTTAAAATTCACATTAAAAAAAGTTTTCCTATAGGAAACCCCATCACTTTACACACTGTATATAATTTAGAAAATATATTTATGTAACTGTCATTAGTAAATAATTAATAGTTTAAATAAATGAAGGTAAAACCTCTAATTTTATGTATAACAGTTATACGTCAATTGTTTCAAAGCAGTTTCAAAAAAGAATATTTTCTGTGTAGACTTTGAAGTTTTAAATCCCGGCAAGAAATATTTTCTTACAATCACAATCACCCAGTGTGGTTTTATGTACAACAATTTTCAAGACTTTATTTTTTTTTCTAATAGTCATAAGTCAATTGTTTTATAGCCGTTTCAAAAATTTTGAAGTAACGTTTACTTCTTTTATTAAATAATAATAATTTTATATACAGAGTGAATTTTTCTAGATGTTCTCTATGAGACGAATAAAATTCCAAGTTTTTAAAAAAGTCAAGGATAATTAGATATTTCGAAAAAAAAGTAAAATGGAACAATTTTTCAAATCAATATATCTAGTTTATTATAACACATAGAAACAAATTGCAAAAGACAACGTTGTAGATAATTTTATGCAGATTAAAAAAATATATTCAGAAAAAAATAATTTATCGAATAATTTTGGAAAATAATGGCAATAAAATTTTTCTGAATATATCTACATAAAATTATCTTTTACAGTTTTTTTATGTAATAATAACCAAAATATTGATTTGAAAAAATGGCACTTTTTACTTTTTTCAAAATACCTAGTTACCTTTGACTTTTTTGAAAACCTTGAAAGTGTAATTTTATTCGTCTCACAAACTACACATTTTTCCAGATTTAACCGTTTCCCTATATCTTACAGTATTCGAGATCCTCATAGAAAACATCTAAAGAAACTCAACCTGTATATAGATAATTATTTTTGGCGCAGTCAGTGAGTACAATATATAAATTCTACCCATTGCGCTGAAATTAATAATAATAATATCACCAACATAATTTAAATGATTGTTTCAATTTACTAATACTATTAAAATAGTTTAAAATAGTTATTTAAGGTACACGTGTAAAAAGTGATGCTTTATTGCACGAACTGGCGTTTAAAAATACGAGCGAGGAACGAGCGAGTTTTTTTAAAGCCAGGAGTGCAATAAAGAAACTTTTTACACGTGTGTCTTACAAAATTTTATCTTCGATCGTAAAGGATTTCAAAGAATATATTCTTATGAGTAGAGAGCGGATTCCTAGCATTATGCTTATCCATAATATTAATAGCATCGAAAAAATTTCTTAATATCTATACGAATCTTGAAGAATGTGATTACTTAGCGCTAAGTTTTTTTTTGCTTTTTTGCTTATTTTGACTTTTTGTGCTTATTTTGACTTTTTATGCTTATTTTCATGCTTTATTTAGATTCTGATGCTTATTTAGAGCATTTTCTTAAACATTTAAAAAAATATTTAATAAAAATTTCACGCTGATATTAAATTAATGTTTGAATTTTCGTAAAAATCTGTATCCCATCATTTATAGATTATATTTGTATACATATTTTCTTCGTGTCTTTTGACAACATAATTGTTTAAAATCTTCATAATATGATACAATAATTATAATGAATTTTATTATTAATAAATATTAGTACAAATTACCAATTTACAATGGATTCGTTTATAAATAAGCAGATATAATAGACCGTCTCATTATTCAGATAATACAGACGAACGCTTCATAGGAATCACACCTATGATATTCCGGATTTAAACGTCGTTAAACTAGGCCCGAACAGGGGCCCCAGTAAGTATTAAATGTAAACAAATTTAAGTGATAGCTAATAATCAGGTGTTCTGCAACCTTATCAATTTTCTACTCTCGGCAAAAATACGGATGGGACGACTGGCGCAAATTTACCGTTTTCGTTAATTTTCATATTCAAACTGGCATTCATAAACTATTGAAATGACATTCCAAAAACTTTGCTTAGTTATCAAAAATTATTATAAGCGTGAATCGTATTAACTTGGGGAATCACAGATAAATTATATTATATAATTCACATGTATATTTAACCCATAATGCAAAAGGTGAAAACCACAATACAAGAATTAATTAGAGGCTATCCAGAATTAACAAGTGAAAATTATACATTATTTTGTAAGACATGTTTAAAAATAGTAAGTTTTATTTTAGTTCCCAACTGCATCCTAACTAGTCAAGACTTGTATGTAAAACATGTTATAACAACACTACATCAAGAACGTTTGAAAAAGTTCAAAGCTGAACTAAAAAAACAGCACAATTTCACAATCTTTAGCATCATCTTCAACAGACGATGGACAATTTAAATTAAATTTACATTTTTGCAAAATACTTTTACATTCGAACATCCCTTTAAGAAAATTACAAAATAATGCATTTAAATCTTTCTTGGGAAATATTGTAAAATGCGCATTCCCGAGAAGAAGAAGTTCTTAAGAAACAAGAGCTACCTTCAAAACAATTTAGTTACATAAAATCGCGTTTAAATTTTGTGAGCAACACAATCAAATCTTTACAAAATGCAGATTCATTTTAGAAAATACCTGGACGCATTGGCCAAGAAATCAAAATAATATCGAAAGAAGTATTCGGTGAAAATGAAGGATTTTTAATATTAAATAAATTAAACTTGATTTTGAATGGCAATTTTCAAATGGATCCAGCTATAATTTAAAATAAAGAGAGAGCTTTTCCACTTTCAAAAATTTATTGAGCGTCAGAAGTAATAATTTTTACAATTAAACCCCCAGAACAACATTTAATGATCTACTGTTTTCATGAATAGATTTTAGTTATTTTGAAATGTATACAAAATTACAATTTAATTTTTAAATACTTACATCATATTATATATTGCGTAAAGCAAGTATGTTTATTTTAGTTTTAAGCAGAATTTCTATGTAAAATATGTTGATAAACGTGTAACATATTAAGAAAATATAGTTTTCTTTAGTGCTTTTTTCGTGTTTTTATGCTTTTTTCCTGTTTTTATGCTTTTTAATGCTTTTTTCCTCTAAATTTGGTGCCTTTTTAAGTGCTTTTTTCAAATTTTTTAAGATTTTTTATCCGCTCTCTACTTATGAGTAATATTTTAATGTCATTTCAATAATTCAATTAATGAAAATATATTTTACCCGCAGTGCACTAATGAATGCGTTACTTAGCAACCAGTAAAAGAGTTGCACAAATGTCGGCCGCCATTATTATTTATGCAAAAAATTGTTCGCTTTATTGTAATCGCTTCGACTTGCATTAAATGAAATATCTTCGGTGTTCCTAAATCTGCCATTTCGTTTGTATTATATATTTTATTTATACTTTATTAGTTATTTGTATCAATTTATAAAAAAATAAGTTTTTCGTTGAAAATGTGTGCTATTCATTTATCTGTCAAATTTGACATTTCTGTGCAATAAAAACAGTTTGACATTACCGCGCAATAAAAACGTAAAAAAGCACTAGTGCTTTAAAAAGCCACTTTTACAATGAAAAATGATGCAAAAAGTGTCTACTTTCTGTACGATCGTAGATAAATAAATTTAAAAATTAAAACACTATTTGTAATTGAAGATTATTTACATATGTATATCTCTATCCCACCCTTTAATCAATGAAATATCCACAACATATTTGCTAATTACATATTTACGATCATAGCTTTGCAGATATGCAAAATTTTCTGCACTTAAAGTACGATGGATACTGTGTCTTAATTTTTAATTACGTTACTGTAATTCATTTCGGAAATAATTCAAACAATCACTGGTTTATGATGTAGTTATTGGAGGGTGGGATAGGTGCCATCCACCCACCCTACATATACAATAAAATTTTAATTACTGAGAGTGTTTCTACGAAAAAAATAATAGTTTTATTGAACTTAAGGGGGAATTACTCTTTAGAAAATTCGACAATTCTATTTTTTTGCATTTTATTATATCTCGAAAATATTAATTTGAAATTCGTAGAACTCCCATAGTTACAGAAGCTTAAGCTGCGGTGCGTTGAAGCGCGGCACTTATACCCTCGACTGTTTGTCTATTGTTTATCCGGTATACCGGCTTGAAGGATTTCCTCCTTTATGGCCCCCCCTTGCAGTCCAGTTCGTTCAGAACTCAACAATACACTGATCATTCGTCCTTGGGTCTTGGGTACTGGGCGAACACACCGTTTCTCCGACGAATGATCAGTGTATTGTTGAGTTCTGAACGAAATAGATGTGCGTATTCTAAAAATGGATCGAAAAGGCAAACGAGGCGGTCATGCACGTAAGCCGACATCAAAAAAAAGACCATTTCGAGGAAATCGACACACTTTCGAAGCTGATACTGAGTACTACCAGTACGTCAGCGAAAAAATTGAAAGATATTGGGCACGACGACTTTTGTATGAACAGACGGTTATATTATTCTCAACTTTTTCTCTGTGTTTTCAGCTATCGATTTTAATGTGTAAGGCGTGTGAAGGCGATATAACTTTTAGTGAAGCAAGTCCTCGTGGTTTGGGCTTCAAAATAGCAGTGAACTGTGGTGTCCATTATATCAACTCATATCCTCTGATTGATAAGACTTTCGAAGTAAACCATCGAATAGTTTTTGCCATTTTGTGGCATAGTGGATCTTTGTCAAGGAGTTTGTCAAAATACTTATAACGCGAATCAAGGAGTCTACGATACCGTATCGAGAAAAGCAGCCGAGGAAGAAAAGGAAGAAAACGCTAAGAAAGGTAATTCTCCGTCGGAATTGACAGTGTCGTGGAAGAAAAGAGACTTCTTTTCGCTGTTTGGCATCAGCACGCTCATCGGAATATACTCCAATAAAGTCATTGACACAGTCGTGAAATCAATTTTGCTAATCGTGCAATTTTGGAAAACTAAGTCTTATACAGTGGAATTTAAAAATTGGAAAAGTAATCACGATGTCGCGTGCACGATAAATCATCGCGGTTCTGCTAGTAAGATGGAAGTGGATGCAGTGAGATTAATAAAAATATACTCAAAAAAAATATTATTTTCCAAGACGCAAACTTATATTTTTTAAATGGTTGCCTATGGCCTCATTCAATAGATTATTTTTTCTATTTAATCCAATATCACATATGACATAGTTATTTCTAAAAAATAGTGAGTTATAGTCATTTTATTATATATATTTGTATTTTTTTGGATTTACAAGGAATACAGAATATATCGAAAAGGGTTAGTTAAAGGTTTAGTAGGAAATTAACAATTCCATAGTCTAATAAGGACCGACAAATTGATTTATAAATGTTGGCCACGGTTTTGTTCAATTATTGAAAGTTGGTTATCGAAAATTGTGGGTCCTGGTTTTGACTTAGGTTTGAAGGATAGATTATTGTCAAGTGATCTCACTTCTTTCAGATTTGAGAAGATTCGGTTCGATGGATTTTAATTATAGGTGAAGATGAGGTAATTTTATGAAGGAGAATAAAATAATTCATTGCACAATCTACAGAACCAGTTTTAAGAGAGTTTAATGTTACTAGGATTGTTCAAATGAAAAGTTACGAAAGGAAGGATCCCCTGTTCCAACTTCTGTGACCTTGACGAGGCACGACTTTTTACAACGTGCTTAAGTTAGTCGTTCTAGTTGAAGCTCTGCTCTTTTAAATGTTTTCTCAAGAGATTAAACACATGGAAATTGCAGATTATTAATGTTAAAAGCCGTGGCGTCTGCAGTGAGCAATACGCCATCTTTTTTGATGCCCTTTAATGACCGTTGAATTACTGTTTTATAATCTTAAATAACCTTGAACTTCCCTTCGATAATGACCTTGAGTGATCTTACATCTTGAATGGCTCTCAGATGACCTTAAATGATCTTAAATTAGTATTGGATAGAAACTTTAAATGCCAGTTTTGTAATTTTAAATATTAACTAAATGACCTTGAATAATTTGAGGAGCTCAAATAACTGTGTGCGGCCCTAAATTATTTTGGACGTCCTTAAATGTTTTTGAATGATGAGAGTTAGACGATCTTAAATAATTCTAAGATAATCTTAAATAAATTTACTGTTGCCATCATTTTGATGACCTTAAATAACCTGGAAGGACTTTATAATGTTTTTAACTGATAGTTTTATGACCTTGAATGTTACTGAAAAGGAATTCCAGTAGTATTAAAAACCTTTTATGTTAGTTTTTAGGAAAAAGAAATATTGCCGGAAACGCAAGGCGGATTTAGAAAGGGCAGGGGAACGCGAGATCAAATCTTTACGCTTGCAAGGGTGGTTGAGAGGATGTTAGAGCAAAAAAAGAGTGTATACGCGGTATTTGTAGACTTGAAAGCGGCGTATGATTCTGTACCTAGGGAGAAATTGATGGAATGTCTGAAGAGGAGAGGTGTGAGTACGGTGACGGTGGAATGGGTGAGAAGGGTGTATGGAGAGACATGGATGAGAGCGAAAGTGGGGGAGAATATGTCAGACAAGGTTAGGATGTGGAAGGGGGTAAGACAGGGATGCCCGCTTAGCCCTTTGTTATTTAATATATATATGAGTGAGCTTGAGGAGGTGCTGAGAAAAGGGCAGGCGGGCGGAGTAGTGATTGGGAGAATGAAAGTATGGATGTTGGCGTACGCGGATGATATAGTGCTACTGGCGAGAGACTTGGGAGAGATGAAAGATATGTTAGGAAGAGTTGAGAGATATATGGATAAAAGGGATTTATGCGTGAATGTAAAGAAAACAAAATGGATGAAGTTTAGGAATAGAGGAAGAGAAGGGAGAGTGGAGGAAGTGAAATGGAAAGGAGAAGTGATTGAGAGAGTAAAAGAATTTAAATATCTGGGGTTTGTGTTTACGAGTGGTGGGGGATACAGGGAGCACGTCAAATACTTGCAACAGAAAGCCAGGAAGGCATGGTGCATCGCAAGAGAGAAGTGGGGAAAGCTGATAGAGGGAAACTTCCTGATGACGTGTAAACTGTGGGATGCGTGCGTGAAACCAATATTGATGTATGGTGTGGAAACGTGGGGAATGAAAGAGTATGATTGCATCGAGAGAGAGCAGACGACGTTCCTGAAGCAGCTTCTAGGAGTGGAGAGATCAACTCCTAGGTATATTCTGCTTCAGGAATCAAATCGGTACAGTATGCACGTAGAGGCAATGGAAAGAGTGTCTAGGTATGAGATGAATGTGAGTACGTGGAATAGTGAGAGATTAGTGAAACAGGTATGGAAAACTTGTGTGGGGGTAGGAGAGTGTAAATGGAGATTGGAAAGAAAAAAAATGTATGAAAGAGCGGGAATGGCGGAAACTGTAGTGAACGATTGGCTGGAGCAGGGAGTGAATGTATCTGCTTGGATGAGAGAAAAATGGATGGAAGTGGAAGCGCAAGAACGGCAAGAGAGTATTGTAAGGAGTGGGTACAACCCAATGTATAGAAGATGGCAAGTGTATGGAAGGGTGCCAGAGTATCTTTTGAAGACAGAGTGGACAAGGTCCAAGAAAGTGACTCTGGCAAGAGCTAGATGTGGATCGGACGAAAGAGGAAGGAAGGTATGGATGGGGGAACGGTATGGTAGGTGTGCATTGTGCGAGAATGGAAGGGACACATGGAGCCATCTAGGGCAAGCGTGCAAGGAGGTGCGTGATGAATGGATAGGGGGAATAAAAAGGATAGGGGAATGGATGAGAGAGGATGGGGCGGGCGTAGAGATTGTGATAAGAGTGGGTTGGGAAAAAGAAATCCGAAGAAAGGGAGACTGAGATGAGAGGAAGAGAATTACAGTATAATGATTTATTTGATGTATATATGTATATAGGTTTGTAAAGGATGCCAATAAAGGTCTTTTTTTTTTTTTTTTTTTTTTTTTTTTGTTTTTTTTTTTTTGTTAGTTTTTAGATGCTTTAGTATAACCTTAAATGAGTGGCCTTTAAAAGATGACCTTGAATGAATATATGGGCTAGACGTGGAGCTAGCTTAATCTTCGATGATGGTTCTGTCGTAACAATTCATTTGTCTTCTAAAGGTCATACAATTGTTTTTTAAGATTATTGTTGGAGCACTGTCACATCTTAAAACCGGGCGAGGGGGAGGTGTGAGTGCAGCGCACTAACAATAACCTTAAAAAACAATTTTATGACCTTCGACGTTATTAAAAAATAATTCTCTCTTATGTTATTTCTTTTCAATGTCTAAGTATTCTAGGACCAAGCCTTGAATAAGCTTTGGGTGACCTTGAATGATCGTCTGACTACTTTGAAAGATATCGAATGATTATTAGTTCATATTAGATGACCCTAAATGATCTTCGAATGACCTTGAACGACCGTAACTGACGCATTGAAGCTTGAGTAATATTAGATCTTAAGTAGCTCTTAGATGACCTTGATTGATCTTGAATGGCTGATGCATAGTAACCTTAAATGACAATTGTATGCTCCTAAATATCAACTGAGTGACAATTTTTTATGGCCTTCAATGTTATTAAAAGTAATTCTATTTCATTTTATGTCTTTTCAATATCATAGAATAATATTAATTAGCATTCAATAAGCTCTGGGTGACCTTGAAGGAGCGTCTGACAACTTTGAAAGATATTGAAAGACTATTATAATAGTTGATATTAGATGACCCTGACTGATCCTAGAATGACCTTAGACGACCTTAAATGAATGGAGCTTGAGTCATGTTACATCTTAATTAGCTTTAAGACGATCTTGGATGCTGCAATTCCAGTTGTATGATCTTAAATATCAACTGAATGACCTTATATAATTTTAAGGGATTCAAATAACCGTTTTGTAATCTTAAATAATTTGTTGATGACTTCAAATGATTTTTAATGTTAATTAGATGATTTTATATTGTCGTAGCATGATCGTAAATAAATCTACTTATTTATTTATTTACCTTATAATGTTTTTTAATTAAAGTTTTATGACCTTGAATGTTACAGCAAAGTAATTCCAGTAGTATTAAACCTTTAAATTCATTTTTAGATGCTTTTTAGTATAACTTTAAATGAGTGTGGCTTTTAAAGATCATAAGATGATCTTGAATGGAATTTCAAAAAACAATTTTATGACCTTCAATGTTATTTAAAAGTAATTCTCTTTCGTGTTGTTTTTTCTTCAATGTCCTAGAATAATATTAATTAATCTTCAATAAGCTTTGGTTGAAGGATCGTCTGACAACTTTGAAGAATATTAACGACCTTAAATGGTGTGTTAAAGCGTGAGTAATGTTAGATCTTAAATAGCTTTTAGATGACCTTGAATGACTATGAATGGCCCAGTACTTGTTGAATTTCTTGGGAGAGACTTAAGCAGGTTCATCCTGAACAAAAGACCAAGGCTACCAAGACCCATGGAGGGAATAGTTCTGTTCCATGATAACGCGCGTCCTCACGCCACTAGTGTCATACACGCAGAATTAGCCAAGTTCAAGTGGGAGTAGTATCGTTTTAACTCGGAAGACACGGAATCCTTCGGCTTGTTAATCAATGGAATCGCTGTGCTCAGTCCTGTGGCGTTCATTTTGAATAAAGATTTTTATTATAGTCACAGTAACGTTTCGTACCTTTTCATTTGAACGCCCTTTATATTTGTAGCGTGTTAAGTGCAGTAATGAGAGTTAGAGCATGAACTATTATTTATTGAGGTGGTCATGGCAAGGTATTAACATTATCCTCCGTTAATCGGTATATAAAACCTCTTCCGTTATGGGGAACGTATTGTCTTGTTGGAAAAGTGGTTCTTCTAAATGACAAAAAACGGAAGAATATATAGTTTTACATATTGCTGGACGTTCATATTCAATCGGATGAATATCAAACAAGACCTACTTGCATAAGTTATATCACCAATGTATACCATAGTTCCTATAGTTTGATGCACAGACCTCTTAACAGAAAATTCTACGTTGCGGCGTTCCCTACGCCTTAATCTGACTCTTATACGACCACCATGCATACCTAAACATAATAACATAATCGCGATTCATCACTAAACACTATCCTATGCCACTCTAGGTTCCACTACAGTCGCTACAGCTACACCACTTTTTGCTGCAGCATTGGCAGTAAAAGTGGTGTTAGTAGTAACACAAGATAGGGCCAATAGACTTGCAATCCAAAAGTTCTAATTCTGCAACAAACCATTAGAAGTATTATAGGATGACCTTTGTTAGCTAACCATAAATCAGCAATCAATTTGTACTGTATAATCGGGCTCTTGTTACTATAAGTCGAAGATGGCGGTCTTCAGCCTAATTTGTACTTCTCTTTTCCCAAATTTTCTTCTGCGACACTCCTGTTCCACTCCATACTGATAGCAGCGCATGATGGTCAATTAGCAATGTCTTAAATCGAAAAACCACCTTCGGAAAACCAATACGACTTATATTGAATTTATTTAATTAGCATAATCACATTTTTAAAACATACGAAGAACAGCAAAAACGGCAAAAGGGCTAAACACATTTTCGCATAACAGATAACTGAAAAAATTGTTAGAAAAAAGTCGAGTCAAATAAGTCATTATAATTTAATTCATATTATTTCTGTCCTTAGTAGTTAAACGTCTGTGCCAAGTTTGGTCAAAAAATCCCTGCCCCTTTAAGTGTGCAATTTCAATGTCACTAAGTAAATAAGTATATTCGTAGTAATCTTTTCTCTACCGTGATCAAAATGTTTCCGAAGTGAATTAACTTTTTGAACAATAAGTAAATAAATTCCTTTTCTTATATCACTTCTTTACTGAAACAGTAAAAAATGTGATACCAAAATACTAATTTACTTATTCATTAAGTAAAGTATCAGGTTACTTTCTTCGTGGTGTCAATTAATAGATATAATTGTATTTTCTATGTCCAAAAATTTAGCCAAGTTACCCTGAGTATATTCCCAACATGTTTTTTTATAATTGAAAAACACCGTTCTCAAATCGATTTTATGGATTTTTGATAATTTTAATAAGTGCGATTCTTAAGATACCCTGTTTAGAATGATCTAAAATGTTTTCATTAATTCTACAACAAAGGGTTTTGGCCTATTATTATTATAAAACAAAGTTCTATTTTTGACCATCCGACACTATCTATATTACATATTTATTACTTTTTTTCAAACGAGCTATTATGAGAAGGTATGCTATTAGGAAGTTTTCCTTTGGCCAAATTGGTTTCTTTTATTCTAAAAGTCCTTAGTTGATTGTTGGATCTCTACTTAAAGTGATCTCATATTTTACCACAAAAATGGGTTTCGACCTCCAAATTAGTTCACAAGAATTTAATTTTACTATCTGATGTTTTTACACAATTTAAATTAAACACTTTCTTTGTTGATATCACACTATATTTTTACAAGTAACTCTAGTTTCAATCAAGAGTTAATCATTTTCAAACTTGATCGAAACAAGAGCACTTGTAAAAATATAGTTTGATATCAAGTGTTTTATTTTATATTCAAAATGTATCACGAGAAGTGAACGATTCAATTTTATTTTTTTTTGTTTTTGAATTTTTACATCATTTCTCCCACGATGCTTTTGACCTATGATAAGAGTTATAGCCTTTTCCTTCATAAAGTAGAAAATATATTAACCATGTCTTTATTGTAATTAAAATCCTGCTAAGTTGAAGTTATTATTTTTAATTAGTAAATTTACATTTACCTTTTCTCGCTGTTTTGATTGTTAATATATATTTTTAATTTTACTTTTATAATAAAAATTCTCAAACGAATATTAGATACGATACTTCTGACAGGCAAAGTCTGTTTAAACTAAACTTAAATTTACTTTTAATACCACATCAATGAGTTATACCTCTTATACATTTTGGCAGAAACTTTGTCTTAGGTATGAGTATATTTCATATTAATTAATTTAATTCAGAAGTGCAATTTTTAGGTAAATTTTGGAGGAAAAAAAATGTTTGTGGTAAAATTGAAATGAATATTTTAATTTTTTATTTATATCATGAATAACTACGTAAATCATAATGATTACATTAATAATTAATTAAAGGCATATTTAATAATAAAAGTCGTACCAATTAATTAATAGTTATTTATTACACTTTCACAATCAAATTTGTTACTGTTATTCCATATTAACGCCTCTTGAATCCACCGCATATAAATCGATTAGTCACACCACGTGCACTGTTATTAATTAAATCAACGCATAAAATGAGTCACAAATTTTAAAATCTGTGAGGAATTCATGAATCACACGAAGATACTTCCGGTCTGGTTTGGGTCAGCGTCCTGACCACTAACTCATTCCGTCTGCGGTCAACAGAAAGATACACAATTACGAAACAAACAGAAACAAATCAACACTGGTATTGAAGCTATAATATTAAAAATACACCCACAAAAGTAATTTAAATAATAAAATGTTGGATTATTTTTTGTAATCGATCTTAGCTCTATTATATTTGTAATTATACTTAATTGACTTCATCACCCAAAAGCGACATTAATTTATACCAATGGAAAATGGTAATAATTAAACTTAACTTAACACTAATTAACTAATAGACTAAACTCTTTAATTCTATGTAAAATAGTATAAACTCACGACTTTGTTATAAAATACAATCTTAAATCAATTTAGATGTTTCTGGATTTTAAATTAATGTATTTTTGTTTTATTTTCTTTGTCAATAAGCGCATTATATAAATTGAGCACGTGAAATTCATAAAACGGCATTTTTCAACGTGCAAGCAGTAAATTAACTTAATGACAGATGAATGCAATAAATCTCATTTCGTCGCGTGAAAAAACAATAAGTTCATAATCGAAAAATAATGACGGGTCCGGGTGCAATTTGCGGACGTAATGGGGTGTAATCATTTAATTTTTTACTGCCCATATTTTTTTTTTTTTATTTCGAAAACGTCCGATCATAAATTTCCAAATAACTACGTTGCACTATATATATATATATATATATTCTTTAAAAAGGATAAACGAGTTCAGTAAAGACGGTTGAACAAAATAATTACCAAAGGGCCATGTAATAATAAGAACATGATGATGATATTTACGATTATCGGCATTATGAATACTTTACTGCAGTGTTTAAAAATAAAACCTAATATGATGATGACCACATTAATAAACACTGAAATATTAGAAGTATTATTTTGATATAATTCTAGTCTAGTACTAGTAAGTAAGCTAGTGTAAACTTAAATGTTCCTCAAGTTTCTAATTACTTTATGTGCTTTTTATATACAATAAATTTTGGAATAGTCCTGTAACATTAACGTAGGTAAAATATTAGCGAAAGTTACCTTACTGCTCTTTGAAATAGGTACGTCCTATAACTATGCACCACTGAGATTTGCTATACATGTCCTGGAAACTGTTCAAGAAGGCTTTTTTGGGATGGAGGTCAAAAGCCTCGTCACGTTTCGTTGGATGTCAGGAATATCGTTAAATCTCTTTCTTTTCAATTCTGCAATGTACATTTCTTTCATGAAACGTCTACGCAGCGTATGGACCCAGTACGCACAACAAGGATCATGGTTCACGACAAGCTCACCCTCACACGGTACAAATTGAACATCCACCATACTCGCCAGTTCTCAATCCCAGACTTCTTTGTGTTCCCAAGACTCAAACTCGCTTTGAAACTTCATCCTCTTTTATCATTCCTATCGCTTACATATTGATCTCTTTTTAAGGCTCTTGTTTCTCTCTTTCTTCTTTCTGTTCGAAATAGTTGCCATCTTACCATGACTATATCTTCGTATATAATTATGTTTCCATATTTGTCTACATGTTGATCGTGTTGTATTCTTGTTTCTGTCTAAGTTGCTTCAATATTATGTAAATTATTTTAATTTTTTTATTTTTTCTGTAGTTCTCATTCATTATATTTCATTATTTTTATTTCGCTATGTTAATTTGTATGTACCTTTCTTTTTCATAGTTTGGAGGCACTGGATAAGTGCAGCAGGAAAAATCGATGTTTTTTGTATTAAGAAGATTTGCATTATTATATTATTTACAAAAATAATACTCGATTAAAATGTACACACAATATAAATCAAATAAAATAAAGTTTTTATAACAGTAAGTCTGTTATTTTTTTAGGTTGCAAGTATTTATCCATTTAACTTTATTTCTTCTATTTTCTTCTTTATGTTTCCTGGCTCTTCAGTTCTTTATTACGTTACACAGCACACCTTCGCTGTTTCCAGTAACTTTCATTTCCTTTTCTTTCTTAAACATTTCTTTCTAGTGATTCTTGGTATTTTTCTTGAATTTGTGCTTCCTTTACCGTAAAAATATAAATAAGCACTATTGAAAGATATTAAAATATTATTGGCATTTTCGATGTTTTAGATATTACACATGAAAATAACAAATAAACATTGATAATCATGAGAAAATTATCAAATACCAGAGGAAGGAAATCATTTCTGAAGAATTAATAATTCAATAAGACCAGAAACCACAATATTCAGTTATTATTCAAGAAATTAATATTTCTAATAAAATATTAATGCAATTTTGAATCGGCAAGAAAATAATCGTTAGACAAACATAAACAAAAATCTTTAAAGTAATCATTCAATTCAATTTCAAGGTTTTAGAATCTCAATAAGCCTTATAGTAATCACCAATTCTCTGAATGGTAACCAAAGCAATAATGAAGTCTAATTACAACTTATCCAAGATATACCAAAAGTAAACGCCTCTACCATCAAATATTTAACAATGGAATGATACTAAATTTATTTTAAAACTTTCAGGCGAATATTAATTGCAATGTCTCTAAAGATAATTAAGTAGACATCAATGGAACATCAACAAAACTTCCATTAGAAGGTAACCAAAAAAAAACATATTTTTAATATCTAAGAGTATAGCCAATAAGTAAAACGCTATAATGCTACTGTTTCAAGCAAATCTTAACAGAAATCCAATACAAATGCTACGGAATATAAACAAATAGACGTTAGTAGAACGTCAAGATAATATTTCCATACCGTAGAAGATAATCAAGAAAATAAGATATATATATACAAGTATAAAGTTAATTGAGTAGCGATTAATAGAACTGCGATGATCAAAGAAAAAAAACATTTTCAATGTCTCAGAACAATAGCATAATGACACTATGAGCACTATGCTAAAGCTATTAAAATAAATATCAATGTAACATATCCTAATACCTCCGAAGAAAAAAAAAATCGAAAATTAGAATAGAAGAAATTACTATTCTTAAAATCCTCAAAAAATAAGGATAATAAGAAAGTTAGAAGTCCTCAATACTAATTATTTAAAGTTTTGATGATATTTTTTTGACAAAATGATCTATTCTATTATTTGAAGTCAAGAATTAACTTTAAGCAATTTCATAATATTCTCCATTAGTTTAATAGTTAAATTTCCTTTGATTATTCTGTACTGGTACCTACTTAAAGTCTTTAGCAATTAAGTATTGATATAGTTTTTCAATAACATTTGATAAGAGCATAATCTCCAATATAATATACAAGACTCTTTAAAATTCTCAGTTAATTAGCTCTTTTTGATATTAATTTCGACAATAACGATATTACAATGCAGCTAACTATAATTTAATATTTTAATTAAAGGTTTAACTTTGTATTTTATCAGTTTAAAAGCTAGAAACTCCCGTAAAGCCATGTTGTTAAGATCGTACTTAGTTAATATGAGCCAATGTATCGACGCATTTTTATATGCAGAGTCAGGCATTATATAGCGCATATATTAAGTGTAACAAAGAATCAAAATAACAAGAATTGGAACATAAGGAACGTATAAATTAAGAATTGCAGATCGTTTTGGTGTTACCCTACAATGACAACCGAGGTAAAGTGGTGAGTATATGAGCTTCATTCAACGATTGATTGTTTGGTGGCTTCATATTTATCTTGTCATTCCAGTGAATATAATACACGAATACATTTTGAGACGGTGGGTACAAGGAATTCAACAACGTATGGAAATCTTTTGTTTTCTTTTTTGTAGGTTTAATCGAAAAACTCAAATAGCAATCAAATAAGAATCCAATAGACACCATACAGACTTGACAATTCTCAACTACTTTTCCCCTTTACAGACTTACAGAACGCGAAGATATTGAGGAAAGTGCTAATATCTATAAATGGCCGCAATATATATCCCTCCTGCGCCTGCAAATACCTACGAATAGTATTCGATGCCAAACTAACCTTCAAAAACTACTCTACTTCCCTTAAAGCAGAGATGCACAGACTTATTAAGACTAGGGGCCACTCGGGCAAATCATGAACTGATGGCGGGCCGCCAGAAGTGTAGGTAATTAAAGACAATAAATAATTGATAATAATGTATTAAAATTAAAAAGGAATTTATTAATTTGAAGCGTGGCACTGCATAGTGCTTACAATCTTTTTTATATTTGGCTCAAATTTACTTGTAGCAACACGTAAAACTGCTTCCAAACTTTCATTTGCAAGGCGGTTTCTATTTTTGGTTTTATTATTATGAAGTATTGAAAAAGTTTGTTCACATATATAGGTAGAACCAAATAAGCTGGCACATTTCAGAGCGTTTATGCGCAACTCTTTGTACATATTTTTATCAATGCAGCGGTAAAAGTTCAGCAAGTCTCCTTCGTTGAATTTGTTGCGTAAATCTTCGTCGTTTTGAATGTCGATAATTTCTAACTGCATTGACTCTGGCGCATTTTCAACTGAAATCGTGAAAGGATTGCTGAATATGTCCAACAGAGGTTTCACTTTTTTAAACTCCGAAAATCTGTCTTGAAAAGATTGAATCAAAATATCTAGCTTTTCTACATAACTGAAATTAATCGCAGTTTTGTTGAATTTTTCAGCCATTTTCTTATAATTCGGAAAATGATTGTAATTTCCAGAATTCAATTGCGATCTGAAAAGTGTCAGCTTGCATTGAAAGGATGATACATGAGCGTAGAGCTGGGATATCAGTTGATTTTTGCCTTGAAGCCGTGTGTTCAAGACATTCAAATGATTTGTAATGTCAACTAAAAAAGCCAAATCACACAACCAATCAGGATTTTTAAGTTCCGGGACATCCCTTTGCTTTTCCGCCAGAAATATTCCAATTTCTTCTATTAAATTTAGAAATCGTTCCAGTGTCAATCCACGACTTAGCCACCTTACTTCTGTATAATACAGTAAATCTCCATATTCGCTTTCGATGTCATCAAGGAATTGTTTGAATTGCCTGTGATTGAGTCCTCGTGATTTTATGAAATTTACAGTCGAAACTACCACTTTCATGACATTTTGAAATTCAATTTGTTTAGCACAGAGGGCTTCTTGGTGTATAATGCAGTGAAACTGCATGAGATCTTCAGCCTTTATGTTTTTTTCTTGCAGATGCTTTTTCAGCAAAGTAACTAGCCCGGAATTGACACCAATCATCGAAGGAGCACCGTCAGTCGCAACTCCCGATAATTTTGATAAGTCCAAATCAGTTTTTGAACGCTCATCCAAAAGTACATTGAGTATATCAACTCCTTTGGTTTGACCTTTCAATGAACACATTCCTAATAACTCTTCTACGACTTCAAAATCTTGAGTAACACCTCGTATGAATATTAGAAGTTGAGCTGTGGAACTAATATCAGTGGATTCGTCGAGTGCTAATGAAAAAAATTCAATGATCTTAGTTTTTTCAGTTAATTGTTCCGCAATATTACCTGACAAAGACATAATTCGTCTTTGGATGGTCATACGATTCAGTTGAATTTTCTCAAACTTTTTTGCTGCTTCTGGACACATTTTCTTAGCGGCAATTTCTATGCATTCTTTTACAAAATCCCCATCATTGAAGGGGCGACTTCGCTTTGCTATCATTCGAGAAATTTCATAACTAACTTCTGTAGCTGTTTCTGAATCTTCAATGGGTTTTCTAAACATAGCTTGCTGACCCGTAAGCTCCCGTTTTAAAGACAACATTTTTTGCTTTCTTAATTCGCCTGTAAACTTGGTAAAAGAAGGATGCTGCGTTTCATAGTGCCTTTTTACATTATATTTCTTGCAATTGCAACAGAATTCTTGCAAATTAAACAAACGACTTTGTTATGCGACCATACAAAAAAGTATTTCTCAGTCCAAATTTCTTGAAATTGCCGATTTTCATCTTTAACCTTACGTTTTTTACTAGGTCCTGGCTTGTCCATGTTGCGTTCTAATCCTGGCTAGGATTAACACAGCACCTAAAAACAATTACAGTACCTACTTAAATTACCCATCCTTTTTAAATTTATCAAAAATAATTGATTAAATAGGTAGGGAAACACTTATTAATAATAGAGTTTTACTTACGATTTCACAACACAATTATACACGGCACTTGACGGTTAACACTGCAACAGGAAATCTACGTTGAATGTGGATCAAAATATATGACACCGGCTAGTGGAGTACAACTATTGCCTTCCAAAACCTCTATTAAACTCACAGAACACTAATACACCTAGCGGCGATTAAACGTGTGCTTTTATACCGCGCTTCTTCAAGCAAACGAATTTAACCGAGATCAGCACGAACATTACCGAC
>CAXAKX010000147.1:0-81000 GCA_963969525.1 Ontholestes murinus | reverse complement strand
AACAAATAACAATAACAATAAGAAATAACAATAACAAAAAGAAATAACAATAACAATAAGAAATAACAATAGGAAATAACAATAACAATAAAAAATAACAATAAGAATAAGAAATAACAATATCAATAAGAACTAACAATAACAATAAGAAATAACAATAACAATAAGAAATAACAATAACAATAGCAATAAAAAATAACAATAACAATAAGAAATAACAATATCAATAAAAAATAACAATAACAAAAAGAAATAACAATAACAATAAGAAATAACAATAACAATAAGGAATAGCAATAACAATAGGAAATAACAATAACAATAATAAATAAAAATAACAATAAGAAATAACAATAACAATAAGAAATAACAATAACAATAACAAATAACAATAACAATAAGAAATAACAATAACAAAAAGAAATAACAATAACAATAAGAAATAACAATAACAATAAGAAATAACAATAACAATAAGAAATAACAATAACCATAAGAAATAACAATAACAATAACAATAAGAAATAACAATAACAATAACAATAACAATAACAATAACAATAACAATAAGAAATAACAATAAGAAATAACAATAAGAAATAGCAATAACAATAAGAAATAACAATAAGAAATAAAAATAACAATAACAATAAAAAATAACAATAACACTAACAATAAGAAATAACAATATCAATAAGAAATAACAATAACAATAAGAAATAACAATAACAACAAGAAATAACATTAACAATAAGAAATAACATTACCAATAAGAAATAACAATAACAATAAGAAATAACAATAACAATAACAATAAGGAATAACAATAACAATAACAATAAGAAATACCAATAACAATAAGAAATAACAATAGGAAATAACAATAACAATAAGATACAACAATAACAATAAGAAATAACAATAGGAAATAACAATAACAATAAGAATTAACAATAACAATAAGAAATAACAATAACAATAAGAAATAACAATAACAATAAGAAATAACAATAACAATAAGAAATAACAATAACAATAAGAAATAACAATAACTATAAGAAATAACAATAACAATAAGAAATAACAATAACAATAAGAAATAACAATAACTATAAGAAACAATAATAACAATAAGAAATAACAATAACAATAATAAATAACAATAACAATAAGAAATAGCAATAACAATAAGAAATAGCAATAACAATAAGAAATAACAATAACAATAAGAAATAACAATAACAATAAGAAATAACAATAACAATAAGAAATAACAATAACAATAAGAAATAGCAATAACAATAAGAAATAACAATAACAGTAAGAAATAACAATAACAATAAGAAATAACAATAACAATAATAAATAACAATAGCAATAAGAAATAGCAATAACAATAAGAAATAGCAATAACAATAAGAAATAACAATAACAATAAGAAATAACAATAACAATAAGAAATAACAATAACAATAACAAATAACAATAACAATAAGAAATAGCAATAACAATAAGAAATAACAATAACAGTAAGAAATAACAATAACAATAAGAAATAACAATAACAATAAGAAATAACAATACCAATAAGAAGTAACAATTACAATAAGAAATAACAATAACAATAAGAAATAGCAATAACAATAAGAAATAACAATAACAATAAGAAATAACAATAACAATAAGAAATAACAATAACATTAAAAAATAACAATAACAATAAGAAATAACAATATCAATAAGAAATAACAATAACAATAAGAAATAACAATAACAATAAGAAATAACAATAACAATAAGAAATAACAATAACAAAAAGAAATAGCAATAACCATAAGAAATAACAATAACAATGACAATAAGAAATATCAATAACAATAACAATAAGAATTAACAATAACAATAACAAGAAGAATTAACAATAACAAAAAGAAATAACAATAACAATAAGAAATAACAATAACAATGAGAAATAACAATAATAATAAGAAATAACAATAACAGTAAGAAATAACAATAACAATAACAATAAGAAATAACAATAACAAAAAGAAATAACAATAACAATAGGAAATAACAATAAGAAATAACAATAACAATAAGAAATAACAATAACAATAAGAAATAACAATAACAATAAGAAATAACAATAACAGTAACAATAAGAATCAACAATAACAATAAGAAATAACAATAACAGTAACAATAAGAATCAACAATAACAATAAGAAATAACAATAACAATAGGAAATAACAATAACAATAATAAATAACAATAATAAATAACAATAACAATAAGAAATAACATAAACAATAAGAAATAACAGTAACAATAAGAAATAACAATAACAATAAGAAAAAGCAATAACAATAAGAAAAAGCAATAACAATAAGAAAAAGCAATAACAATAAGAAATAACAATAACAATAGGAAATAACGATAACATTAAGAAATAACAATAACAATAAAAAATAACAATAACTATAGGAAATAACAAGAACAATAACAATAATAAATAACAATAATAATAGGAAATAACAATATCAATAAGAAATACCAATAACAATAAGAAATAACAATAAATATAAGAAATAACAATAACAATAAGAAATAACAATAACAATAAGAAATAACAATAACAATAAGAAATAACAATATCAATAAGAAATAACAATAACAATAAGAATAAGAAATAACAATAAGAAATAACATTAACAATAAGAAATAACAATAACAATAAGAAATAACAATAACAATAATAAATAACAATAACAATAATAAATAACAATAACAATAAGAAATAACAATAACAATAATAAATAACAATAACAATAAGGAATAACAATAACAATAACCATAAGAAATTAAAATAACAAAAAGAAATAACAATAACAATAGGAAATAACAATAACAATAAGAACTAACAATAACAATAAGAAATAACAATAAGAAATAACAATAACAATAAGAAATAACAATAACAATAAGAAATAACAATAACAATTAGAAATAACAATAACAATAAGAAATAACAATATCAATAAAAAATAACAATAAGAAAAAGAAATAACAATATCAATAAGAAATAACAATAACAATATGAAATAATATTATCAATAAGAAATAACATTAACAATAAGAAATAACAATAACAATAAGAAATAACAATAACAATAATAAATAACAATAACAATAAGGAATAACAATAACAATAACAATAAGAAATACCAATAACAATAAGAAATAACAATAACAAAAAGAAATAACAATAACAATAAGAAATAACAATAACAACAAGAAATAACAATAGGAAATAACAATAACAATAAAAAATAACAATAACAATAAGAAATAACAATATCAATAAGAAATAACAATAACAATAAGAAATAACAATAACAATAAGAAATAACAATAACAATAAGAAATAACAATAACAATAGCAATAAAAAATAACAATAACAATAAGAAATAACAATATCAATAAGAAATAACAATAACAATAAGAAATAACAATAACAATAAGAAATAACAATAAGAAGTAACAATAAGAAATAACATTAACAATATAAAATAACAATAACAATAAGAAATAACAATAACAATAAGGAATAACAATAACAATAAGAAATACCAATAACAATAAGAAATAACAATAACAAAAAGAAATAACAATAACAATGAGAAATAACAATAGGAAATGACAATGACCAAAAAAAATAACAATAACAATAAGAATTAACAATAACAATAAGAAATAACAATATCAATAAGAAATAACAATAACAATAAGAAATAACAATAACAATAAGAAATAACAATAACAATAAGAAATAACAATAACAATAACAATAAGAAATAACAATAACAATAAGAAATAGCAATAACAATAAGAAATAACAATAACAGTAAGAAATAACAACAACAATAAGAAATAACAATAACAATAAGACATAACAATACCAATAAGAAATAACAATTACAATAAGAAATAACAATAACAATAAGAAATAGCAATAACAATAAGAAATAACAATAACAATAAGAAATAACAATAACAATAAGAAATAACAATATCAATAAGAAATAACAATAACAATAAGAAATAACAATAACAATAAGAAATAACAATATCAATAAGAAATAACAATAACAATAAGAAATAACAATAACAATAAGAAATAACAATAACAAAAAGAAATAACAATAACAATAAGAAATAACAATAAGAATGAGAAATAACAATAATAATAAGAAATAACAATAACAGTAAGAAATAACAATAACAATAACAATAAGAAATAACAATAACAATAAGAAATAACAATAACAGTAACAATAAGAATCAACAATAACAATACGAAATAACAATAACAATAAGAAATAACAATAACAATAAGAAATAACAATAACAATAAGAAATAACAATAACAATAGGAAATAACAATAACAATAATAAATAACAATAACAATAAGAAATAACATAAACAATAAGAAATAACAGTAACAATAAGAAATAACAATAACAATAAGAAAAAGCAATAACAATAAGAAATAACAATAACAATAAGAAATAACAATAACATTAAGAAATAACAATAACAATAAAAAATAACAATAACTATAAGAAATAACAAGAACAATAACAATAATAAATAACAATAACAATAGGAAATAAAAATATCAATAAGAAATAACAATAACAATAAAAAATAACAATAACTATAAGAAATAACAAGAACAATAACAATAATAAATAACAATAACAATAGGAAATAAAAATATCAATAAGAAATAACAATAACAATAAGAAATAACATTAACAATAAGAAATAACATTAACAATAAGAAATAACATTAACAATAAGAAATAACATTAACAATAAGAAATAACAATAACAATAAGAAATAACAATAACAATAAGAAATAACATTAACAATAAGAAATAACATTAACAATAAGAAATAACATTAACAATAAGAAATAACATTAACAATAAGAAATAACAATAACAATAAGAAATAACAATAACAATAATAAATAACAATAACAATAAAGAATAAGAATAACAATAACAATAAGAAATGCCAATAACAATAAGAAATTAAAATAACAAAAAATATAACAATAACAATAAGAAATAACAATAACATTAAGAAATAACAATAACAATAGGAAATAACAATAACAATAAGAACTAACAATAACAATAAGAAATAACAATAACAATAAGAAATAACAATAACAAATAACAATAACAATAAGAAATAACAATAACAATAAGAAATAACAATAACAATAAGAAATAACAATAACAATAACAAATAACAATAACAATAAGAAATAACAATAACAAAAAGAAATAACAATAACAATAAGAAATAACAATAGGAAATAACAATAACAATAAAAAATAACAATAAGAATAAGAAATAACAATATCAATAAGAACTAACAATAACAATAAGAAATAACAATAACAATAAGAAATAACAATAACAAATAACAATAACAATAACAAATAACAATAACAATAAGAAATAACAATAACAAAAAGAAATAGCAATAACAATAAGAAATAACAATAGGAAATAACAATAACAATAAAAAATAACAATAAGAATAAGAAATAACAATATCAATAAGAAATAACAATAACAATAAGAAATAACAATAACAATAACAAATAACAATAACAATAAGAAATAACAATAACAATAAGAAATAACAATAACAATAAGAAATAACAATAACAATAACAAATAACAATAACAATAAGAAATAACAATAACAAAAAGAAATAACAATAACAATAAGAAATAACAATAGGAAATAACAATAACAATAAAAAATAACAATAAGAATAAGAAATAACAATATCAATAAAAAATAACAATAACAAAAAGAAATAACAATAACAATAACAATAAGGAATAACAATAACAATAGGAAATAACAATAACAATAATAAATAAAAATAACAATAAGAAATAACAATAACAATAAGAAATAACAATAACAATAACAAATAACAATAACAATAAGAAATAACAATAACAAAAAGAAATAACAATAACAATAAGAAATAACAATAGGAAATAACAATAACAATAAAAAATTACAATAAGAATAAGAAATAACAATATCAATAAGAAATAACAATAACAATAAGAAATAACAATAACAATAAGAAATAACAATAACAATAAGAAATAACAATAACAATAAGAAATAACAATAACAATAGCAATAAAAAATAACAATAACAATAAGAAATAACAATATCAATAAGAAATAACAATAACAATAAGAAATAGCAATAACAATAAGAAATAGCAATAACAATAAGAAATAACAATAACAATAAGAAATAACAATAACAATAAGAAATAACAATAACAATAAGAAATAACAATAACAATAAGAAATAGCAATAACAATAAGAAATAACAATAACAATAGGAAATAACAATAACAATAATAAATAACAATAACAATAAGAAATAACATAAACAATAAGAAATAACAGTAACAATAAGAAATAACATTAACAATAAGAAATAACATTAACAATAAGAAATAACATTAACAATAAGAAATAACAATAACAATAAGAAATAACAATAACAATAAAGAATAACAATAACAATAACAATAAGAAATGCCAATAACAATAAGAAATTAAAATAACAAAAAATATAACAATAACAATAAGAAATAACAATAACATTAAGAAATAACAATAACAATAGGAAATAACAATAACAATAAGAACTAACAATAACAATAAGAAATAACAATAACAATAAGAAATAACAATAACAAATAACAATAACAATAAGAAATAACAATAACAATAAGAAATAACAATAACAATAAGAAATAACAATAACAATAACAAATAACAATAACAATAAGAAATAACAATAACAAAAAGAAATAACAATAACAATAAGAAATAACAATAGGAAATAACAATAACAATAAAAAATAACAATAAGAATAAGAAATAACAATATCAATAAGAACTAACAATAACAATAAGAAATAACAATAACAATAAGAAATAACAATAACAAATAACAATAACAATAACAAATAACAATAACAATAAGAAATAACAATAACAAAAAGAAATAACAATAACAATAAGAAATAACAATAACAATAAAAAATAACAATAAGAATAAGAAATAACAATATCAATAAAAAATAACAATAACAAAAAGAAATAACAATAACAATAAGAAATAACAATAACAATAAGGAATAACAATAACAATAGGAAATAACAATAACAATAATAAATAAAAATAACAATAAGAAATAACAATAACAATAAGAAATAACAATAACAATAACAAATAACAATAACAATAAGAAATAACAATAACAAAAAGAAATAACAATAACAATAGGAAATAACAATAACAATAAAAAATTACAATAAGAATAAGAAATAACAATAACAATAAGAAATAACAATAACAATAGCAATAAAAAATAACAATAACAATAAGAAATAACAATATCAATAAGAAATAACAATAACAATAAGAAATAGCAATAACAATAAGAAATAGCAATAACAATAAGAAATAACAATAACAATAAGAAATAACAATAACAATAAGAAATAACAATAACAATAAGAAATAACAATAACAATAAGAAATAGCAATAACAATAAGAAATAACAATAGCAATAGGAAATAACAATAACAATAATAAATAACAATAACAATAAGAAATAACATAAACAATAAGAAATAACAGTAACAATAAGAAATAACAATAACAATTAGAAAAAGCAATAACAATAAGAAATAACAATAACAATAAGAAATAACAATAACAATAAGAAATAACAATAACAAAAAGAAATAACAATAAGAAATAACAATAACAATGAGAAATAACAATAACAGTAAGAAATAACAATAACAATAACAATAAGAAATAACAATAACAGAAACAATAAGAATCAACAATAACAATAAGAAATAACAATAACAAAAATAAATAACAATAACAATAGGAAATAACAATAACAATACGAAATAACAATAACAATAAGAAATAACAATAACAATAAGAAATAATAACAATAAGAAATAACAATAACAATAGGAAATAACAATAACAATAATAAATAACAATAACAATAAGAAATAACATAAACAATAAGAAATAACAGTAACAATAAGAAATAACAATAACAATACGAAAAAGCAATAACAATAAGAAATAACAATAACAATAAGAAATAACAATAACATTAAGAAATAACAATAACAATAAAAAATAACAATAACTATAAGAAATAACAAGAACAATAACAATAATAAATAACAATAACAATAGGAAATAAAAATATCAATAAGAAATAACAATAACAATAAGAAATAACAATAACTATAAGAAATAACAATAACAATAAGAAATAACAATAACAATAAGAAATAACATTAACAATAAGAAATAACATTAACAATAAGAAATAACATTAACAATAAGAAATAACATTAACAATAAGAAATAACAATAACAATAAGAAATAACAATAACAATAATAAATAACAATAACAATAAAGAATAACAATAACAATAACAATAAGAAATGCCAATAACAATAAGAAATTAAAATAATAAAAAGATATAACAATAACAATAAGAAATAACAATAACATTAAGAAATAACAATAACAATAGGAAATAACAATAACAATAAGAACTAACAATAACAATAAGAAATAACAATAACAATAAGAAATAACAATAACAAATAACAATAACAATAAGAAATAACAATAACAATAAGAAATAACAATAACAATAACAAATAACAATAACAATAACAAATAACAATAACAATAAGAAATAACAATAACAAAAAGAAATAACAATAGGAAATAACAATAGGAAATAACAATAACAATAAAAAATAACAATAAGAATAAGAAATAACAATATCAATAAGAACTAACAATAACAATAAGAATTAACAATAACAATAAGAAATAACAATAACAAATAACAATAACAATAACAAATAACAATAACAATAAGAAATAACAATAACAAAAAGAATTAACAATAACAATAAGAAATAACAATAACAAATAACAATAACAATAACAAATAACAATAACAATAAGAAATAACAATAACAATAAGAAATAACAATAACAATAACAAATAACAATAACAATAAGAAATAACAATAACAATAAAAAATAACAATAGGAAATAACAATAACAATAAAAAATAACAATAAGAATAAGAAATAACAATATCAATAAAAAATAACAATAACAAAAAGAAATAACAATAACAATAAGAAATAACAATAACAATAAGGAATAACAATAACAATAGGAAATAACAATAACAATAATAAATAAAAATAACAATAAGAAATAACAATAACAATAAGAAATAACAATAACAATAAGAAATAACAATAACAAAAAGAAATAACAATAACAATAAGAAATAACAATAGGAAATAACAATAACAATAAAAAATTACAATAAGAATAAGAAATAACAATATCAATAAGAAATAACAATAACAATAAGAAATAACAATAACAATAAGAAATAACAATAACAATAAGAAATAACAATAACAATAAGAAATAACAATAACAATAGCAATAAAAAATAACAATAGCAATAAAAAATAACAATAACAATAAGAAATAACAATATCAATAAGAAATAACAATAACAATAAGAAATAACAATAACAATAAGAAGTAACAATAAGAAATAACAATAAGAAATAACATTAACAATATGAAATAACAATAACAATAAGAAATAACAATAACAATAATAAATAACAATAACAATAAGGAATAACAATAACAATAACAATAAGAAATACTAATAACAATAAGAAATAACAATAACAATAACAATAAGAAACAACAATAAAAATAAGAAATAACAATAGGAAATAACAATAACAATATCAATAAGAAATAACAATAACAATAAGAAATAACAATACAATAAGAAATAACAATAACTATAAGAAATAACAATAACAATAAGAAATAACAATAACAATAAGAAATAAAAATAACAATAAGAAATAACAATAACAATAAGAAATAACAATAACTATAAGAAACAATAATAACAATAAGAAATAACAATAACAATAATAAATAACACTAACAATAAGAAATAGCAATAACAATAAGAAATAACATTAACAATAAGAAATAACAATAACAATAAGAAATAACAATAACAATAATAAATAACAATAACAATAAAGAATAACAATAACAATAACAATAAGAAATGCCAATAACAATAAGAAATTAAAATAATAAAAAGATATAACAATAACAATAAGAAATAACAATAACATTAAGAAATAACAATAACAATAGGAAATAACAATAACAATAAGAACTAACAATAACAATAAGAAATAACAATAACAATAAGAAATAACAATAACAAATAACAATAACAATAAGAAATAACAATAACAATAAGAAATAACAATAACAATAACAAATAACAATAACAATAACAAATAACAATAACAATAAGAAATAACAATAACAAAAAGAAATAACAATAGGAAATAACAATAGGAAATAACAATAACAATAAAAAATAACAATAAGAATAAGAAATAACAATATCAATAAGAACTAACAATAACAATAAGAATTAACAATAACAATAAGAAATAACAATAACAAATAACAATAACAATAACAAATAACAATAACAATAAGAAATAACAATAACAAAAAGAATTAACAATAACAATAAGAAATAACAATAACAAATAACAATAACAATAACAAATAACAATAACAATAAGAAATAACAATAACAATAAGAAATAACAATAACAATAACAAATAACAATAACAATAAGAAATAACAATAACAATAAAAAATAACAATAGGAAATAACAATAACAATAAAAAATAACAATAAGAATAAGAAATAACAATATCAATAAAAAATAACAATAACAAAAAGAAATAACAATAACAATAAGAAATAACAATAACAATAAGGAATAACAATAACAATAGGAAATAACAATAACAATAATAAATAAAAATAACAATAAGAAATAACAATAACAATAAGAAATAACAATAACAATAAGAAATAACAATAACAAAAAGAAATAACAATAACAATAAGAAATAACAATAGGAAATAACAATAACAATAAAAAATTACAATAAGAATAAGAAATAACAATATCAATAAGAAATAACAATAACAATAAGAAATAACAATAACAATAAGAAATAACAATAACAATAAGAAATAACAATAACAATAAGAAATAACAATAACAATAGCAATAAAAAATAACAATAGCAATAAAAAATAACAATAACAATAAGAAATAACAATATCAATAAGAAATAACAATAACAATAAGAAATAACAATAACAATAAGAAGTAACAATAAGAAATAACAATAAGAAATAACATTAACAATATGAAATAACAATAACAATAAGAAATAACAATAACAATAATAAATAACAATAACAATAAGGAATAACAATAACAATAACAATAAGAAATACTAATAACAATAAGAAATAACAATAACAATAACAATAAGAAACAACAATAAAAATAAGAAATAACAATAGGAAATAACAATAACAATATCAATAAGAAATAACAATAACAATAAGAAATAACAATACAATAAGAAATAACAATAACTATAAGAAATAACAATAACAATAAGAAATAACAATAACAATAAGAAATAAAAATAACAATAAGAAATAACAATAACAATAAGAAATAACAATAACTATAAGAAACAATAATAACAATAAGAAATAACAATAACAATAATAAATAACACTAACAATAAGAAATAGCAATAACAATAAGAAATAGCAATAACAATAAGAAATAACAATAACAATAAGAAATAACAATAACAATAAGAAATAACAATAACAATAAGAAATAACAATAACAATAAGAAATAGCAATAACAATAAGAAATAACAATAACAGTAAGAAATAACAATAACAATAAGAAATAACAATAACAATAAGAAATAACAATAACTATAAGAAACAACAATAACAATAAGAAATAACAATAACAATAAGAAATAGCAATAACAATAAGAAATAGTAATAACAATAAGAAATAACAATAACAATAAGAAATAACAATAACTATAAGAAACAACAATAACAATAAGAAATAACAATAACAATAACAATAACAATAAGAAATAACAATAACCATAAGAAATAACAATAACAATAACAATAAGAAATAACAATAACAATAACAATAACAATAACAATAACAATAACAATAACAATAAGAAATAACAATAACAATAACAATAACAATAACAATAAGAAATAACAATAAGAAATAACAATAAGAAATAACAATAACAATAACAATAAAAAATAACAATAACAATAACAATAGGAAATAACAATATCAATAAGAAATAACAATAACAATAAGAAATAACAATAACAATAAGAAATAACAATAAGAAATAACATTAACAATAAGAAATAACAATAACAATAAGAAATGCCAATAACAATAAGAAATTAAAATAACAAAAAGATATAACAATAACAATAAGAAATAACAATAACAATAAGAAATAACAATAACAATAGGAAATAACAATAACAATAAGAACTAACAATAACAATAAGAAATAACAATAACAATAAGAAATAACAATAACAATAAGAAATAACAATAACAAATAACAATAACAATAAGAAATAACAATAACAATAAGAAATAACAATAACAATAAGAAATAACAATATCAATAAAAAATAACAATAACAAAAAGAAATAACAATAACAATAAGAAATAACAATAACAATAAGGAATAACAATAACAATAGGAAATAACAATAACAATAATAAATAAAAATAACAATAAGAAATAACAATAACAATAAGAAATAACAATAACAATAACAAATAACAATAACAATAAGAAATAACAATAACAAAAAGAAATAACAATAACAATAGGAAATAACAATAGGAAATAACAATAACAATAAGAAATAACAAGATCAATAAGAAATAACCATAACAATAAGAAATAACAATAACAATAAGAAATAACAATAACAATAAGAAATAACAATAACAATAGGAAATAACAATAACAATAATAAATAACAATAACAATAAGAAATAACATAAACAATAAGAAATAACAGTAACAATAAGAAATAACAATAATAATAAGAAATAACAATAACAATAAGAAATAACAATAACAATAAGAAATATCAATAACAATAAGAAATAACAATAATAATAAGAAATAACAATAACAATAAGAAATAACAATAACAGTAACAATAAGAATCAACAATAACAAAAATAAATAACAATAACAATAAGAAATAACAATAACAATAAGAAATAACAATCACAATAAGAAATAACAATAACAATAAGAAATAACAATAACAATAGGAAATAACAATAACAATAATAAATAACAATAACAATAAGAAATAACATAAACAATAAGAAATAACAGTAACAATAAGAAATAACAATAACAATAGGAAATAACAATAACAATAAGAAATAACAATAACAATAAGAAATAACAATAACAATAAGAAATAACAATAACAATAAGAAATAACAATAACAATAAGAAATAATAATAACAATAAGAAATAACAATAACAGTAACAATAAGAATCAACAATAACAATAAGAAATAACAATAACAAAAATAAATAACAATAACAATAAGAAATAACAATCACAATAAGAAATAAGAGTAACAATAATAAATAACAATAACTATAAGAAATAACAATAACAATAAGAAATAACAATAACAATAAGAAATAACAATAACAATAAGAAATAACAATAACAAATAACAATAACAATAACAAATAACAATAACAATAAGAAATAACAATAACAAAAAGAAATAACAATAACAATAAGAAATAACAATAACAATAAAAAATAACAATAAGAATAAGAAATAACAATATCAATAAAAAATAACAATAACAAAAAGAAATAACAATAACAATAAGAAATAACAATAACAATAAGGAATAACAATAACAATAGGAAATAACAATAACAATAATAAATAAAAATAACAATAAGAAATAACAATAACAATAAGAAATAACAATAACAATAACAAATAACAATAACAATAAGAAATAACAATAACAAAAAGAAATAACAATAACAGTAGGAAATAACAATAACAATAAAAAATTACAATAAGAATAAGAAATAACAATAACAATAAGAAATAACAATAACAATAAGAAATAACAATAACAATAAGAAATAACAATAACAATAAGAAATAACAATAACAATAGCAATAAAAAATAACAATAACAATAAGAAATAACAATATCAATAAGAAATAACAATAACAATATGAAATAGCAATAACAATAAGAAATAGCAATAACAATAAGAAATAACAATAACAATAAGAAATAACAATAACAATAAGAAATAACAATAACAATAAGAAATAACAATAACAATAAGAAATAACAATAACAATAGCAATAAAAAATAACAATAACAATAAGAAATAACAATATCAATAAGAAATAACAATAACAATAAGAAATAGCAATAACAATAAGAAATAGCAATAACAATAAGAAATAACAATAACAATAAGAAATAGCAATAACAATAAGAAATAACAATAACAATAGGAAATAACAATAACAATAATAAATAACAATAACAATAAGAAATAACATAAACAAAAAGAAATAACAGTAACAATAAGAAATAACAATAACAATTAGAAAAAGCAATAACAATAAGAAATAACAATAACAATAAGAAATAACAATAACAATAAGAAATAACAATAACAAAAAGAAATAACAATAACAATAAGAAATAACAATAACAATGAGAAATAACAATAACAGTAAGAAATAACAATAACAATAACAATAAGAAATAACAATAACCGAAACAATAAGAATCAACAATAACAATAAGAAATAACAATAACAAAAATAAATAACAATAACAATAGGAAATAACAATAACAATACGAAATAACAATAACAATAAGAAATAACAATAACAATAAGAAATAATAACAATAAGAAATAACAATAACAATAGGAAATAACAATAACAATAATAAATAACAATAACAATAAGAAATAACATAAACAATAAGAAATAACAGTAACAATAAGAAATAACAATAACAATAAGAAAAAGCAATAACAATAAGAAATAACAATAACAATAAGAAATAACAATAACATTAAGAAATAACAATAACAATAAAAAATAACAATAACTATAAGAAATAACAAGAACAATAACAATAATAAATAACAATAACAATAGGAAATAAAAATATCAATAAGAAATAACAATAACAATAAGAAATAACAATAACTATAAGAAATAACAATAACAATAAGAAATAACAATAACAATCAGAAATAACATTAACAATAAGAAATAACATTAACAATAAGAAATAACATTAACAATAAGAAATAACATTAACAATAAGAAATAACAATAACAATAAGAAATAACAATAACAATAAAGAATAACAATAACAATAACAATAAGAAATGCCAATAACAATAAGAAATTAAAATAACAAAAAGATATAACAATAACAATAAGAAATAACAATAACATTAAGAAATAACAATAACAATAGGAAATAACAATAACAATAAGAACTAGCAATAACAATAAGAAATAACAATAACAATAAGAAATAACAATAACAAATAACAATAACAATAAGAAATAACAATAACAATAAGAAATAACAATAACAATAACAAATAACAATAACAATAACAAATAACAATAACAATAAGAAATAACAATAACAAAAAGAAATAACAATAGGAAATAACAATAGGAAATAACAATAACAATAAAAAATAACAATAAGAATAAGAAATAACAATATCAATAAGAACTAACAATAACAATAAGAATTAACAATAACAATAAGAAATAACAATAACAAATAACAATAACAATAACAAATAACAATAACAATAAGAAATAACAATAACAAAAAGAAATAACAATAACAATAAGAAATAACAATAGGAAATAACAATAACAATAAAAAATAACAATAAGAATAAGAAATAACAATATCAATAAGAAATAACAATAACAATAAGAAATAACAATAACAATAACAAATAACAATAACAATAAGAAATAACAATAACAATAAGAAATAACAATAACAATAAGAAATAACAATAACAATAACAAATAACAATAACAATAAGAAATAACAATAACAATAAAAAATAACAATAGGAAATAACAATAACAATAAAAAATAACAATAAGAATAAGAAATAACAATATCAATAAAAAAATAACAATAACAAAAAGAAATAACAATAACAATAAGAAATAACAATAACAATAAGGAATAACAATAACAATAGGAAATAACAATAACAATAATAAATAAAAATAACAATAAGAAATAACAATAACAATAAGAAATAACAATAACAATAACAAATAACAATAACAATAAGAAATAACAATAACAAAAAGAAATAACAATAACAATAAGAAATAACAATAGGAAATAACAATAACAATAAAAAATTACAATAAGAATAAGAAATAACAATATCAATAAGAAATAACAATAACAATAAGAAATAACAATAACAATAAGAAATAACAATAACAATAAGAAATAACAATAACAATAAGAAATAACAATAACAATAGCAATAAAAAATAACAATAGCAATAAAAAATAACAATAACAATAAGAAATAACAATATCAATAAGAAATAACAATAACAATAAGAAATAACAATAACAATAAGAAGTAACAATAAGAAATAACATTAACAATATGAAATAACAATAACAATAAGAAATAACAATAACAATAATAAATAACAATAACAATAAGGAATAACAATAACAATAACAATAAGAAATACTAATAACAATAAGAAATAACAATAACAATAACAATAAGAAACAACAATAAAAATAAGAAATAACAATAGGAAATAACAATAACAATATCAATAAGAAATAACAATAACAATAAGAAATAACAATACAATGAGAAATAACAATAACTATAAGAAATAACAATAACAATAAGAAATAACAATAACAATAAGAAATAAAAATAACAATAAGAAATAACAATAACAATAAGAAATAACAATAACTATAAGAAACAATAATAACAATAAGAAATAACAATAACAATAATAAATAACAATAACAATAAGAAATAGCAATAACAATAAGAAATAGCAATAACAATAAGAAATAACAATAACAATAAGAAATAACAATAACAATAAGAAATAACAATAACAATAAGAAATAACAATAACAATAAGAAATAGCAATAACAATAAGAAAGAACAATAACAGTAAGAAATAACAATAACAATAAGAAATAACAATAACAATAAGAAATAACAATAACTATAAGAAACAACAATAACAATAAGAAATAACAATAACAATAAGAAATAGCAATAACAATAAGAAATAGCAATAACAATAAGAAATAACAATAACAATAAGAAATAACAATAACTATAAGAAACAACAATAACAATAAGAAATAACAATAACAATAACAATAAGAAATAACAATAACCATAAGAAATAACAATAACAATAACAATAAGAAATAACAATAACAATAACAATAACAATAACAATAAGAAATAACAATAACAATAACAATAACAATAACAATAAGAAATAACAATAAGAAATAACAATAAGAAATAACAATAACAATAACAATAAAAAATAACAATAACAATAACAATAGGAAATAACAATATCAATAAGAAATAACAATAACAATAAGAAATAACAATAACAATAAGAAATAACAATAAGAAATAACATTAACAATAAGAAATAACATTAACAATAAGAAATAACAATAACAATAAGAAATGCCAATAACAATAAGAAATTAAAATAACAAAAAGATATAACAATAACAATAAGAAATAACAATAACAATAAGAAATAACAATAACAATAGGAAATAACAATAACAATAAGAACTAACAATAACAATAAGAAATAACAATAACAATAAGAAATAACAATAACAATAAGAAATAACAATAACAAATAACAATAACAATAAGAAATAACAATAACAATAAGAAATAACAATAACAATAAGAAATAACAATATGAATAAAAAATAACAATAACAAAAAGAAATAACAATAACAATAAGAAATAACAATAACAATAAGGAATAACAATAACAATAGGAAATAACAATAACAATAATAAATAAAAATAACAATAAGAAATAACAATAACAGTAAGAAATAACAATAACAATAACAAATAACAATAACAATAAGAAATAACAATAACAAAAAGAAATAACAATAACAATAGGAAATAACAATAACAATAAGAAATAACAAGATCAATAAGAAATAACCATAACAATAAGAAATAACAATAACAATAAGAAATAACAATAACAATAAGAAATAACAATAACAATAGGAAATAACAATAACAATAATAAATAACAATAACAATAAGAAATATCAATAACAATAAGAAATAACAATAATAATAAGAAATAACAATAACAATAAGAAATAACAATAACAGTAACAATAAGAATCAACAATAACAAAAATAAATAACAATAACAATAAGAAATAACAATAACAATAAGAAATAACAATCACAATAAGAAATAACAATAACAATAAGAAATAACAATAACAATAGGAAATAACAATAACAATAATAAATAACAATAACAATAAGAAATAACATAAACAATAAGAAATAACAGTAACAATAAGAAATAACAATAACAATAGGAAATAACAATAACAATAAGAAATAACAATAACAATAAGAAATAACAATAACAATAAGAAATAACAATAACAATAAGAAATAACAATAACAATAAGAAATAATAATAACAATAAGAAATAACAATAACAGTAACAATAAGAATCAACAATAACAATAAGAAATAACAATAACAAAAATAAATAACAATAACAATAAGAAATAACAATCACAATAAGAAATAAGAGTAACAATAATAAATAACAATAACTATAAGAAATAACAATAACAATAAGAAATAACAATAACAATAAGAAATAACAATAACAATAAGAAATAACAATAACAAATAACAATAACAATAACAAATAACAATAACAATAAGAAATAACAATAACAAAAAGAAATAACAATAACAATAAGAAATAACAATAACAATAAAAAATAACAATAAGAATAAGAAATAACAATATCAATAAAAAATAACAATAACAAAAAGAAATAACAATAACAATAAGAAATAACAATAACAATAAGGAATAACAATAACAATAGGAAATAACAATAACAATAATAAATAAAAATAACAATAAGAAATAACAATAACAATAAGAAATAACAATAACAATAACAAATAACAATAACAATAAGAAATAACAATAACAAAAAGAAATAACAATAACAGTAGGAAATAACAATAACAATAAAAAATTACAATAAGAATAAGAAATAACAATAACAATAAGAAATAACAATAACAATAAGAAATAACAATAACAATAAGAAATAACAATAACAATAAGAAATAACAATAACAATAGCAATAAAAAATAACAATAACAATAAGAAATAACAATATCAATAAGAAATAACAATAACAATATGAAATAGCAATAACAATAAGAAATAGCAATAACAATAAGAAATAACAATAACAATAAGAAATAACAATAACAATAAGAAATAACAATAACAATAAGAAATAACAATAACAATAAGAAATAACAATAACAATAGCAATAAAAAATAACAATAACAATAAGAAATAACAATATCAATAAGAAATAACAATAACAATAAGAAATAGCAATAACAATAAGAAATAGCAATAACAATAAGAAATAACAATAACAATAAGAAATAGCAATAACAATAAGAAATAACAATAACAATAGGAAATAACAATAACAATAATAAATAACAATAACAATAAGAAATAACATAAACAAAAAGAAATAACAGTAACAATAAGAAATAACAATAACAATTAGAAAAAGCAATAACAATAAGAAATAACAATAACAATAAGAAATAACAATAACAATAAGAAATAACAATAACAAAAAGAAATAACAATAACAATAAGAAATAACAATAACAATGAGAAATAACAATAACAGTAAGAAATAACAATAACAATAACAATAAGAAATAACAATAACAGAAACAATAAGAATCAACAATAACAATAAGAAATAACAATAACAAAAATAAATAACAATAACAATAGGAAATAACAATAACAATACGAAATAACAATAACAATAAGAAATAACAATAACAATAAGAAATAATAACAATAAGAAATAACAATAACAATAGGAAATAACAATAACAATAATAAATAACAATAACAATAAGAAATAACATAAACAATAAGAAATAACAGTAACAATAAGAAATAACAATAACAATAAGAAAAAGCAATAACAATAAGAAATAACAATAACAATAAGAAATAACAATAACATTAAGAAATAACAATAACAATAAAAAATAACAATAACTATAAGAAATAACAAGAACAATAACAATAATAAATAACAATAACAATAGGAAATAAAAATATCAATAAGAAATAACAATAACAATAAGAAATAACAATAACTATAAGAAATAACAATAACAATAAGAAATAACAATAACAATCAGAAATAACATTAACAATAAGAAATAACATTAACAATAAGAAATAACATTAACAATAAGAAATAACATTAACAATAAGAAATAACAATAACAATAAGAAATAACAATAACAATAAAGAATAACAATAACAATAACAATAAGAAATGCCAATAACAATAAGAAATTAAAATAACAAAAAGATATAACAATAACAATAAGAAATAACAATAACATTAAGAAATAACAATAACAATAGGAAATAACAATAACAATAAGAACTAGCAATAACAATAAGAAATAACAATAACAATAAGAAATAACAATAACAAATAACAATAACAATAAGAAATAACAATAACAATAAGAAATAACAATAACAATAACAAATAACAATAACAATAACAAATAACAATAACAATAAGAAATAACAATAACAAAAAGAAATAACAATAGGAAATAACAATAGGAAATAACAATAACAATAAAAAATAACAATAAGAATAAGAAATAACAATATCAATAAGAACTAACAATAACAATAAGAATTAACAATAACAATAAGAAATAACAATAACAAATAACAATAACAATAACAAATAACAATAACAATAAGAAATAACAATAACAAAAAGAAATAACAATAACAATAAGAAATAACAATAGGAAATAACAATAACAATAAAAAATAACAATAAGAATAAGAAATAACAATATCAATAAGAAATAACAATAACAATAAGAAATAACAATAACAATAACAAATAACAATAACAATAAGAAATAACAATAACAATAAGAAATAACAATAACAATAAGAAATAACAATAACAATAACAAATAACAATAACAATAAGAAATAACAATAACAATAAAAAATAACAATAGGAAATAACAATAACAATAAAAAATAACAATAAGAATAAGAAATAACAATATCAATAAAAAAATAACAATAACAAAAAGAAATAACAATAACAATAAGAAATAACAATAACAATAAGGAATAACAATAACAATAGGAAATAACAATAACAATAATAAATAAAAATAACAATAAGAAATAACAATAACAATAAGAAATAACAATAACAATAACAAATAACAATAACAATAAGAAATAACAATAACAAAAAGAAATAACAATAACAATAAGAAATAACAATAGGAAATAACAATAACAATAAAAAATTACAATAAGAATAAGAAATAACAATATCAATAAGAAATAACAATAACAATAAGAAATAACAATAACAATAAGAAATAACAATAACAATAAGAAATAACAATAACAATAAGAAATAACAATAACAATAGCAATAAAAAATAACAATAGCAATAAAAAATAACAATAACAATAAGAAATAACAATATCAATAAGAAATAACAATAACAATAAGAAATAACAATAACAATAAGAAGTAACAATAAGAAATAACATTAACAATATGAAATAACAATAACAATAAGAAATAACAATAACAATAATAAATAACAATAACAATAAGGAATAACAATAACAATAACAATAAGAAATACTAATAACAATAAGAAATAACAATAACAATAACAATAAGAAACAACAATAAAAATAAGAAATAACAATAGGAAATAACAATAACAATATCAATAAGAAATAACAATAACAATAAGAAATAACAATACAATGAGAAATAACAATAACTATAAGAAATAACAATAACAATAAGAAATAACAATAACAATAAGAAATAAAAATAACAATAAGAAATAACAATAACAATAAGAAATAACAATAACTATAAGAAACAATAATAACAATAAGAAATAACAATAACAATAATAAATAACAATAACAATAAGAAATAGCAATAACAATAAGAAATAGCAATAACAATAAGAAATAACAATAACAATAAGAAATAACAATAACAATAAGAAATAACAATAACAATAAGAAATAACAATAACAATAAGAAATAGCAATAACAATAAGAAAGAACAATAACAGTAAGAAATAACAATAACAATAAGAAATAACAATAACAATAAGAAATAACAATAACTATAAGAAACAACAATAACAATAAGAAATAACAATAACAATAAGAAATAGCAATAACAATAAGAAATAGCAATAACAATAAGAAATAACAATAACAATAAGAAATAACAATAACTATAAGAAACAACAATAACAATAAGAAATAACAATAACAATAACAATAAGAAATAACAATAACCATAAGAAATAACAATAACAATAACAATAAGAAATAACAATAACAATAACAATAACAATAACAATAAGAAATAACAATAACAATAACAATAACAATAACAATAAGAAATAACAATAAGAAATAACAATAACAATAACAATAAAAAATAACAATAACAATAACAATAGGAAATAACAATATCAATAAGAAATAACAATAACAATAAGAAATAACAATAACAATAAGAAATAACAATAAGAAATAACATTAACAATAAGAAATAACATTAACAATAAGAAATAACAATAACAATAAGAAATGCCAATAACAATAAGAAATTAAAATAACAAAAAGATATAACAATAACAATAAGAAATAACAATAACAATAAGAAATAACAATAACAATAGGAAATAACAATAACAATAAGAACTAACAATAACAATAAGAAATAACAATAACAATAAGAAATAACAATAACAATAAGAAATAACAATAACAAATAACAATAACAATAAGAAATAACAATAACAATAAGAAATAACAATAACAATAAGAAATAACAATATGAATAAAAAATAACAATAACAAAAAGAAATAACAATAACAATAAGAAATAACAATAACAATAAGGAATAACAATAACAATAGGAAATAACAATAACAATAATAAATAAAAATAACAATAAGAAATAACAATAACAGTAAGAAATAACAATAACAATAACAAATAACAATAACAATAAGAAATAACAATAACAAAAAGAAATAACAATAACAATAGGAAATAACAATAACAATAAGAAATAACAAGATCAATAAGAAATAACCATAACAATAAGAAATAACAATAACAATAAGAAATAACAATAACAATAAGAAATAACAATAACAATAGGAAATAACAATAACAATAATAAATAACAATAACAATAAGAAATAACATAAACAATAAGAAATAACAGTAACAATAAGAAATAACAATAATAATAAGAAATAACAATAACAATAAGAAATAACAATAACAATAAGAAATATCAATAACAATAAGAAATAACAATAATAATAAGAAATAACAATAACAATAAGAAATAACAATAACAGTAACAATAAGAATCAACAATAACAAAAATAAATAACAATAACAATAGGAAATAACAATAACAATAAGAAATAACAATCACAATAAGAAATAACAATAACAATAAGAAATAACAATAACAATAGGAAATAACAATAACAATAATAAATAACAATAACAATAAGAAATAACATAAACAATAAGAAATAACAGTAACAATAAGAAATAACAATAACAATAGGAAATAACAATAACAATAAGAAATAACAATAACAATAAGAAATAACAATAACAATAAGAAATAACAATAACAATAAGAAATAACAATAACAATAAGAAATAACAATAACAATAAGAAATAATAATAACAATAAGAAATAACAATAACAGTAACAATAAGAATCAACAATAACAATAAGAAATAACAATAACAAAAATAAATAGCAATAACAATAGGAAATAACAATAACAATAAGAAATAACAATCACAATAAGAAATAAGAGTAACAATAATAAATAACAATAACTATAAGAAATAACAATAACAATAAGAAATAACAATAACAATAAGAAATAACAATAACAATAAGAAATAACAATAACAATAAGAAATAACAATAACAATAAGAAATAACAATATCAATAAGAAATAACAATAACAATAAGAAATAACAATAACAATAAGAAATAACATTAACAATAAGAAATAACATTAACAATAAGAAATAACAATAACAATAAGAAATAACAATAACAATAAGGAATAACAATAACAATAAGAAATGCCAATAACAATAAGAAATTAAAATAACAAAAAGATATAACAATAACAATAAGAAATAACAATAACAATAAGAAATAACAATAACAATAGGAAATAACAATAACAATAAGAACTAACAATAACAATAAGAAATAACAATAACAATAAGAAATAACAATAACAATAAGAAATAACAATAACAATAAGAAATAACAATAACAAATAACAATAACAATAAGAAATAACAATAACAATAAGAAATAGCAATAACAATAAGAAATAGCAATAAAAATAAGAAATAACAATAACAATAAGAAATAACAATAACAATAAGAAATAACAATAACAATAAGAAATAGCAATAACAATAAGAAATAACAATAACAGTAAGAAATAACAATAACAATAAGAAATAACAATAACAATAAGAAATAACAATAACATTAAAAAATAACAATAACAATAAGAAATAACAATAAGAAATAACAATATCAATAAGAAATAACAATAACAATAAGAAATAACAATAACAAAAAGAAGTAACAATAACCATAAGAAATAACAATAACAATGACAATAAGAAATATCAATAACAATAACAATAAGAATTAACAATAACAATAACAAGAAGAAATAACAATAACAAAAAGAAATAACAATAACAATAAGAAATAACAATAACAAGGAGAAATAACAATAATAATAAGAAATAACAATAACAGTAAGAAATAACAATAACAATAACAATAAGAAATATCAATAACAATAAGAAATAACAATAACAATAAGAAATAACAATAACAGTAACAATAAGAATCAACAATAACAATAAGAAATAACAATAACAAAAATAAATAACAATAACAATAGGAAATAACAATAACAATAACAAATAACAATAACAATAAGAAATAACAATAACAATAAGAAATAACAATAACAATAGGAAATAACAATAACAATAATAAATAACAATAACAATAAGAAATAACATTAACAATAAGAAATAACAATAACAATAAGAAAAAGCAATAACAATAAGAAATAACAATAACATTAAGAAATAACAATAACAATAAAAAATAACAATAACTATAAGAAATAACAAGAACAATAACAATAATAAATAACAATAACAATAGGAAATAAAAATATCAATAAGAAATAACAATAACAATAAGAAATAACAATAACTATAAGAAATAACAATTACAATAAGAAATAACAATAACAATAAGAAATAACAATAACAATAAGAAATAACAATAACAATAAGAAATAACAATAAGAAATAACATTAACAATAAGAAATAACAATAACAATAAGAAATAACAATAACAATAATAAATAACAATAACAATAAAGAATAACAATAACAATAACAATAAGAAATGCCAATAACAATAAGAAATTAAAATAACAAAAAGATATAACAATAACAATAAGAAATAACAATAACAATAAGAAATAACAAAAACAATAGGAAATAACAATAACAATAAGAACTAACAATAACAATAAGAAATAACAATAACAATAAGAAATAACAATAACAAATAACAATAACAATAAGAAATAACAATAACAATAAGAAATAACAATAACAATAAGAAATAACAATATCAATAAAAAATAACAATAACAAAAAGAAATAACAATAACAATAAGAAATAACAATAACAATAAGGAATAACTATAACAATAGGAAATAACAATAACAATAATAAATAAAAATAACAATAAGAAATAACAATAACAATAACAAATAACAATAACAATAAGAAATAACAATAACAATAAGAAATAACAATAACAATAGCAATAAAAAATAACAATAACAATAAGAAATAACAATATCAATAAGAAATAACAATAACAATAAGAAATAACAATAACAATAAGAAATAACAATAAGAAGTAACAATAAGAAATAACAATAAGAAATTACATTAACAATAAAAAATAACATTAACAATATGAAATAACAATAACAATAAGAAATAACAATAACAATAATAAATAACAATAACAATAACAATAAGAAATACCAATAACAATAAGAAATAACAAAAAGAAAAAGAAATAACAATAACAATAACAATAAGAAACAACAATAACAATAAGAAATACCAATAGGAAATAACAATAACAAAAAGAAATAACAATAACAATAAGAATTAACAATAACAATAAGAAATAACAATATCAATAAGAAATAACAATAATAATAAGAAATAACAATAACAATAAGAAATAACAATAACAATAAGAAATAACAATAACAATAAGAAATAACAATAACTATAAGAAATAACAATAACAATAATAAATAACAATAACAATAAGAAATAAAAATAACAATAAGAAATAACAATAACAATAAGAAATAACAGTAACAATAAGAAATAACAATAATAATAAGAAATAACAATAACAATAAGAAATAACAATAACAATAAGAAATAACAATAACAATAAGAAATAACAATAATAATAAGAAATAACAATAACAATAAGAAATAACAATAACAATAAGAAATAACAATAACAATAAGAAATAACAATAACAGTAACAATAAGAATCAACAATAACAAAAATAAATAACAATAACAATAGGAAATAACAATAACAATAAGAAATAACAATAACAATAAGAAATAACAATCACAATAAGAAATAACAATAACAATAAGAAATAACAATAACAATAGGAAATAACAATAACAATAATAAATAACAATAACAATAAGAAATAACATAAACAATAAGAAATAACAGTAACAATAAGAAATAACAATAACAATAGGAAATAACAATAACAATAAGAAATAACAATAACAATAAGAAATAATAATAAGAAATAACAATAACAATAAGAAATAACAATAACAATAAGAAATAATAATAACAATAAGAAATAACAATAACAGTAACAATAAGAATCAACAATAACAATAAGAAATAACAATAACAAGAATAAATAGCAATAACAATAGGAAATAACAATAACAATAAGAAATATCAATCACAATAAGAAATAACAATAACAATAATAAATAACAATAACTATAAGAAATAACAATAACAATAAGAAATAACAATAACAATAAGAAATAACAATAACAATAAGAAATAACAATAACAATAAGAAATAACAATAACAATAAGAAATAACAATATCAATAAGAAATAACAATAACAATAAGTAATAACAATAACAATAAGGAATAACAATAACAATAAGAAATGCCAATAACAATAAGAAATTAAAATAACAAAAAGATATAACAATAACAATAAGAAATAACAATAACAATAAGAAATAACAATAACAATAGGAAATAACAATAACAATAAGAACTAACAATAACAATAAGAAATAACAATAACAATAAGAAATAACAATAACAATAAGAAATAACAATAACAATAAGAAATAACAATAACAATAAGAAATAACAATAACAATAAGAAATAACAATAACAAATAACAATAACAATAAGAAATAACAATAACAATAAGAAATAGCAATAACAATAAGAAATAGCAATAAAAATAAGAAATAACAATAACAATAAGAAATAACAATAACAATAAGAAATAACAATAACAATAAGAAATAGCAATAACAATAAGAAATAACAATAACAGTAAGAAATAACAATAACAATAAGAAATAACAATAATAATAAGAAATAACAATAACATTAAAAAATAACAATAACAATAAGAAATAACAATAAGAAATAACAATATCAATAAGAAATAACAATAACAATAAGAAATAACAATAACAAAAAGAAATAACAATAACCATAAGAAATAACAATAACAATGACAATAAGAAATATCAATAACAATAACAATAAGAATTAACAATAACAATAACAAGAAGAAATAACAATAACAAAAAGAAATAACAATAACAATAAGAAATAACAATAACAAGGAGAAATAACAATAATAATAAGAAATAACAATAACAGTAAGAAATAACAATAACAATAACAATAAGAAATAACAATAACAATAAGAAATAACAATAACAATAAGAAATAACAATAACAGTAACAATAAGAATCAACAATAACAATAAGAAATAACAATAACAAAAATAAATAACAATAACAATAGGAAATAACAATAACAATAACAAATAACAATAACAATGAGAAATAACAATAACAATAAGAAATAACAATAACAATAGGAAATAACAATAACAATAATAAATAACAATAACAATAAGAAATAACAGTAACAATAAGAAATAACAATAACAATAAGAAAAAGCAATAACAATAAGAAATAACAATAACATTAAGAAATAACAATAACAATAAAAAATAACAATAACTATAAGAAATAACAAGAACAATAACAATAAGAAATAACAATTACAATAAGAAATAACAATAACAATAAGAAATAACAATAACAATAAGAAATAACAATAACAATAAGAAATAACAATAACAATAACAATAAAAAATAACAATAACAATAACAATAAGAAATAACAATAACAATAAGAAATAACAATAACAATAAGAAATAACATTAACAATAAGAAATAACATTAACAATAAGAAATAACAATAACAATAAGGAATAACAATAACAATAATAAATAACAATAACAATAAAGAATAACAATAACAATAACAATAAGAAATGCCAATAACAATAAGAAATTAAAATAACAAAAAGATATAACAATAACAATAAGAAATAACAATAACAATAAGAAATAACAATAACAATAGGAAATAACAATAACAATAAGAACTAACAATAACAATAAGAAATAACAATAACAATAAGAAATAACAATAACAAATAACAATAACAATAAGAAATAACAATAACAATAAGAAATAACAATAACAATAAGAAATAACAATATCAATAAAAAATAACAATAACAAAAAGAAATAACAATAACAATAAGAAATAACAATAACAATAAGGAATAACTATAACAATAGGAAATAACAATAACAATAATAAATACAAATAACAATAAGAAATAACAAAAAGAAAAAGAAATAACAATAACAATAACAATAAGAAACAACAATAACAATAAGAAATACCAATAGGAAATAACAATAACAAAAAGAAATAACAATAACAATAAGAATTAACAATAACAATAAGAAATAACAATATCAATAAGAAATAACAATAATAATAAGAAATAACAATAACAATAAGAAATAACAATAACAATAAGAAATAACAATAACAATAAGAAATAACAATAACTATAAGAAATAACAATAACAATAATAAATAACAATAACAATAAGAAATAAAAATAACAATAAGAAATAACAATAACAATAAGAAATAACAGTAACAATAAGAAATAACAATAATAATAAGAAATAACAATAACAATAAGAAATAACAATAACAATAAGAAATAACAATAACAATAAGAAATAACAATAATAATAAGAAATAACAATAACAATAAGAAATAACAATAACAATAAGAAATAACAATAACAATAAGAAATAACAATAACAGTAACAATAAGAATCAACAATAACAAAAATAAATAACAATAACAATAGGAAATAACAATAACAATAAGAAATAACAATAACAATAAGAAATAACAATCACAATAAGAAATAACAATAACAATAAGAAATAACAATAACAATAGGAAATAACAATAACAATAATAAATAACAATAACAATAAGAAATAACATAAACAATAAGAAATAACAGTAACAATAAGAAATAACAATAACAATAGGAAATAACAATAACAATAAGAAATAACAATAACAATAAGAAATAATAATAAGAAATAACAATAACAATAAGAAATAACAATAACAATAAGAAATAATAATAACAATAAGAAATAACAATAACAGTAACAATAAGAATCAACAATAACAATAAGAAATAACAATAACAAGAATAAATAGCAATAACAATAGGAAATAACAATAACAATAAGAAATATCAATCACAATAAGAAATAACAATAACAATAATAAATAACAATAACTATAAGAAATAACAATAACAATAAGAAATAACAATAACAATAAGAAATAACAATAACAATAAGAAATAACAATAACAATAAGAAATAACAATAACAATAAGAAATAACAATATCAATAAGAAATAACAATAACAATAAGTAATAACAATAACAATAAGGAATAACAATAACAATAAGAAATGCCAATAACAATAAGAAATTAAAATAACAAAAAGATATAACAATAACAATAAGAAATAACAATAACAATAAGAAATAACAATAACAATAGGAAATAACAATAACAATAAGAACTAACAATAACAATAAGAAATAACAATAACAATAAGAAATAACAATAACAATAAGAAATAACAATAACAATAAGAAATAACAATAACAATAAGAAATAACAATAACAATAAGAAATAACAATAACAAATAACAATAACAATAAGAAATAACAATAACAATAAGAAATAGCAATAACAATAAGAAATAGCAATAAAAATAAGAAATAACAATAACAATAAGAAATAACAATAACAATAAGAAATAACAATAACAATAAGAAATAGCAATAACAATAAGAAATAACAATAACAGTAAGAAATAACAATAACAATAAGAAATAACAATAATAATAAGAAATAACAATAACATTAAAAAATAACAATAACAATAAGAAATAACAATAAGAAATAACAATATCAATAAGAAATAACAATAACAATAAGAAATAACAATAACAAAAAGAAATAACAATAACCATAAGAAATAACAATAACAATGACAATAAGAAATATCAATAACAATAACAATAAGAATTAACAATAACAATAACAAGAAGAAATAACAATAACAAAAAGAAATAACAATAACAATAAGAAATAACAATAACAAGGAGAAATAACAATAATAATAAGAAATAACAATAACAGTAAGAAATAACAATAACAATAACAATAAGAAATAACAATAACAATAAGAAATAACAATAACAATAAGAAATAACAATAACAGTAACAATAAGAATCAACAATAACAATAAGAAATAACAATAACAAAAATAAATAACAATAACAATAGGAAATAACAATAACAATAACAAATAACAATAACAATGAGAAATAACAATAACAATAAGAAATAACAATAACAATAGGAAATAACAATAACAATAATAAATAACAATAACAATAAGAAATAACAGTAACAATAAGAAATAACAATAACAATAAGAAAAAGCAATAACAATAAGAAATAACAATAACATTAAGAAATAACAATAACAATAAAAAATAACAATAACTATAAGAAATAACAAGAACAATAACAATAAGAAATAACAATTACAATAAGAAATAACAATAACAATAAGAAATAACAATAACAATAAGAAATAACAATAACAATAAGAAATAACAATAACAATAACAATAAAAAATAACAATAACAATAACAATAAGAAATAACAATAACAATAAGAAATAACAATAACAATAAGAAATAACATTAACAATAAGAAATAACATTAACAATAAGAAATAACAATAACAATAAGGAATAACAATAACAATAATAAATAACAATAACAATAAAGAATAACAATAACAATAACAATAAGAAATGCCAATAACAATAAGAAATTAAAATAACAAAAAGATATAATAATAACAATAAGAAATAACAATAACAATAAGAAATAACAATAACAATAGGAAATAACAATAACAATAAGAACTAACAATAACAATAAGAAATAACAATAACAATAAGAAATAACAATAACAAATAACAATAACAATAAGAAATAACAATAACAATAAGAAATAACAATAACAATAAGAAATAACAATATCAATAAAAAATAACAATAACAAAAAGAAATAACAATAACAATAAGAAATAACAATAACAATAAGGAATAACTATAACAATAGGAAATAACAATAACAATAATAAATACAAATAACAATAAGAAATAACAATAACAATAAGAAATAACAATAACAATAACAAATAACAATAACAATAAGAAATAACAATAACAATAAGAAATAACAATAACAATAGCAATAAAAAATAACAATAACAATAAGAAATAACAATATCAATAAGAAATAACAATAACAATAAGAAATAACAATAACAATAAGAAATAACAATAAGAAGTAACAATAAGAAATAACAATAAGAAATTACATTAACAATAAAAAATAACATTAACAATATGAAATAACATTAACAATAAGAAATAACAATAACAATAATAAATAACAATAACAATAACAATAAGAAATACCAATAACAATAAGAAATAACAAAAAGAAAAAGAAATAACAATAACAATAACAATAAGAAACAACAATAACAATAAGAAATACCAATAGGAAATAACAATAACAAAAAGAAATAACAATAACAATAAGAATTAACAATAACAATAAGAAATAACAATATCAATAAGAAATAACAATAATAATAAGAAATAACAATAACAATAAGAAATAACAATAACAATAAGAAATAACAATAACAATAAGAAATAACAATAACTATAAGAAAGAACAATAACAATAAGAAATAACAATAACAATAAGAAATAAAAATAACAATAAGAAATAACAATAACAATAAGAAATAACAATAACTATAAGAAACAATAAGAAATAACAATAACAATAATAAATAACAATAACAATAAGAAATAGCAATAACAATAAGAAATAGCAATAACAATAAGAAATAACAATAACAATAAGAAATAACAATAACAATAAGTAATAACAATAACAATAAGAAATAACAATAACAATAAGAAATAACAATAACAGTAAGAAATAACAATAACAATAAGAAATAACAATAACAATAAGAAATAACAATAACTATAAGAAACAACAATAACAATAAGAAATAACAATAACAATAATAAATAACAATAACAATAAGAAATAGCAATAACAATAAGAAATAGCAATAACAATAAGAAATAACAATAACAATAAGAAATAACAATAACTATAAGAAACAACAATAACAATAAGAAATAACAATGCCAATAAGAAATAACAATAACAATAAGAAATAACAATAACTATAAGAAATAACAATAACAATAACAATAACAATAACAATAAGAAATAACAATAACAATAACAATAAGAAATAACAACAAGAAAAAGAAATAACAATAACAATAAGAAATAGCAATAACAACAAGAAATAACAATATCAATAAAAAATAACAATAACAAAAAGAAATAACAATAACAATAACAATAGAAAATAACATTAACAATAAGAAATAATAATAACAAAAAGAAATAACAATAACAATAAGAAATAACAATAACAATAGGAAGTAACATTAACAATAAGAAATAACAATAACAATAAGAAATAACAATAACATTAAAAAATAACAATAACAATAAGAAATAACAATAACAAAAAGAAATAACAATAACCATAAGAAATAACAATAACAATGACAATAAGAAATATCAATAACAATAACAATAAGAATTAACAATAACAATAACAAGAAGAAATAACAATAACAAAAAGAAATAACAATAACAATAAGAAATAACAATAACAATGAGAAATAACAATAATAATAAGAAATAACAATAACAATAAGAAATAACAATAACAAAAAGAAATAACAATAACAATAGGAAATAACAATAACAATAAGAAATAACAATAACAATAAGAAATAACAATAACAATAAGAAATAACAATAACAATAAGAAATAACAATAACAGTAACAATAAGAATCAACAATAACAAAAATAAATAACAATAACAATAGGAAATAACAATAACAATAAGAAATAACAATAACATTAAGAAATAACAATCACAATAAGAAATAACAATAACAATAAGAAGAAATAACAATAACAATAGGAAATAACAATAACAATAATAAATAACAATAACAATAAGAAATAACATAAACAATAAGAAATAACAATAACAATAGCAAATAACAATAACAATAAGAAATAACAATAACAATAAGAAATAACAATAACAATAAGAAATAACAATAACTATAAGAAATAACAATAACAATAAGAAATAACAATAACAATACGAAATAACATTAACAATAAGAAATAACATTAACAATAAGAAATAACAATAACAATAAGAAATAACAATAACAATAAGGAATAACAATAACAATAACAATAAGAAATGCCAATAACAATAAGAAATTAAAATAACAAAAAGATATAACAATAACAATAAGAAATAACAATAACAATAGGAAATAACAATAACAATAAGAACTAACAATAACAATAAGAAATAACAATAACAATAAGAAATAACAATAACAAATAACAATAACAATAAGAAATAACAATAACAATAAGAAATAACAATAACAATAAGAAATAACAATATCAATAAAAAATAACAATAACAAAAAGAAATAACAATAACAATAAGAAATAACAATAACAATAAGGAATAACTATAACAATAGGAAATAACAATAACAATAATAAATAAAAATAACAATAAGAAATAACAATAACAATAAGAAGAAACAATAACAATAACAAATAACAATAACAATAAGAAATAACAATAACAATAAGAAATAACAATAACAATAGCAATAAAAAATAACAATAACAATAAGAAATAACAATATCAATAAGAAATAACAATAACAATAAGAAATAACAATAACAATAAGAAATAACAATAAGAAGTAACAATAAGAAATAACAATAAGAAATTACATTAACAATAAAAAATAACATTAACAATATGAAATAACAATAACAATAAGAAATAACAATAACAATAACAATAAGAAATACCAATAACAATAAGAAATAACAAAAAGAAAAAGAAATAACAATAACAATAAGAAACAACAATAACAATAAGAAATACCAATAGGAAATAACAATAACAAAAAGAAATAACAATAACAATAAGAATTAACAATAACAATAAGAAATAACAATATCAATAAGAAATAACAATAATAATAAGAAATAACAATAACAATAAGAAATAACAATAACAATAAGAAATAACAATAACAATAAGAAATAACAATAACTATAAGAAAGAACAATAACAATAAGAAATAACAATAACAATAAGAAATAAAAATAACAATAAGAAATAACAATAACAATAAGAAATAACAATAACTATAAGAAACAATAAGAAATAACAATAACAATAATAAATAACAATAACAATAAGAAATAGCAATAACAATAAGAAATAGCAATAACAATAAGAAATAACAATAACAATAAGAAATAACAATAACAATAAGTAATAAAAATAACAATAAGAAATAACAATAACAATAAGAAATAACAATAACAGTAAGAAATAACAATAACAATAAGAAATAACAATAACAATAAGAAATAACAATAACTATAAGAAACAACAATAACAATAAGAAATAACAATAACAATAATAAATAACAATAACAATAAGAAATAGCAATAACAATAAGAAATAGCAATAACAATAAGAAATAACAATAACAATAAGAAATAACAATAACTATAAGAAACAACAATAACAATAAGAAATAACAATGCCAATAAGAAATAACAATAACAATAAGAAATAACAATAACTATAAGAAATAACAATAACAATAACAATAACAATAACAATAAGAAATAACAATAACAATAACAATAAGAAATAACAACAAGAAAAAGAAATAACAATAACAATAAGAAATAACAATAACAACAAGAAATAACAATATCAATAAAAAATAACAATAACAAAAAGAAATAACAATAACAATAACAATAGGAAATAACATTAACAATAAGAAATAACAATAACAAAAAGAAATAACAATAACAATAAGAAATAACAATAACAATAGGAAATAACATTAACAATAAGAAATAACAATAACAATAAGAAATAACAATAACATTAAAAAATAACAATAACAATAAGAAATAACAATAACAATAAGAAATAACAATAACAAAAAGAAATAACAATAACCATAAGAAATAACAATAACAATGACAATAAGAAATATCAATAACAATAACAATAAGAATTAACAATAACAATAACAAGAAGAAATAACAATAACAAAAAGAAATAACAATAACAATAAGAAATAACAATAACAATGAGAAATAACAATAATAAAAAGAAATAACAATAACAATAAGACATAACAATAACAAAAAGAAATAACAATAACAATAGGAAATAACAATAACAATAAGAAATAACAATAACAATAAGAAATAACAATAACAATAAGAAATAACAATAACAATAAGAAATAACAATAACAATAAGAAATAACAATAACAGTAACAATAAGAATCAACAATAACAAAAATAAATAACAATAACAATAGGAAATAACAATAACAATAAGAAATAACAATAACATTAAGAAATAACAATCACAATAAGAAATAACAATAACAATAAGAAATAACAATAACAATAGGAAATAACAATAACAATAATAAATAACAATAACAATAAGAAATAACATAAACAATAAGAAATAACAATAACAATAGGAAATAACAATAACAATAAGAAATAACAATAACAATAAGAAATAACAATAACAATAAGAAATAACAATAACTATAAGAAATAACAATAACAATAAGAAATAACAATAACAATAAGAAATAACATTAACAATAAGAAATAACATTAACAATAAGAAATAACAATAACAATAAGAAATAACAATAACAATAAGGAATAACAATAACAATAACAATAAGAAATGCCAATAACAATAAGAAATTAAAATAACAAAAAGATATAACAATAACAATAAGAAATAACAATAACAATAGGAAATAACAATAACAATAAGAACTAACAATAACAAAAAGAAATAACAATAACAATAAGAAATAACAATAACAATAAGAAATAACAATAACAATAAGAAATAACAATAACAATAAGAAATAACAATAACAATAAGAAATAACAATAACAATAAGAAATAACAATATCAATAAAAAATAACAATAACAAAAAGAAATAACAATAACAATAAGGAATAACAATAACAATAGGAAATAACAATAACAATAATAAATAAAAATAACAATAAGAAATAACAATAACAATAACAAATAACAATAACAATAAGAAATTACAATAACAAAAAGAAATAACAATAACAATAAGAAATAACAATAACAATAAGAAATAACAATAACAAAAAGAAATAACAATAACAATAGGAAATAACAATAACAATAAGAAATAACAATAACATTAAGAAATAACAATAACAATTAGAAATAACAATAACAATAAGAAATAACAATAACAATAAGGAATAACAATAACAATAAGAAATACCAATAACAATAAGAAATTAAAATAACAAAAAGAAATAATAACAATAAGATATAACAATAACAATAGGAAATAACAATAAGAATAAGAAATAACAATAACAATAAGAAATAACAATAACAATAGGAAATACCAATAACAATAACAATAAGAAATAACAATAACAATAGGAAATACCAATAACAATAACAATAAGAAATAACAATAACAATAAGAAACAACAAGAACAATAAGAAATAACAATAACAATAAGAAATAACAATAACAATAACAATAAGAAATAACAATAACAATAAGAAATAACAATAACAATTACAATAAGAAATAACAATAACAATAAGAAAAAGAAATAACAATAACAATAAGAAATAACAATAACAATAAGAAATAACAATAACAATAAGAAATAACAATAACAATAAGAAATAACAATAACAATAAGAAATAACAATATCAATAAAAAATAACAATAACAAAAAGAAATAACAATAACAATAAGAAGTAATAATAACAATAAGAAATAACAATAACAATAAGAAATAACAATAACAATAAGAAATAACAATAACAATAAAAAAATAACAATAACAATAAGAAATAACAATAACAAAAAGAAATAACAATAACAATAAAAAATAACAATAACAATAAGAAATAACAATAACAAAAAGAAATAACAATAAGAAATAACAATAACAATAGGAAATAACAATAAGAATATGAAATAACAATAACAATAACAATAAGAAATAACAATAACAATAAAAAATAACAATAAGAAATAACAACAACAATAAGAAATAACAATATCAATAAGAAATAACAATAACAATAAGAAATAACAATAACAATAAGAAATAACAATAACAATAAGAAATAACAATAACAATAACAGTAAAAAATAACAATAAGAATAAGAAATAACAATATCAATAAGAAAAAACAATAACAATAAGAAATAACAATAACAATAAGAAATAACATTAACAATAAGAAATAACATTAACAATAAGAAATAACGATAACATTAAGAAATAACAATAACAATAATAAAAAACAATAACAATAAGGAATAACAATAACAATAACAATAAGATATTAAAATAACAAAAAGAAATAACAATAACAATAAGTAATAACAATAACAATAGGAAATAACAATAACAATAAGAAATAACAATAAGAAATAACATTAACAATAAGAAATAACGATAACATTAAGAAATAACAATAACAATAATAAAAAACAATAACAATAAGGAATAACAATAACAATAACAATAAGATATTAAAATAACAAAAAGAAATAACAATAACAATAAGAAATAACAATAACAATAAGAAATAAAAATAACAATTAAAATAACAATAACAATAAGAAATAACAATAACAATAAGAAATAACAATAACAATAAGAAATAACAAAAACAATAAGAAATAACAATAACAATAAGAAATAACAATAACAATAAGAAATAACAATAACAGTAAGAAATAACAATAACAATAAGAAATAACAATAACAATAAGAAATAACAATATCAATAAGAAATAACAATAATAATAAGAAATAACAATAACAATAAGAAATAACAATAACAATAAGAAATAACAATAACAATAAGAAATAACAATAACTATAAGAAAGAACAATAACAATAAGAAATAACAATAACAATAAGAAATAAAAATAACAATAAGAAATAACAATAACAATAAGAAATAACAATAACTATAAGAAACAATAAGAAATAACAATAACAATAATAAATAACAATAACAATAAGAAATAGCAATAACAATAAGAAATAGCAATAACAATAAGAAATAACAATAACAATAAGAAATAACAATAACAATAAGTAATAAAAATAACAATAAGAAATAACAATAACAATAAGAAATAACAATAACAGTAAGAAATAACAATAACAATAAGAAATAACAATAACAATAAGAAATAGCAATAACAATAAGAAATAGCAATAACAATAAGAAATAACAATAACAATAAGAAATAACAATAACAATAAGTAATAAAAATAACAATAAGAAATAACAATAACAATAAGAAATAACAATAACAGTAAGAAATAACAATAACAATAAGAAATAACAATAACAATAAGAAATAACAATAACTATAAGAAACAACAATAACAATAAGAAATAACAATAACAATAATAAATAACAATAACAATAAGAAATAGCAATAACAATAAGAAATAGCAATAACAATAAGAAATAACAATAACAATAAGAAATAACAATAACTATAAGAAACAACAATAACAATAAGAAATAACAATGCCAATAAGAAATAACAATAACAATAAGAAATAACAATAACTATAAGAAATAACAATAACAATAACAATAACAATAACAATAAGAAATAACAATAACAATAACAATAAGAAATAACAATATCAATAAAAAATAACAATAACAAAAAGAAATAACAATAACAATAACAATAGGAAATAACATTAACAATAAGAAATAACAATAACAAAAAGAAATAACAATAACAATAAGAAATAACAATAACAATAGGAAATAACATTAACAATAAGAAATAACAATAACAATAAGAAATAACAATAACATTAAAAAATAACAATAACAATAAGAAATAACAATAACAATAAGAAATAACAATAACAAAAAGAAATAACAATAACCATAAGAAATAACAATAACAATGACAATAAGAAATATCAATAACAATAACAATAAGAATTAACAATAACAATAACAAGAAGAAATAACAATAACAAAAAGAAATAACAATAACAATAAGAAATAACAATAACAATGAGAAATAACAATAATAAAAAGAAATAACAATAACAATAAGACATAACAATAACAAAAAGAAATAACAATAACAATAGGAAATAACAATAACAATAAGAAATAACAATAACAATAAGAAATAACAATAACAATAAGAAATAACAATAACAATAAGAAATAACAATAACAATAAGAAATAACAATAACAGTAACAATAAGAATCAACAATAACAAAAATAAATAACAATAACAATAGGAAATAACAATAACAATAAGAAATAACAATAACATTAAGAAATAACAATCACAATAAGAAATAACAATAACAATAAGAAATAACAATAACAATAGGAAATAACAATAACAATAATAAATAACAATAACAATAAGAAATAACATAAACAATAAGAAATAACAATAACAATAGGAAATAACAATAACAATAAGAAATAACAATAACAATAAGAAATAACAATAACAATAAGAAATAACAATAACTATAAGAAATAACAATAACAATAAGAAATAACAATAACAATAAGAAATAACATTAACAATAAGAAATAACATTAACAATAAGAAATAACAATAACAATAAGAAATAACAATAACAATAAGGAATAACAATAACAATAACAATAAGAAATGCCAATAACAATAAGAAATTAAAATAACAAAAAGATATAACAATAACAATAAGAAATAACAATAACAATAGGAAATAACAATAACAATAAGAACTAACAATAACAAAAAGAAATAACAATAACAATAAGAAATAACAATAACAATAAGAAATAACAATAACAATAAGAAATAACAATAACAATAAGAAATAACAATAACAATAAGAAATAACAATAACAATAAGAAATAACAATATCAATAAAAAATAACAATAACAAAAAGAAATAACAATAACAATAAGGAATAACAATAACAATAGGAAATAACAATAACAATAATAAATAAAAATAACAATAAGAAATAACAATAACAATAACAAATAACAATAACAATAAGAAATTACAATAACAAAAAGAAATAACAATAACAATAAGAAATAACAATAACAATAAGAAATAACAATAACAAAAAGAAATAACAATAACAATAGGAAATAACAATAACAATAAGAAATAACAATAACATTAAGAAATAACAATAACAATTAGAAATAACAATAACAATAAGAAATAACAATAACAATAAGGAATAACAATAACAATAAGAAATACCAATAACAATAAGAAATTAAAATAACAAAAAGAAATAATAACAATAAGATATAACAATAACAATAGGAAATAACAATAAGAATAAGAAATAACAATAACAATAAGAAATAACAATAACAATAGGAAATACCAATAACAATAACAATAAGAAATAACAATAACAATAGGAAATACCAATAACAATAACAATAAGAAATAACAATAACAATAAGAAACAACAAGAACAATAAGAAATAACAATAACAATAAGAAATAACAATAACAATAACAATAAGAAATAACAATAACAATAAGAAATAACAATAACAATTACAATAAGAAATAACAATAACAATAAGAAAAAGAAATAACAATAACAATAAGAAATAACAATAACAATAAGAAATAACAATAACAATAAGAAATAACAATAACAATAAGAAATAACAATAACAATAAGAAATAACAATATCAATAAAAAATAACAATAACAAAAAGAAATAACAATAACAATAAGAAGTAATAATAACAATAAGAAATAACAATAACAATAAGAAATAACAATAACAATAAGAAATAACAATAACAATAAAAAAATAACAATAACAATAAGAAATAACAATAACAAAAAGAAATAACAATAACAATAAAAAATAACAATAACAATAAGAAATAACAATAACAAGAAGAAATAACAATAAGAAATAACAATAACAATAGGAAATAACAATAAGAATATGAAATAACAATAACAATAACAATAAGAAATAACAATAACAATAAAAAATAACAATAAGAAATAACAACAACAATAAGAAATAACAATATCAATAAGAAATAACAATAACAATAAGAAATAACAATAACAATAAGAAATAACAATAACAATAAGAAATAACAATAACAATAACAGTAAAAAATAACAATAAGAATAAGAAATAACAATATCAATAAGAAAAAACAATAACAATAAGAAATAACAATAACAATAAGAAATAACATTAACAATAAGAAATAACATTAACAATAAGAAATAACGATAACATTAAGAAATAACAATAACAATAATAAAAAACAATAACAATAAGGAATAACAATAACAATAACAATAAGATATTAAAATAACAAAAAGAAATAACAATAACAATAAGTAATAACAATAACAATAGGAAATAACAATAACAATAAGAAATAACAATAAGAAATAACATTAACAATAAGAAATAACGATAACATTAAGAAATAACAATAACAATAATAAAAAACAATAACAATAAGGAATAACAATAACAATAACAATAAGATATTAAAATAACAAAAAGAAATAACAATAACAATAAGAAATAACAATAACAATAAGAAATAAAAATAACAATTAAAATAACAATAACAATAAGAAATAACAATAACAATAAGAAATAACAATAACAATAAGAAATAACAAAAACAATAAGAAATAACAATAACAATAAGAAATAACAATAACAATAAGAAATAACAATAACAATAAGAAACAACAATAACAATAAGAAAAAACAATAACAATAAGAAAAAACAATAACAATAACAAATAACAATAACAATAACAAATAACAATAACAATTACAATAAGAATGAACAATAACAATAACAATAAGAAATAACAACAAGAAAAAGAAATAACAATAACAATAAGAAATAACAATATCAATAAAAAATAACAATAACAAAAAGAAATAACAATAACAATAAGAAATAACAATAACAATAGGAAATAACAATAACAATAATAAATAAAAATAACAATAAGAAATAACAATAACAATAAGAAATAACAATAACAATAAGAAATAACAATAACAATAAAAAATAACAATAACAATAAGAAATAACAATAACAAAAAGAAATAACAATAACAATAAGAAATAACAATAACAATAAGAAATAACAATAACAATAGGAAATAACAATAACAATAAGAAATAACAATAATATTAAGAAATAACAATAACAATAAGAAATAACAATAACAATAAGAAATAACAATAACAATAAGAAATAACAATATCAAAAAGAAATAACAATAACAATAAAAAATAACAATAACAATAAGAAATAACAATAACAAAAAGAAATAACAATAAGAAATAACAATAACAATAAGAAATAACAATAACAAAAAGAAATAACAATAACAATAGGAAATAACAATAAGAATAAGAAATAACAGTAACAATAACAATAAGAAATAACAATAACAATAAAAAATAACAATAAGAAATAACAACAACAATAAGAAATAACAATATCAATAAGAAATAAGAATAACAATAAGAAATAACAATAACAATAACAATAAGAATAAAAAATAACAATAAGAATAAGAAATAACAATATCAATAAGAAAAAACAATAACAATAAGAAATAACAATAACAATAAGAAATAACATTAACAATAAGAAATAACATTAACAATAAGAAATAACGATAACATTAAGAAATAACAATAACAATAATAAAAAACAATAACAATAAGGAATAACAATAACAATAACAATAAGAAATTAAAATAACAAAAAGAAATAACAATAACAATAGGAAATAACAATAACAATAAGAAATAACAATAACAATAAGAAATAACAATAACAATAAGAAATAACAATAACAATAAGAAATAACAATAACCATAAGAAATAACAATAACAATAAGAAATAACAATAAGAAATAACAAAAACAATAAGAAATAACAATAACAATAAGAAATAACAATAACAATAAGAAATAACAATAACAATAAGAAACAACAATAACAATAAGAAATAACAATAACAATAAGAAATAACAATAACAATAAGAAATAACAATAACAATAACAAATAACAATAACAATAAGAAATAGCAATAACAATAAGAAATAACAATAACAATTTCAATAAGAATGAACAATAACAATAACAATAAGAAATAACAACAAGAAAAAGAAATAACAATAACAATAAGAAATAACAATAACAATAAGAAATAACAATATCAATAAAAAATAACAATAACAAAAAGAAATAACAATAACAATAAGAAATAACAATAACAATAGGAAATAACAATAACAATAACAAATAAAAATAACAATAAGAAATAACAATAACAATAAGAAATAACTATAACAATAAGAAATAACAATAACAATAAAAAATAACAATAACAATAAGAAATAACAATAACAAAAAGAAATAACAATAACAATAAGAAATAACAATAACAAAAAGAAATAACAATAACAATAGGAAATAACAATAACAATAAGAAATAACAATAATATTAAGAAATAGCAATAACAATAAGAAATAACAATAACAATAAGAAATAACAATAACAATAAGAAATAACAATAACAAAAAGAAAAAACAATAAGAAATAACAATAACAATAAGAAATAACAATAACAAAAAGAAGTAACAATAACAATAGGAAATAACAATAAGAATAAGAAATAACAATAAGAAATAACAATAACAATAAAAAATAACAATAAGAAATAACAACAACAATAAGAAATAACAATATCAATAAGAAATAACGATAACAATAAGAAATAACAATAACAATAACAATAACAATAAAAAATAACAATAAGAATAAGAAATAACAATATTAATAAGAAAAAACAATAACAATAAGAAATAACAATAAGAAATAACAATAACAATAAGAAATAACAATAACAATTAAAATAACAATAACAATAAGAAATAACAATAACAATAAGAAATAACAATAACAATAAAAAATAACAATAACAATAAGAAATAACAATAACAAAAAGAAATAACAATAACAATAAGAAATAACAATAACAATAAGAAATAACAATAACAATAGGAAATAACAATAACAATAAGAAATAACAATAATATTAAGAAATAACAATAACAATAAGAAATAACAATAACAATAAGAAATAACAATAACAATAAGAAATAACAATATCAAAAAGAAATAACAATAACAATAAAAAATAACAATAACAATAAGAAATAACAATAACAAAAAGAAATAACAATAAGAAATAACAATAACAATAAGAAATAACAATAACAAAAAGAAATAACAATAACAATAGGAAATAACAATAAGAATAAGAAATAACAGTAACAATAACAATAAGAAATAACAATAACAATAAAAAATAACAATAAGAAATAACAACAACAATAAGAAATAACAATATCAATAAGAAATAAGAATAACAATAAGAAATAACAATAACAATAACAATAAGAATAAAAAATAACAATAAGAATAAGAAATAACAATATCAATAAGAAAAAACAATAACAATAAGAAATAACAATAACAATAAGAAATAACATTAACAATAAGAAATAACATTAACAATAAGAAATAACGATAACATTAAGAAATAACAATAACAATAATAAAAAACAATAACAATAAGGAATAACAATAACAATAACAATAAGAAATTAAAATAACAAAAAGAAATAACAATAACAATAGGAAATAACAATAACAATAAGAAATAACAATAACAATAAGAAATAACAATAACAATAAGAAATAACAATAACAATTAAAATAACAATAACAATAAGAAATAACAATAACAATAAGAAATAACAATAACAATAAGAAATAACAATAACCATAAGAAATAACAATAACAATAAGAAATAACAATAACAATAAGAAATAACAATAAGAAATAACAAAAACAATAAGAAATAACAATAACAATAAGAAATAACAATAACAATAAGAAATAACAATAACAATAAGAAACAACAATAACAATAAGAAATAACAATAACAATAAGAAATAACAATAACAATAAGAAATAACAATAACAATAACAAATAACAATAACAATAAGAAATAGCAATAACAATAAGAAATAACAATAACAATTTCAATAAGAATGAACAATAACAATAACAATAAGAAATAACAACAAGAAAAAGAAATAACAATAACAATAAGAAATAACTATAACAATAAGAAATAACAATAACAATAAGAAATAACAATAACAATAAGGAATAACAATAACAATAACAATAAGAAATGCCAATAACAATAAGAAATTAAAATAACAAAAAGATATAACAATAACAATAAGAAATAACAATAACAATAGGAAATAACAATAACAATAAGAACTAACAATAACAATAAGAAATAACAATAACAATAAGAAATAACAATAACAATAAGAAATAACAATAACAATAAGAAATAACAATAACAATAAGAAATAACAATAACAATAAGAAATAACAATAACAATAAGAAATAACAATATCAATAAAAAACAACAATAACAAAAAGAAATAACAATAACAATAAGGAATAACAATAACAATAGGAAATAACAATAACAATAAGAAATAACAATAACAAATAACAATAACAATAAGAAATAACAATAACAATAAGAAATAACAATAACAATAAGAAATAACAATATCAATAAAAAATAACAATAACAAAAAGAAATAACAATAACAATAAGAAATAACAATAACAATAAGGAATAACTATAACAATAGGAAATAACAATAACAATAATAAATACAAATAACAATAAGAAATAACAATAACAATAAGAAATAACAATAACAATAACAAATAACAATAACAATAAGAAATAACAATAACAATAAGAAATAACAATAACAATAGCAATAAAAAATAACAATAACAATAAGAAATAACAATATCAATAAGAAATAACAATAACAATAAGAAATAACAATAACAATAAGAAATAACAATAAGAAGTAACAATAAGAAATAACAATAAGAAATTACATTAACAATAAAAAATAACATTAACAATATGAAATAACAATAACAATAAGAAATAACAATAACAATAATAAATAACAATAACAATAACAATAAGAAATACCAATAACAATAAGAAATAACAAAAAGAAAAAGAAATAACAATAACAATAACAATAAGAAACAACAATAACAATAAGAAATACCAATAGGAAATAACAATAACAAAAAGAAATAACAATAACAATAAGAATTAACAATAACAATAAGAAATAACAATATCAATAAGAAATAACAATAATAATAAGAAATAACAATAACAATAAGAAATAACAATAACAATAAGAAATAACAATAACAATAAGAAATAACAATAACTATAAGAAAGAACAATAACAATAAGAAATAACAATAACAATAAGAAATAAAAATAACAATAAGAAATAACAATAACAATAAGAAATAACAATAACTATAAGAAACAATAAGAAATAACAATAACAATAATAAATAACAATAACAATAAGAAATAGCAATAACAATAAGAAATAGCAATAACAATAAGAAATAACAATAACAATAAGAAATAACAATAACAATAAGTAATAACAATAACAATAAGAAATAACAATAACAATAAGAAATAACAATAACAGTAAGAAATAACAATAACAATAAGAAATAACAATAACAATAAGAAATAACAATAACTATAAGAAACAACAATAACAATAAGAAATAACAATAACAATAATAAATAACAATAACAATAAGAAATAGCAATAACAATAAGAAATAGCAATAACAATAAGAAATAACAATAACAATAAGAAATAACAATAACTATAAGAAACAACAATAACAATAAGAAATAACAATGCCAATAAGAAATAACAATAACAATAAGAAATAACAATAACTATAAGAAATAACAATAACAATAACAATAACAATAACAATAAGAAATAACAATAACAATAACAATAAGAAATAACAACAAGAAAAAGAAATAACAATAACAATAAGAAATAGCAATAACAACAAGAAATAACAATATCAATAAAAAATAACAATAACAAAAAGAAATAACAATAACAATAACAATAGGAAATAACATTAACAATAAGAAATAACAATAACAAAAAGAAATAACAATAACAATAAGAAATAACAATAACAATAGGAAATAACATTAACAATAAGAAATAACAATAACAATAAGAAATAACAATAACATTAAAAAATAACAATAACAATAAGAAATAACAATAACAAAAAGAAATAACAATAACCATAAGAAATAACAATAACAATGACAATAAGAAATATCAATAACAATAACAATAAGAATTAACAATAACAATAACAAGAAGAAATAACAATAACAAAAAGAAATAACAATAACAATAAGAAATAACAATAACAATGAGAAATAACAATAATAATAAGAAATAACAATAACAATAAGAAATAACAATAACAAAAAGAAATAACAATAACAATAGGAAATAACAATAACAATAAGAAATAACAATAACAATAAGAAATAACAATAACAATAAGAAATAACAATAACAATAAGAAATAACAATAACAGTAACAATAAGAATCAACAATAACAAAAATAAATAACAATAACAATAGGAAATAACAATAACAATAAGAAATAACAATAACATTAAGAAATAACAATCACAATAAGAAATAACAATAACAATAAGAAGAAATAACAATAACAATAGGAAATAACAATAACAATAATAAATAACAATAACAATAAGAAATAACATAAACAATAAGAAATAACAATAACAATAGCAAATAACAATAACAATAAGAAATAACAATAACAATAAGAAATAACAATAACAATAAGAAATAACAATAACTATAAGAAATAACAATAACAATAAGAAATAACAATAACAATAAGAAATAACATTAACAATAAGAAATAACATTAACAATAAGAAATAACAATAACAATAAGAAATAACAATAACAATAAGGAATAACAATAACAATAACAATAAGAAATGCCAATAACAATAAGAAATTAAAATAACAAAAAGATATAACAATAACAATAAGAAATAACAATAACAATAGGAAATAACAATAACAATAAGAACTAACAATAACAATAAGAAATAACAATAACAATAAGAAATAACAATAACAAATAACAATAACAATAAGAAATAACAATAACAATAAGAAATAACAATAACAATAAGAAATAACAATATCAATAAAAAATAACAATAACAAAAAGAAATAACAATAACAATAAGAAATAACAATAACAATAAGGAATAACTATAACAATAGGAAATAACAATAACAATAATAAATAAAAATAACAATAAGAAATAACAATAACAATAAGAAGAAACAATAACAATAACAAATAACAATAACAATAAGAAATAACAATAACAATAAGAAATAACAATAACAATAGCAATAAAAAATAACAATAACAATAAGAAATAACAATATCAATAAGAAATAACAATAACAATAAGAAATAACAATAACAATAAGAAATAACAATAAGAAGTAACAATAAGAAATAACAATAAGAAATTACATTAACAATAAAAAATAACATTAACAATATGAAATAACAATAACAATAAGAAATAACAATAACAATAACAATAAGAAATACCAATAACAATAAGAAATAACAAAAAGAAAAAGAAATAACAATAACAATAAGAAACAACAATAACAATAAGAAATACCAATAGGAAATAACAATAACAAAAAGAAATAACAATAACAATAAGAAATAACAATATCAATAAGAAATAACAATAATAATAAGAAATAACAATAACAATAAGAAATAACAATAACAATAAGAAATAACAATAACAATAAGAAATAACAATAACTATAAGAAAGAACAATAACAATAAGAAATAACAATAACAATAAGAAATAAAAATAACAATAAGAAATAACAATAACTATAAGAAACAATAAGAAATAACAATAACAATAATAAATAACAATAACAATAAGAAATAGCAATAACAATAAGAAATAGCAATAACAATAAGAAATAACAATAACAATAAGAAATAACAATAACAATAAGTAATAAAAATAACAATAAGAAATAACAATAACAATAAGAAATAACAATAACAGTAAGAAATAACAATAACAATAAGAAATAACAATAACAATAAGAAATAACAATAACTATAAGAAACAACAATAACAATAAGAAATAACAATAACAATAATAAATAACAATAACAATAAGAAATAGCAATAACAATAAGAAATAGCAATAACAATAAGAAATAACAATAACAATAAGAAATAACAATAACTATAAGAAACAACAATAACAATAAGAAATAACAATGCCAATAAGAAATAACAATAACAATAAGAAATAACAATAACTATAAGAAATAACAATAACAATAACAATAACAATAACAATAAGAAATAACAATAACAATAACAATAAGAAATAACAACAAGAAAAAGAAATAACAATAACAATAAGAAATAACAATAACAACAAGAAATAACAATATCAATAAAAAATAACAATAACAAAAAGAAATAACAATAACAATAACAATAGGAAATAACATTAACAATAAGAAATAACAATAACAAAAAGAAATAACAATAACAATAAGAAATAACAATAACAATAGGAAATAACATTAACAATAAGAAATAACAATAACAATAAGAAATAACAATAACATAAAAAATAACAATAACAATAAGAAATAACAATAACAATAAGAAATAACAATAACAAAAAGAAATAACAATAACCATAAGAAATAACAATAACAATGACAATAAGAAATATCAATAACAATAACAATAAGAATTAACAATAACAATAACAAGAAGAAATAACAATAACAAAAAGAAATAACAATAACAATAAGAAATAACAATAACAATGAGAAATAACAATAATAAAAAGAAATAACAATAACAATAAGACATAACAATAACAAAAAGAAATAACAATAACAATAGGAAATAACAATAACAATAAGAAATAACAATAACAATAAGAAATAACAATAACAATAAGAAATAACAATAACAATAAGAAATAACAATAACAATAAGAAATAACAATAACAGTAACAATAAGAATCAACAATAACAAAAATAAATAACAATAACAATAGGAAATAACAATAACAATAAGAAATAACAATAACATTAAGAAATAACAATCACAATAAGAAATAACAATAACAATAAGAAATAACAATAACAATAGGAAATAACAATAACAATAATAAATAACAATAACAATAAGAAATAACATAAACAATAAGAAATAACAATAACAATAGGAAATAACAATAACAATAAGAAATAACAATAACAATAAGAAATAACAATAACAATAAGAAATAACAATAACTATAAGAAATAACAATAACAATAAGAAATAACAATAACAATAAGAAATAACATTAACAATAAGAAATAACATTAACAATAAGAAATAACAATAACAATAAGAAATAACAATAACAATAAGGAATAACAATAACAATAACAATTAGAAATGCCAATAACAATAAGAAATTAAAATAACAAAAAGATATAACAATAACAATAAGAAATAACAATAACAATAGGAAATAACAATAACAATAAGAACTAACAATAACAATAAGAAATATCAATAACAATAAGAAATAACAATAACAATAAGAAATAACAATAACAATAAGAAATAACAATAACAATAAGAAATAACAATAACAATAAGAAATAACAATAACAATAAGAAATAACAATATCAATAAAAAATAACAATAACAAAAAGAAATAACAATAACAATAAGGAATAACAATAACAATAGGAAATAACAATAACAATAATAAATAAAAATAACAATAAGAAATAACAATAACAATAACAAATAACAATAACAATAAGAAATTACAATAACAAAAAGAAATAACAATAACAATAAGAAATAACAATAACAATAAGAAATAACAATAACAAAAAGAAATAACAATAACAATAGGAAATAACAATAACAATAAGAAATAACAATAACATTAAGAAATAACAATAACAATTAGAAATAACAATAACAATAAGAAATAACAATAACAATAAGGAATAACAATAACAATAAGAAATACCAATAACAATAAGAAATTAAAATAACAAAAAGAAATAATAACAATAAGATATAACAATAACAATAGGAAATAACAATAAGAATAAGAAATAACAATAACAATAAGAAATAACAATAACAATAGGAAATACCAATAACAATAACAATAAGAAATAACAATAACAATAGGAAATACCAATAACAATAACAATAAGAAATAACAATAACAATAAGAAACAACAAGAACAATAAGAAATAACAATAACAATAAGAAATAACAATAACTATAACAATAAGAAATAACAATAACAATAAGAAATAACAATAACAATTACAATAAGAAATAACAATAACAATAAGAAAAAGAAATAACAATAACAATAAGAAATAACAATAACAATAAGAAATAACAATAACAATAAGAAATAACAATAACAATAAGAAATAACAATAACAATAAGAAATAACAATATCAATAAAAAATAACAATAACAAAAAGAAATAACAATAACAATAAGAAGTAATAATAACAATAAGAAATAACAATAACAATAAGAAATAACAATAACAATAAGAAATAACAATAACAATAAAAAAATAACAATAACAATAAGAAATAACAATAACAAAAAGAAATAACAATAACAATAAAAAATAACAATAACAATAAGAAATAACAATAACAAAAAGAAATAACAATAAGAAATAACAATAACAATAGGAAATAACAATAAGAATATGAAATAACAATAACAATAACAATAAGAAATAACAATAACAATAAAAAATAACAATAAGAAATAACAACAACAATAAGAAATAACAATATCAATAAGAAATAACAATAACAATAAGAAATAACAATAACAATAAGAAATAACAATAACAATAACAGTAAAAAATAACAATAAGAATAAGAAATAACAATATCAATAAGAAAAAACAATAACAATAAGAAATAACAATAACAATAAGAAATAACATTAACAATAAGAAATAACATTAACAATAAGAAATAACGATAACATTAAGAAATAACAATAACAATAATAAAAAACAATAACAATAAGGAATAACAATAACAATAACAATAAGATATTAAAATAACAAAAAGAAATAACAATAACAATAAGTAATAACAATAACAATAGGAAATAACAATAACAATAAGAAATAACAATAAGAAATAACATTAACAATAAGAAATAACGATAACATTAAGAAATAACAATAACAATAATAAAAAACAATAACAATAAGGAATAACAATAACAATAACAATAAGATATTAAAATAACAAAAAGAAATAACAATAACAATAAGAAATAACAATAACAATAAGAAATAAAAATAACAATTAAAATAACAATAACAATAAGAAATAACAATAACAATAAGAAATAACAAAAACAATAAGAAATAACAATAACAATAAGAAATAACAATAACAATAAGAAATAACAATAACAATAAGAAACAACAATAACAATAAGAAAAAACAATAACAATAAGAAAAAACAATAACAATAACAAATAACAATAACAATAACAAATAACAATAACAATTACAATAAGAATGAACAATAACAATAACAATAAGAAATAACAACAAGAAAAAGAAATAACAATAACAATAAGAAATAACAATATCAATAAAAAATAACAATAACAAAAAGAAATAACAATAACAATAAGAAATAACAATAACAATAGGAAATAACAATAACAATAATAAATAAAAATAACAATAAGAAATAACAATAACAATAAGAAATAACAATAACAATAAGAAATAACAATAACAATAAAAAATAACAATAACAATAAGAAATAACAATAACAAAAAGAAATAACAATAACAATAAGAAATAACAATAACAATAAGAAATAACAATAACAATAGGAAATAACAATAACAATAAGAAATAACAATAACAATAAGAAATAACAATAACAATAAGAAATAACAATAACAATAAGAAATAACAATATCAAAAAGAAATAACAATAACAATAAAAAATAACAATAACAATAAGAAATAACAATAACAAAAAGAAATAACAATAAGAAATAACAATAACAATAAGAAATAACAATAACAAAAAGAAATAACAATAACAATAGGAAATAACAATAAGAATAAGAAATAACAGTAACAATAACAATAAGAAATAACAATAACAATAAGAAATAACAATAACAATAAAAAATAACAATAACAATAAGAAATAACAATAACAAAAAGAAATAACAATAACAATAAGAAATAACAATAACAATAAGAAATAACAATAACAATAGGAAATAACAATAACAATAAGAAATAACAATAATATTAAGAAATAACAATAACAATAAGAAATAACAATAACAATAAGAAATAACAATAACAATAAGAAATAACAATATCAAAAAGAAATAACAATAACAATAAAAAATAACAATAACAATAAGAAATAACAATAACAAAAAGAAATAACAATAAGAAATAACAATAACAATAAGAAATAACAATAACAAAAAGAAATAACAATAACAATAGGAAATAACAATAAGAATAAGAAATAACAGTAACAATAACAATAAGAAATAACAATAACAATAAAAAAATAACAATAAGAAATAACAACAACAATAAGAAATAACAATATCAATAAGAAATAAGAATAACAATAAGAAATAACAATAACAATAACAATAAGAATAAAAAATAACAATAAGAATAAGAAATAACAATATCAATAAGAAAAAACAATAACAATAAGAAATAACAATAACAATAAGAAATAACATTAACAATAAGAAATAACATTAACAATAAGAAATAACGATAACATTAAGAAATAACAATAACAATAATAAAAAACAATAACAATAAGGAATAACAATAACAATAACAATAAGAAATTAAAATAACAAAAAGAAATAACAATAACAATAGGAAATAACAATAACAATAAGAAATAACAATAACAATAAGAAATAACAATAACAATAAGAAATAACAATAACAATAAGAAATAACAATAACCATAAGAAATAACAATAACAATAAGAAATAACAATAACAATAAGAAATAACAATAAGAAATAACAAAAACAATAAGAAATAACAATAACAATAAGAAATAACAATAACAATAAGAAACAACAATAACAATAAGAAATAACAATAACAATAAGAAATAACAATAACAATAAGAAATAACAATAACAATAACAAATAACAATAACAATAAGAAATAGCAATAACAATAAGAAATAACAATAACAATTTCAATAAGAATGAACAATAACAATAACAATAAGAAATAACAACAAGAAAAAGAAATAACAATAACAATAAGAAATAACAATAACAATAAGAAATAACAATATCAATAAAAAATAACAATAACAAAAAGAAATAACAATAACAATAAGAAATAACTATAACAATAAGAAATAACAATAACAATAAAAAATAACAATAACAATAAGAAATAACAATAACAAAAAGAAATAACAATAACAATAAGAAATAACAATAACAAAAAGAAATAACAATAACAATAGGAAATAACAATAACAATAAGAAATAACAATAATATTAAGAAATAGCAATAACAATAAGAAATAACAATAACAATAAGAAATAACAATAACAATAAGAAATAACAATAACAAAAAGAAAAAACAATAAGAAATAACAATAACAATAAGAAATAACAATAACAAAAAGAAGTAACAATAACAATAGGAAATAACAATAAGAATAAGAAATAACAATAAGAAATAACAATAACAATAAAAAATAACAATAAGAAATAACAACAACAATAAGAAATAACAATATCAATAAGAAATAACGATAACAATAAGAAATAACAATAACAATAACAATAACAATAAAAAATAACAATAAGAATAAGAAATAACAATATTAATAAGAAAAAACAATAACAATAAGAAATAACAATAAGAAATAACAATAACAATAAGAAATAACAATAACAATTAAAATAACAATAACAATAAGAAATAACAATAACAATAAGAAATAACAATAACAATAAAAAATAACAATAACAATAAGAAATAACAATAACAAAAAGAAATAACAATAACAATAAGAAATAACAATAACAATAAGAAATAACAATAACAATAGGAAATAACAATAACAATAAGAAATAACAATAATATTAAGAAATAACAATAACAATAAGAAATAACAATAACAATAAGAAATAACAATAACAATAAGAAATAACAATATCAAAAAGAAATAACAATAACAATAAAAAATAACAATAACAATAAGAAATAACAATAACAAAAAGAAATAACAATAAGAAATAACAATAACAATAAGAAATAACAATAACAAAAAGAAATAACAATAACAATAGGAAATAACAATAAGAATAAGAAATAACAGTAACAATAACAATAAGAAATAACAATAACAATAAAAAATAACAATAAGAAATAACAACAACAATAAGAAATAACAATATCAATAAGAAATAAGAATAACAATAAGAAATAACAATAACAATAACAATAAGAATAAAAAATAACAATAAGAATAAGAAATAACAATATCAATAAGAAAAAACAATAACAATAAGAAATAACAATAACAATAAGAAATAACATTAACAATAAGAAATAACATTAACAATAAGAAATAACGATAACATTAAGAAATAACAATAACAATAATAAAAAACAATAACAATAAGGAATAACAATAACAATAACAATAAGAAATTAAAATAACAAAAAGAAATAACAATAACAATAGGAAATAACAATAACAATAAGAAATAACAATAACAATAAGAAATAACAATAACAATAAGAAATAACAATAACAATTAAAATAACAATAACAATAAGAAATAACAATAACAATAAGAAATAACAATAACAATAAGAAATAACAATAACCATAAGAAATAACAATAACAATAAGAAATAACAATAACAATAAGAAATAACAATAAGAAATAACAAAAACAATAAGAAATAACAATAACAATAAGAAATAACAATAACAATAAGAAATAATAATAACAATAAGAAACAACAATAACAATAAGAAATAACAATAACAATAAGAAATAACAATAACAATAAGAAATAACAATAACAATAACAAATAACAATAACAATAAGAAATAGCAATAACAATAAGAAATAACAATAACAATTTCAATAAGAATGAACAATAACAATAACAATAAGAAATAACAACAAGAAAAAGAAATAACAATAACAATAAGAAATAACTATAACAATAAGAAATAACAATAACAATAAGAAATAACAATAACAATAAGGAATAACAATAACAATAACAATAAGAAATGCCAATAACAATAAGAAATTAAAATAACAAAAAGATATAACAATAACAATAAGAAATAACAATAACAATAGGAAATAACAATAACAATAAGAACTAACAATAACAATAAGAAATAACAATAACAATAAGAAATAACAATAACAATAAGAAATAACAATAACAATAAGAAATAACAATAACAATAAGAAATAACAATAACAATAAGAAATAACAATATCAATAAAAAACAACAATAACAAAAAGAAATAACAATAACAATAAGGAATAACAATAACAATAGGAAATAACAATAACAATAAGAAATAACAATAACAAATAACAATAACAATAAGAAATAACAATAACAATAAGAAATAACAATAACAATAAGAAATAACAATATCAATAAAAAATAACAATAACAAAAAGAAATAACAATAACAATAAGAAATAACAATAACAATAAGGAATAACTATAACAATAGGAAATAACAATAACAATAATAAATACAAATAACAATAAGAAATAACAATAACAATAAGAAATAACAATAACAATAACAAATAACAATAACAATAAGAAATAACAATAACAATAAGAAATAACAATAACAATAGCAATAAAAAATAACAATAACAATAAGAAATAACAATATCAATAAGAAATAACAATAACAATAAGAAATAACAATAACAATAAGAAATAACAATAAGAAGTAACAATAAGAAATAACAATAAGAAATTACATTAACAATAAAAAATAACATTAACAATATGAAATAACAATAACAATAAGAAATAACAATAACAATAATAAATAACAATAACAATAACAATAAGAAATACCAATAACAATAAGAAATAACAAAAAGAAAAAGAAATAACAATAACAATAACAATAAGAAACAACAATAACAATAAGAAATACCAATAGGAAATAACAATAACAAAAAGAAATAACAATAACAATAAGAATTAACAATAACAATAAGAAATAACAATATCAATAAGAAATAACAATAATAATAAGAAATAACAATAACAATAAGAAATAACAATAACAATAAGAAATAACAATAACAATAAGAAATAACAATAACTATAAGAAAGAACAATAACAATAAGAAATAACAATAACAATAAGAAATAAAAATAACAATAAGAAATAACAATAACAATAAGAAATAACAATAACTATAAGAAACAATAAGAAATAACAATAACAATAATAAATAACAATAACAATAAGAAATAGCAATAACAATAAGAAATAGCAATAACAATAAGAAATAACAATAACAATAAGAAATAACAATAACAATAAGTAATAACAATAACAATAAGAAATAACAATAACAATAAGAAATAACAATAACAGTAAGAAATAACAATAACAATAAGAAATAACAATAACAATAAGAAATAACAATAACTATAAGAAACAACAATAACAATAAGAAATAACAATAACAATAATAAATAACAATAACAATAAGAAATAGCAATAACAATAAGAAATAGCAATAACAATAAGAAATAACAATAACAATAAGAAATAACAATAACTATAAGAAACAACAATAACAATAAGAAATAACAATGCCAATAAGAAATAACAATAACAATAAGAAATAACAATAACTATAAGAAATAACAATAACAATAACAATAACAATAACAATAAGAAATAACAATAACAATAACAATAAGAAATAACAACAAGAAAAAGAAATAACAATAACAATAAGAAATAGCAATAACAACAAGAAATAACAATATCAATAAAAAATAACAATAACAAAAAGAAATAACAATAACAATAACAATAGGAAATAACATTAACAATAAGAAATAACAATAACAAAAAGAAATAACAATAACAATAAGAAATAACAATAACAATAGGAAATAACATTAACAATAAGAAATAACAATAACAATAAGAAATAACAATAACATTAAAAAATAACAATAACAATAAGAAATAACAATAACAAAAAGAAATAACAATAACCATAAGAAATAACAATAACAATGACAATAAGAAATATCAATAACAATAACAATAAGAATTAACAATAACAATAACAAGAAGAAATAACAATAACAAAAAGAAATAACAATAACAATAAGAAATAACAATAACAATGAGAAATAACAATAATAATAAGAAATAACAATAACAATAAGAAATAACAATAACAAAAAGAAATAACAATAACAATAGGAAATAACAATAACAATAAGAAATAACAATAACAATAAGAAATAACAATAACAATAAGAAATAACAATAACAATAAGAAATAACAATAACAGTAACAATAAGAATCAACAATAACAAAAATAAATAACAATAACAATAGGAAATAACAATAACAATAAGAAATAACAATAACATTAAGAAATAACAATCACAATAAGAAATAACAATAACAATAAGAAGAAATAACAATAACAATAGGAAATAACAATAACAATAATAAATAACAATAACAATAAGAAATAACATAAACAATAAGAAATAACAATAACAATAGCAAATAACAATAACAATAAGAAATAACAATAACAATAAGAAATAACAATAACAATAAGAAATAACAATAACTATAAGAAATAACAATAACAATAAGAAATAACAATAACAATAAGAAATAACATTAACAATAAGAAATAACATTAACAATAAGAAATAACAATAACAATAAGAAATAACAATAACAATAAGGAATAACAATAACAATAACAATAAGAAATGCCAATAACAATAAGAAATTAAAATAACAAAAAGATATAACAATAACAATAAGAAATAACAATAACAATAGGAAATAACAATAACAATAAGAACTAACAATAACAATAAGAAATAACAATAACAATAAGAAATAACAATAACAAATAACAATAACAATAAGAAATAACAATAACAATAAGAAATAACAATAACAATAAGAAATAACAATATCAATAAAAAATAACAATAACAAAAAGAAATAACAATAACAATAAGAAATAACAATAACAATAAGGAATAACTATAACAATAGGAAATAACAATAACAATAATAAATAAAAATAACAATAAGAAATAACAATAACAATAAGAAGAAACAATAACAATAACAAATAACAATAACAATAAGAAATAACAATAACAATAAGAAATAACAATAACAATAGCAATAAAAAATAACAATAACAATAAGAAATAACAATATCAATAAGAAATAACAATAACAATAAGAAATAACAATAACAATAAGAAATAACAATAAGAAGTAACAATAAGAAATAACAATAAGAAATTACATTAACAATAAAAAATAACATTAACAATATGAAATAACAATAACAATAAGAAATAACAATAACAATAACAATAAGAAATACCAATAACAATAAGAAATAACAAAAAGAAAAAGAAATAACAATAACAATAAGAAACAACAATAACAATAAGAAATACCAATAGGAAATAACAATAACAAAAAGAAATAACAATAACAATAAGAAATAACAATATCAATAAGAAATAACAATAATAATAAGAAATAACAATAACAATAAGAAATAACAATAACAATAAGAAATAACAATAACAATAAGAAATAACAATAACTATAAGAAAGAACAATAACAATAAGAAATAACAATAACAATAAGAAATAAAAATAACAATAAGAAATAACAATAACAATAAGAAATAACAATAACCATAAGAAACAATAAGAAATAACAATAACAATAATAAATAACAATAACAATAAGAAATAGCAATAACAATAAGAAATAGCAATAACAATAAGAAATAACAATAACAATAAGAAATAACAATAACAATAAGTAATAAAAATAACAATAAGAAATAACAATAACAATAAGAAATAACAATAACAGTAAGAAATAACAATAACAATAAGAAATAACAATAACAATAAGAAATAACAATAACTATAAGAAACAACAATAACAATAAGAAATAACAATAACAATAATAAATAACAATAACAATAAGAAATAGCAATAACAATAAGAAATAGCAATAACAATAAGAAATAACAATAACAATAAGAAATAACAATAACTATAAGAAACAACAATAACAATAAGAAATAACAATGCCAATAAGAAATAACAATAACAATAAGAAATAACAATAACTATAAGAAATAACAATAACAATAACAATAACAATAACAATAAGAAATAACAATAACAATAACAATAAGAAATAACAACAAGAAAAAGAAATAACAATAACAATAAGAAATAACAATAACAACAAGAAATAACAATATCAATAAAAAATAACAATAACAAAAAGAAATAACAATAACAATAACAATAGGAAATAACATTAACAATAAGAAATAACAATAACAAAAAGAAATAACAATAACAATAAGAAATAACAATAACAATAGGAAATAACATTAACAATAAGAAATAACAATAACAATAAGAAATAACAATAACATAAAAAATAACAATAACAATAAGAAATAACAATAACAATAAGAAATAACAATAACAAAAAGAAATAACAATAACCATAAGAAATAACAATAACAATGACAATAAGAAATATCAATAACAATAACAATAAGAATTAACAATAACAATAACAAGAAGAAATAACAATAACAAAAAGAAATAACAATAACAATAAGAAATAACAATAACAATGAGAAATAACAATAATAAAAAGAAATAACAATAACAATAAGACATAACAATAACAAAAAGAAATAACAATAACAATAGGAAATAACAATAACAATAAGAAATAACAATAACAATAAGAAATAACAATAACAATAAGAAATAACAATAACAATAAGAAATAACAATAACAATAAGAAATAACAATAACAGTAACAATAAGAATCAACAATAACAAAAATAAATAACAATAACAATAGGAAATAACAATAACAATAAGAAATAACAATAACATTAAGAAATAACAATCACAATAAGAAATAACAATAACAATAAGAAATAACAATAACAATAGGAAATAACAATAACAATAATAAATAACAATAACAATAAGAAATAACATAAACAATAAGAAATAACAATAACAATAGGAAATAACAATAACAATAAGAAATAACAATAACAATAAGAAATAACAATAACAATAAGAAATAACAATAACTATAAGAAATAACAATAACAATAAGAAATAACAATAACAATAAGAAATAACATTAACAATAAGAAATAACATTAACAATAAGAAATAACAATAACAATAAGAAATAAGAATAACAATAAGGAATAACAATAACAATAACAATTAGAAATGCCAATAACAATAAGAAATTAAAATAACAAAAAGATATAACAATAACAATAAGAAATAACAATAACAATAGGAAATAACAATAACAATAAGAACTAACAATAACAATAAGAAATATCAATAACAATAAGAAATAACAATAACAATAAGAAATAACAATAACAATAAGAAATAACAATAACAATAAGAAATAACAATAACAATAAGAAATAACAATAACAATAAGAAATAACAATATCAATAAAAAATAACAATAACAAAAAGAAATAACAATAACAATAAGGAATAACAATAACAATAGGAAATAACAATAACAATAATAAATAAAAATAACAATAAGAAATAACAATAACAATAACAAATAACAATAACAATAAGAAATTACAATAACAAAAAGAAATAACAATAACAATAAGAAATAACAATAACAATAAGAAATAACAATAACAAAAAGAAATAACAATAACAATAGGAAATAACAATAACAATAAGAAATAACAATAACATTAAGAAATAACAATAACAATTAGAAATAACAATAACAATAAGAAATAACAATAACAATAAGGAATAACAATAACAATAAGAAATACCAATAACAATAAGAAATTAAAATAACAAAAAGAAATAATAACAATAAGATATAACAATAACAATAGGAAATAACAATAAGAATAAGAAATAACAATAACAATAAGAAATAACAATAACAATAGGAAATACCAATAACAATAACAATAAGAAATAACAATAACAATAGGAAATACCAATAACAATAACAATAACAATAAGAAATAACAATAACAATAAGAAACAACAAGAACAATAAGAAATAACAATAACAATAAGAAATAACAATAACAATAACAATAAGAAATAACAATAACAATAAGAAATAACAATAACAATTACAATAAGAAATAACAATAACAATAAGAAAAAGAAATAACAATAACAATAAGAAATAACAATAACAATAAGAAATAACAATAACAATAAGAAATAACAATAACAATAAGAAATAACAATAACAATAAGAAATAACAATATCAATAAAAAATAACAATAACAAAAAGAAATAACAATAACAATAAGAAGTAATAATAACAATAAGAAATAACAATAACAATAAGAAATAACAATAACAATAAGAAATAACAATAACAATAAAAAAATAACAATAACAATAAGAAATAACAATAACAAAAAGAAATAACAATAACAATAAAAAATAACAATAACAATAAGAAATAACAATAACAAAAAGAAATAACAATAAGAAATAACAATAACAATAGGAAATAACAATAAGAATATGAAATAACAATAACAATAACAATAAGAAATAACAATAACAATAAAAAATAACAATAAGAAATAACAACAACAATAAGAAATAACAATATCAATAAGAAATAACAATAACAATAAGAAATAACAATAACAATAAGAAATAACAATAACAATAACAGTAAAAAATAACAATAAGAATAAGAAATAACAATATCAATAAGAAAAAACAATAACAATAAGAAATAACAATAACAATAAGAAATAACATTAACAATAAGAAATAACATTAACAATAAGAAATAACGATAACATTAAGAAATAACAATAACAATAATAAAAAACAATAACAATAAGGAATAACAATAACAATAACAATAAGATATTAAAATAACAAAAAGAAATAACAATAACAATAAGTAATAACAATAACAATAGGAAATAACAATAACAATAAGAAATAACAATAAGAAATAACATTAACAATAAGAAATAACGATAACATTAAGAAATAACAATAACAATAATAAAAAACAATAACAATAAGGAATAACAATAACAATAACAATAAGATATTAAAATAACAAAAAGAAATAACAATAACAATAAGAAATAACAATAACAATAAGAAATAAAAATAACAATTAAAATAACAATAACAATAAGAAATAACAATAACAATAAGAAATAACAATAACAATAAGAAATAACAAAAACAATAAGAAATAACAATAACAATAAGAAATAACAATAACAATAAGAAATAACAATAACAATAAGAAACAACAATAACAATAAGAAAAAACAATAACAATAAGAAAAAACAATAACAATAACAAATAACAATAACAATAACAAATAACAATAACAATTACAATAAGAATGAACAATAACAATAACAATAAGAAATAACAACAAGAAAAAGAAATAACAATAACAATAAGAAATAACAATATCAATAAAAAATAACAATAACAAAAAGAAATAACAATAACAATAAGAAATAACAATAACAATAGGAAATAACAATAACAATAATAAATAAAAATAACAATAAGAAATAACAATAACAATAAGAAATAACAATAACAATAAGAAATAACAATAACAATAAAAAATAACAATAACAATAAGAAATAACAATAACAAAAAGAAATAACAATAACAATAAGAAATAACAATAACAATAAGAAATAACAATAACAATAGGAAATAACAATAACAATAAGAAATAACAATAATATTAAGAAATAACAATAACAATAAGAAATAACAATAACAATAAGAAATAACAATATCAAAAAGAAATAACAATAACAATAAAAAATAACAATAACAATAAGAAATAACAATAACAAAAAGAAATAACAATAAGAAATAACAATAACAATAAGAAATAACAATAACAAAAAGAAATAACAATAACAATAGGAAATAACAATAAGAATAAGAAATAACAGTAACAATAACAATAAGAAATAACAATAACAATAAAAAATAACAATAAGAAATAACAACAACAATAAGAAATAACAATATCAATAAGAAATAAGAATAACAATAAGAAATAACAATAACAATAACAATAAGAATAAAAAATAACAATAAGAATAAGAAATAACAATATCAATAAGAAAAAACAATAACAATAAGAAATAACAATAACAATAAGAAATAACATTAACAATAAGAAATAACATTAACAATAAGAAATAACGATAACATTAAGAAATAACAATAACAATAATAAAAAACAATAACAATAAGGAATAACAATAACAATAACAATAAGAAATTAAAATAACAAAAAGAAATAACAATAACAATAGGAAATAACAATAACAATAAGAAATAACAATAACAATAAGAAATAACAATAACAATAAGAAATAACAATAACAATAGGAAATAACAATAACCATAAGAAATAACAATAACAATAAGAAATAACAATAACAATAAGAAATAACAATAAGAAATAACAAAAACAATAAGAAATAACAATAACAATAAGAAATAACAATAACAATAAGAAATAACAATAACAATAAGAAACAACAATAACAATAAGAAATAACAATAACAATAAGAAATAACAATAACAATAAGAAATAACAATAACAATAACAAATAACAATAACAATAAGAAATAGCAATAACAATAAGAAATAACAATAACAATTTCAATAAGAATGAACAATAACAATAACAATAAGAAATAACAACAAGAAAAAGAAATAACAATAACAATAAGAAATAACAATAACAATAAGAAATAACAATAACAATAAGAAATAACAATATCAATAAAAAATAACAATAACAAAAAGAAATAACAATAACAATAAGAAATAACAATAACAATAGGAAATAACAATAACAATAACAAATAAAAATAACAATAAGAAATAACAATAACAATAAGAAATAACTATAACAATAAGAAATAACAATAACAATAAAAAATAACAATAACAATAAGAAATAACAATAACAAAAAGAAATAACAATAACAATAAGAAATAACAATAACAAAAAGAAATAACAATAACAATAGGAAATAACAATAACAATAAGAAATAACAATAATATTAAGAAATAGCAATAACAATAAGAAATAACAATAACAATAAGAAATAACAATAACAATAACAATAAGAATAAAAAATAACAATAAGAATAAGAAATAACAATATCAATAAGAAAAAACAATAACAATAAGAAATAACAATAACAATAAGAAATAACATTAACAATAAGAAATAACATTAACAATAAGAAATAACGATAACATTAAGAAATAACAATAACAATAATAAAAAACAATAACAATAAGGAATAACAATAACAATAACAATAAGAAATTAAAATAACAAAAAGAAATAACAATAACAATAGGAAATAACAATAACAATAAGAAATAACAATAACAATAAGAAATAACAATAACAATAAGAAATAACAATAACAATAGGAAATAACAATAACCATAAGAAATAACAATAACAATAAGAAATAACAATAACAATAAGAAATAACAATAAGAAATAACAAAAACAATAAGAAATAACAATAACAATAAGAAATAACAATAACAATAAGAAATAACAATAACAATAAGAAACAACAATAACAATAAGAAATAACAATAACAATAAGAAATAACAATAACAATAAGAAATAACAATAACAATAACAAATAACAATAACAATAAGAAATAGCAATAACAATAAGAAATAACAATAACAATTTCAATAAGAATGAACAATAACAATAACAATAAGAAATAACAACAAGAAAAAGAAATAACAATAACAATAAGAAATAACAATAACAATAAGAAATAACAATAACAATAAGAAATAACAATAACAATAAGAAATAACAATATCAATAAAAAATAACAATAACAAAAAGAAATAACAATAACAATAAGAAATAACAATAACAATAGGAAATAACAATAACAATAACAAATAAAAATAACAATAAGAAATAACAATAACAATAAGAAATAACTATAACAATAAGAAATAACAATAACAATAAAAAATAACAATAACAATAAGAAATAACAATAACAAAAAGAAATAACAATAACAATAAGAAATAACAATAACAAAAAGAAATAACAATAACAATAGGAAATAACAATAACAATAAGAAATAACAATAATATTAAGAAATAGCAATAACAATAAGAAATAACAATAACAATAAGAAATAACAATAACAATAAGAAATAACAATAACAAAAAGAAAAAACAATAAGAAATAACAATAACAATAAGAAATAACAATAACAAAAAGAAGTAACAATAACAATAGGAAATAACAATAAGAATAAGAAATAACAATAAGAAATAACAATAACAATAAAAAATAACAATAAGAAATAACAACAACAATAAGAAATAACAATATCAATAAGAAATAACGATAACAATAAGAAATAACAATAACAATAAAAAATAACAATAAGAAATAACAATAACAATAACAATAACAATAAAAAATAACAATAAGAATAAGAAATAACAATATTAATAAGAAAAAACAATAACAATAAGAAATAACAATAACAATAAGAAATAACATTAACAATAAGAAATAACATTAACAATAAGAAATAATGATAACATTAAGAAATAACAATAACAATAATAAAAAACAATAACAATAAGGAATAACAATAACAATAACAATAAGAAATTAAAATAACAAAAAGAAATAACAATAACAATAAGTAATAACAATAACAATAGGAAATAAAAATAACAATAAGAAATAACAATAAGAAATAACAATAACAATAAGAAATAACAATAACAATTAAAATAACAATAACAATAAGAAATAACAATAACAATAAGAAATAACAATAACAATAAAAAATAACAATAACAATAAGAAATAACAATAACAAAAAGAAATAACAATAACAATAAGAAATAACAATAACAATAAGAAATAACAATAACAATAGGAAATAACAATAACAATAAGAAATAACAATAATATTAAGAAATAACAATAACAATAAGAAATAACAATAACAATAAGAAATAACAATAACAATAAGAAATAACAATATCAAAAAGAAATAACAATAACAATAAAAAATAACAATAACAATAAGAAATAACAATAACAAAAAGAAATAACAATAAGAAATAACAATAACAATAAGAAATAACAATAACAAAAAGAAATAACAATAACAATAGGAAATAACAATAAGAATAAGAAATAACAGTAACAATAACAATAAGAAATAACAATAACAATAAAAAATAACAATAAGAAATAACAACAACAATAAGAAATAACAATATCAATAAGAAATAAGAATAACAATAAGAAATAACAATAACAATAACAATAAGAATAAAAAATAACAATAAGAATAAGAAATAACAATATCAATAAGAAAAAACAATAACAATAAGAAATAACAATAACAATAAGAAATAACATTAACAATAAGAAATAACATTAACAATAAGAAATAACGATAACATTAAGAAATAACAATAACAATAATAAAAAACAATAACAATAAGGAATAACAATAACAATAACAATAAGAAATTAAAATAACAAAAAGAAATAACAATAACAATAGGAAATAACAATAACAATAAGAAATAACAATAACAATAAGAAATAACAATAACAATAAGAAATAACAATAACAATTAAAATAACAATAACAATAAGAAATAACAATAACAATAAGAAATAACAATAACAATAAGAAATAACAATAACCATAAGAAATAACAATAACAATAAGAAATAACAATAACAATAAGAAATAACAATAAGAAATAACAAAAACAATAAGAAATAACAATAACAATAAGAAATAACAATAACAATAAGAAATAACAATAACAATAAGAAACAACAATAACAATAAGAAATAACAATAACAATAAGAAATAACAATAACAATAAGAAATAACAATAACAATAACAAATAACAATAACAATAAGAAATAGCAATAACAATAAGAAATAACAATAACAATTTCAATAAGAATGAACAATAACAATAACAATAAGAAATAACAACAAGAAAAAGAAATAACAATAACAATAAGAAATAACTATAACAATAAGAAATAACAATAACAATAAGAAATAACAATAACAATAAGGAATAACAATAACAATAACAATAAGAAATGCCAATAACAATAAGAAATTAAAATAACAAAAAGATATAACAATAACAATAAGAAATAACAATAACAATAGGAAATAACAATAACAATAAGAACTAACAATAACAATAAGAAATAACAATAACAATAAGAAATAACAATAACAATAAGAAATAACAATAACAATAAGAAATAACAATAACAATAAGAAATAACAATAACAATAAGAAATAACAATAACAATAAGAAATAACAATATCAATAAAAAACAACAATAACAAAAAGAAATAACAATAACAATAAGGAATAACAATAACAATAGGAAATAACAATAACAATAATAAATAAAAATAACAATAAGAAATAACAATAACAATAACAAAAAACAATAACAATAAGAAATAACAATAACAAAAAGAAATAACAATAACAATAAGAAATAACAATAAGAAATAACAATAACAAAAAGAAATAACAATAACAATAGGAAATAACAATAACAATAAGAAATAACAATAACATTAAGAAATAACAATAACAATTAGAAATAACAATAACAATAAGAAATAACAATAACAATAAGGAATAACAATAACAATAAGAAATACCAATAACAATAAGAAATTAAAATAACAAAAAGAAATAATAACAATAAGATATAACAATAACAATAGGAAATAACAATAAGAATAAGAAATAACAATAACAATAAGAAATAACAATAACAATAGGAAATACCAATAACAATAACAATAAGAAACAACAAGAACAATAAGAAATAACAATAACAATAAGAAATAACAATAACAATAAGAAACAACAAGAACAATAAGAAATAACAATAACAATAAGAAATAACAATAACAATAACAATAAGAAATAACAATAACAATAAGAAATAACAATAACAATTACAATAAGAAATAACAATAACAATAAGAAAAAGAAATAACAATAACAATAAGAAATAACAATAACAATAAGAAATAACAATAACAATAAGAAATAACACTAACAATAAGAAATAACAATAACAATAAGAAATAACAATAACAATAAGAAATAACAATATCAATAAAAAATAACAATAACAAAAAGAAATAACAATAACAATAAGAAGTAATAATAACAATAAGAAATAACAATAACAATAAGAAATAACAATAACAATAAGAAATAACAATAACAATAAAAAAATAACAATAACAATAAGAAATAACAATAACAAAAAGAAATAACAATAACAATAAAAAATAACAATAACAATAAGAAATAACAATAACAAAAAGAAATAACAATAAGAAATAACAATAACAATAGGAAATAACAATAAGAATATGAAATAACAATAACAATAACAATAAGAAATAACAATAACAATAAAAAATAACAATAAGAAATAACAACAACAATAAGAAATAACAATATCAATAAGAAATAACAATAACAATAAGAAATAACAATAACAATAAGAAATAACAATAACAATAACAGTAAAAAATAACAATAAGAATAAGAAATAACAATATCAATAAGAAAAAACAATAACAATAAGAAATAACAATAACAATAAGAAATAACATTAACAATAAGAAATAACATTAACAATAAGAAATAACGATAACATTAAGAAATAACAATAACAATAATAAAAAACAATAACAATAAGGAATAACAATAACAATAACAATAAGATATTAAAATAACAAAAAGAAATAACAATAACAATAAGTAATAACAATAACAATAGGAAATAACAATAACAATAAGAAATAACAATAAGAAATAACATTAACAATAAGAAATAACGATAACATTAAGAAATAACAATAACAATAATAAAAAACAATAACAATAAGGAATAACAATAACAATAACAATAAGATATTAAAATAACAAAAAGAAATAACAATAACAATAAGAAATAATAATAACAATAAGAAATAAAAATAACAATTAAAATAACAATAACAATAAGAAATAACAATAACAATAAGAAATAACAATAACAATAAGAAATAACAAAAACAATAAGAAATAACAATAACAATAAGAAATAACAATAACAATAAGAAACAACAATAACAATAAGAAAAAACAATAACAATAAGAAAAAACAATAACAATAACAAATAACAATAACAATAACAAATAACAATAACAATTACAATAAGAATGAACAATAACAATAACAATAAGAAATAACAACAAGAAAAAGAAATAACAATAACAATAAGAAATAACAATATCAATAAAAAATAACAATAACAAAAAGAAATAACAATAACAATAAGAAATAACAATAACAATAGGAAATAACAATAACAATAATAAATAAAAATAACAATAAGAAATAACAATAACAATAAGAAATAACAATAACAATAAGAAATAACAATAACAATAAAAAATAACAATAACAATAAGAAATAACAATAACAAAAAGAAATAACAATAACAATAAGAAATAACAATAACAATAGGAAATAACAATAACAATAAGAAATAACAATAATATTAAGAAATAACAATAACAATAAGAAATAACAATAACAATAAGAAATAACAATAACAATAAGAAATAACAATATCAAAAAGAAATAACAATAACAATAAAAAATAACAATAACAATAAGAAATAACAATAACAAAAAGAAATAACAATAAGAAATAACAATAACAATAAGAAATAACAATAACAAAAAGAAATAACAATAACAATAGGAAATAACAATAAGAATAAGAAATAACAGTAACAATAACAATAAGAAATAACAATAACAATAAAAAATAACAACAACAATAAGAAATAACAATATCAATAAGAAATAAGAATAACAATAAGAAATAACAATAAGAAATAACAATAACAATAACAATAAGAATAAAAAATAACAATAAGAATAAGAAATAACAATATCAATAAGAAAAAACAATAACAATAAGAAATAACAATAACAATAAGAAATAACATTAACAATAAGAAATAACATTAACAATAAGAAATAACGATAACATTAAGAAATAACAATAACAATAATAAAAAACAATAACAATAAGGAATAACAATAACAATAACAATAAGAAATTAAAATAACAAAAAGAAATAACAATAACAATAGGAAATAACAATAACAATAAGAAATAACAATAACAATAAGAAATAACAATAACAATAAGAAATAACAATAACAATTAAAATAACAATAACAATAAGAAATAACAATAACAATAAGAAATAACAATAACCATAAGAAATAACAATAACAATAAGAAATAACAATAACAATAAGAAATAACAATAAGAAATAACAAAAACAATAAGAAATAACAATAACAATAAGAAATAACAATAACAATAAGAAATAACAATAACAATAAGAAACAACAATAACAATAAGAAATAACAATAACAATAAGAAATAACAATAACAATAAGAAATAACAATAACAATAACAAATAACAATAACAATAAGAAATAGCAATAACAATAAGAAATAACAATAACAATTTCAATAAGAATGAACAATAACAATAACAATAAGAAATAACAACAAGAAAAAGAAATAACAATAACAATAAGAAATAACAATAACAATAAGAAATAAAAATAACAATAAGAAATAACAATATCAATATAAAATAACAATAACAAAAAGAAATAACAATAACAATAAGAAATAACAATAACAATAGGAAATAACAATAACAATAACAAATAAAAATAACAATAAGAAATAACAATAACAATAAGAAATAACTATAACAATAAGAAATAACAATAACAATAAAAAATAACAATAACAATAAGAAATAACAATAACAAAAAGAAATAACAATAACAATAAGAAATAACAATAACAAAAAGAAATAACAATAACAATAGGAAATAACAATAACAATAAGAAATAACAATAATATTAAGAAATAACAATAACAATAAGAAATAACAATAACAATAAGAAATAACAATAACAATAAGAAATAACAATAACAAAAAGAAATAACAATAAGAAATAACAATAACAATAAGAAATAACAATAACAAAAAGAAGTAACAATAACAATAGGAAATAACAATAAGAATAAGAAATAACAATAAGAAATAACAATAACAATAAAAAATAACGATAAGAAATAACAACAACAATAAGAAATAACAATATCAATAAGAAATAACGATAACAATAAGAAATAACAATAACAATAAAAAATAACAATAAGAAATAATAATAACAATAACAATAACAATAAAAAATAACAATAAGAATAAGAAATAACAATATTAATAAGAAAAAACAATAACAATAAGAAATAACAATAACAATAAGAAATAACATTAACAATAAGAAATAACATTAACAATAAGAAATAACGATAACATTAAGAAATAACAATAACAATAATAAAAAACAATAACAATAAGGAATAACAATAACAATAACAATAAGAAATTAAAATAACAAAAAGAAATAACAATAACAATAAGTAATAACAATAACAATAGGAAATAACAATAACAATAAGAAATAACAATAACAATAAGAAATAACAATAACAATTAAAATAACAATAACAATAAGAAATAACAATAACAATAAGAAATAACAATAACCATAAGAAATAACAATAACAATAAGAAATAACAATAACAATAAGAAATAACAATAAGAAATAACAATAACAATAAGAAATAACAAAAACAATAAGAAATAACAATAACAATAAGAAATAACAATAACAATAAGAAATAACAATAACAATAAGAAATAACAATAACAATAAGAAACAACAATAACAATAAGAAATAACAATAACAATAAGAAATAACAATAACAATTACAATAAGAATGAACAATAACAATAACAATAAGAAATAACAACAAGAAAAAGAAATAACAATAACAATAAGAAATAACAATAACAATAAGAAATAACAATAACAATAAGAAATAACAATATCAATAAAAAATAACAATAACAAAAAGAAATAACAATAACAATAAGAAATAACAATAACAATAGGAAATAACAATAACAATAATAAATAAAAATAACAATAAGAAATAACAATACCAATTAGAAATAACAATAACAATAAGAAATAACAATAACAATAAAAAATAACAATAACAATAAGAAATAACAATAACAAAAAGAAATAACAATAACATTAAGAAATAACAATAACAATAAGAAATAACAATAACAAAAAGAAATAACAATAACAATAGGAAATAACAATAACAATAAGAAATAACAATAATATTAAGAAATAACAATAACAATAACAATAAGAAATAACAATAACAATAAGAAATAACAATATCAATAAAAAATAACAATAACAAGAAGAAATAACAATAACAATAATAAATAAAAATAACAATAAGAAGTAACAATAAGAATAAGAAATAACAATAACAATAAGAAGAACAATAACAATAAGAAAGAACAATAACAATAAGAAATAACAATAACATTAAGAAATAACAATAACAATAAGAAATAACAATAACAATAAGAAATAACAATCACAATAAGAAATAACAATAACAATAAGAAACAACAATAACAATAAGAAATAACATTAACAATAAGAAATAACAATAAGAAATAACAATAACAATAAGAAATAACAATAACAATAAGAAACAACAATAACAATAAGAAAAAACAATAACAATAAGAAAAAACAATAACAATAACAAATAACAATAACAATAACAAATAACAATAACAATTACAATAAGAATGAACAATAACAATAACAATAAGAAATAACAATAACAATAAGAAATAACAATATCAATAAAAAATAACAATAACAAAAAGAAATAACAATAACAATAAGAAATAACAATAACAATAGGAAATAACAATAACAATAATAAATAAAAATAACAATAAGAAATAACAATAACAATAAGAAATAACAATAACAATAAGAAATAACAATAACAATAAAAAATAACAATAACAATAAGAAATAACAATAACAAAAAGAAATAACAATAACAATAAGAAATAACAATAACAATAAGAAATAACAATAACAATAGGAAATAACAATAACAATAAGAAATAACAATAATATTAAGAAATAACAATAACAATAAGAAATAACAATAACAATAAGAAATAACAATAACAATAAGAAATAACAATATCAAAAAGAAATAACAATAACAATAAAAAATAACAATAACAATAAGAAATAACAATAACAAAAAGAAATAACAATAAGAAATAACAATAACAATAACAATAAGAAATAACAATAACAAAAAGAAATAACAATAACAATAGGAAATAACAATAAGAATAAGAAATAACAATAACAATAACAATAAGAAATAACAATAACAATAAAAAATAACAATAACAATAAGAAATAACAATAAGAAATAACAATAACAATAACAATAAAAATAAAAAATAACAATAAGAATAAGAAATAACAATATCAATAAGAAAAAACAATAACAATAAGAAATAACAATAACAATAAGAAATAACATTAACAATAAGAAATAACATTAACAATAAGAAATAACGATAACATTAAGAAATAACAATAACAATAATAAAAAACAATAACAATAAGGAATAACAATAACAATAACAATAAGAAATTAAAATAACAAAAAGAAATAACAATAACAATAGGAAATAACAATAACAATAAGAAATAACAATAACAATAAGAAATAACAATAACAATAAGAAATAACAATAACAATTAAAATAACAATAACAATAAGAAATAACAATAACAATAAGAAATAACAATAACAATAAGAAATAACAATAACCATAAGAAATAACAATAACAATAAGAAATAACAATAACAATAAGAAATAACAATAAGAAATAACAAAAACAATAAGAAATAACAATAACAATAAGAAATAACAATAACAATAAGAAATAACAATAACAATAAGAAACAACAATAACAATAAGAAATAACAATAACAATAAGAAATAACAATAACAATAAGAAATAACAATAACAATAACAAATAACAATAACAATAAGAAATAGCAATAACAATAAGAAATAACAATAACAATTTCAATAAGAATGAACAATAACAATAACAATAAGAAATAACAACAAGAAAAAGAAATAACAATAACAATAAGAAATAACAATAACAATAAGAAATAACAATAACAATAAGAAATAACAATATCAATAAAAAATAACAATAACAAAAAGAAATAACAATAACAATAAGAAATAACAATAACAATAGGAAATAACAATAACAATAACAAATAAAAATAACAATAAGAAATAACAATAACAATAAGAAATAACTATAACAATAAGAAATAACAATAACAATAAAAAATAACAATAACAATAAGAAATAACAATAACAAAAAGAAATAACAATAACAATAAGAAATAACAATAACAAAAAGAAATAACAATAACAATAGGAAATAACAATAACAATAAGAAATAACAATAATATTAAGAAATAACAATAACAATAAGAAATAACAATAACAATAAGAAATAACAATAACAATAAGAAATAACAATAACAAAAGAAATAACAATAAGAAATAACAATAACAATAAGAAATAACAATAACAAAAAGAAGTAACAATAACAATAGGAAATAACAATAAGAATAAGAAATAACAATAAAATATAACAATAAGAAATAACAACAACAATAAGAAATAACAATATCAATAAGAAATAACGATAACAATAAGAAATAACAATAACAATAAGAAATAACAATAAGAAATAACAATAACAATAACAATAACAATAAAAAATAACAATAAGAATAAGAAATAACAATATTAATAAGAAAAAACAATAACAATAAGAAATAACAATAACAATAAGAAATAACATTAACAATAAGAAATAACATTAACAATAAGAAATAACGATAACATTAAGAAATAACAATAACAATAATAAAAAACAATAACAATAAGGAATAACAATAACAATAACAATAAGAAATTAAAATAACAAAAAGAAATAACAATAACAATAAGTAATAACAATAACAATAGGAAATAACAATAACAATAAGAAATAACAATAAGAAATAACAATAACAATAAGAAATAACAATAACAATAAGAAATAACAATAACAATAAGAAATAACAATAACCATAAGAAATAACAATAACAATAAGAAATAACAATAACAATAAGAAATAACAATAACAATAAGAAATAACAAAAACAATAAGAAATAACAATAACAATAAGAAATAACAATAACAATAAGAAATAACAATAACAATAAGAAATAACAATAACAATAAGAAACAACAATAACAATAAGAAATAACAATAACAATAAGAAATAACAATAACAATAAGAAATAACAATAACAATAAGAAATAACAATAACAATTACAATAAGAATGAACAATAACAATAACAATAAGAAATAACAACAAGAAAAAGAAATAACAATAACAATAAGAAATAACAATAACAATAAGAAATAACAATAACAATAAGAAACAACAATAACAATAAGAAATAACAATAACAATAAGAAATAACAATAACAATAAGAAATAACAATATCAATAAAAAATAACAATAACAAGAAGAAATAACAATAACAATAATAAATAAAAATAACAATAAGAAGTAACAATAAGAATAAGAAATAACAATAACAATAAGAAGAACAATAACAATAAGAAAGAACAATAACAATAAGAAATAACAATAACATTAAGAAATAACAATAACAATAAGAAATAACAATAACAATAAGAAATAACAATCACAATAAGAAATAACAATAACAATAAGAAACAACAATAACAATAAGAAATAACAATAACAATAAGAAATAACGATAAGAAATAACAATAACAATAACAATAACAATAAAAAATAACAATAAGAATAAGAAATAACAATATCAATAAGAAAAAACAATAACAATAAGAAATAACAATAACAATAAGAAATAACATTAACAATAAGAAATAACATTAACAATAAGAAATAACGATAACATTAAGAAATAACAATAACAATAATAAAAAACAATAACAATAAGGAATAACAATAACAATAACAATAAGAAATTAAAATAACAAAAAGAAATAACAATAACAATAAGTAATAACAATAACAATAGGAAATAACTATAACAATAAGAAATAACAATAAGAAATAACAATAACAATAAGAAATAACAATAACAATAAGTAATAACAATAACAATAAGAAATAACAATAACCATAAGAAATAACAATAACAATAAGAAATAACAATAACAATAAGAAATAACAATAAGAAATAACAATAACAATAAGAAATAACAAAAACAATAAGAAATAACAATAACAATAAGAAATAACAATAACAACAAGAAATAACAATAACAATAAGAAACAACAATAACAATAAGAAATAACAATAACAATAAGAAATAACAATAACAATAAGAAATAACAATAACAATAAGAAATAACAATAACAATTACAATAAGAATGAACAATAACAATAACAATAAGAAATAACAAAAAGAAAAAGAAATAACAATAACAATAAGAAATAACAATAACAATAAGAAATAATAATAACAATAAGAAATAACAATATCAATAAAAAATAACAATAACAAAAAGAAATAACAATAACAATAAGAAATAACAATAACAATAAGAAATAACAATAACAATAGGAAATAACAATAACAATAATAAATAAAATAACAATAAGAAATAACAATAACAATAAGAAATAACAATAACAGTAAGAAATAACAATAACAATAAAAAATAACAATAACAATAAGAAATAACAATAACAATAAGAAATAACAATAACAAAAAGAAATAACAATAACAATAGGAAATAACAATAACAATAAGAAATAACAATAACAATAAGAAATAACAATAACATTAAGAAATAACAATAAAAATAAGAAATAACAATAACAATAAGAAAGAACAATAACCATAAGAAATAACAATAACAATAACAATAAGAAATAACAATAACAACAACAATAAGAAATAACAATAACAATAAGAAATAACAATAACAATGAGAAATAACAATAACAATAAGAAATAACAATAACAAAAAGAAATAACAATAACAATAGGAAATAACAATAACAATAAGAAATAAC